>ML682059.1:11395144-11410940 GCA_007922195.1 Podocnemis expansa | reverse complement strand
TATGACTCTTCAGACAGAGCTGAGCTCCTGTAAAACCTGAGCAACACATGCAATGTGGTTTTGTACAATGCAGTAATGCCCTCAAGCCGTAATGACTGCATCTAACATGTCTAGTGCTCACATTCAGTGACACATTTATCATGGTCCTTGTGCACAGGTACTTGCACTTTGCAGAAAACATAATGGCTAATGGTTTTTGACGGGCCTTCTCTGTTGTAACTCCAGGAACACACACCACAAGTGCAGCGGCTCTGGCAGCCTGCTAAACCAACTCACATGCTGCACTAGGCTAGCTGGGGTTCTCAAAGTAGAACAAAAGAGTATTCTAAAAGGAACATGCAATTACATGACTGATGTTTATCATTTTCTGCAAGATTTTACACTTTTCACAAGTCTTTGCGTGAGCTCCCAGGACCCCCAAACTTGGGGAACAGCACACCAGGAAAAGCCTGTACTGGGAAAGTGATAGATTAATGATTTGATACTGTAGCTTCCAATGGGCAGTCATGTTAGTCTAGTTCGGTAAAACAAAGAGTCCTGTGGCACTTAGGCTATGTCTACATTAGAAAGATTAGTTCAGACTTGCTTAGTCCAAACTAAGCAGTACCCAGTTAGTTCGAACTAACTGTGGCTTTTTAGTTTGAACTAACCTTTTAGTTCAAACTAGCCACGCTTTTTTAGTTCGAACTAAAAAAACACAGTTAGTTTGAACTACTGCTTAGTACAAACTTATTTACTTTGAACTAGTATGACTACATCATGCTAGTTCAAACTAAAGCTCAAACTAAGTTCTCACTAAGCACTTAGTTCAAACTAACCATTCAAACTAAAAAAATTTTTGGTTCAAACTAAGCAAACCTAGTGTAGACAGAGAGCAAATCAGTCCGGATTTAGCCTCCTTAGCCTGGACTAATTTGCTAGTGTAGACATAGCCTTAAAGACTGAAAAAATTATTTATTGCATGAGCTTTCATGGTAGAAAATCCCACTTCATCAGATCTTCAAAGCATCTGACAATGTGAGATACTGTAGGTGTTTTCTTAGATACTTAGTTTCTTAGGTTTTTAGATTACAGAACCCAAGAAGCACCATTAGTTTCCCCAGCTGTTGAATAATTCCACTCAATCACACATTCAGATAAAAATATTATAGCTTCCCTACACACACCCACACACCCCACCTTCTTTTTCTCATTTTCTAATTAGAACCCCAAAAGCTTGTCCTGGTTTTGTTTTGGTTTTGGCGTGTTTTTAGAAGCTCAGCAATAATATTTTACTAACTTCGTTTTTAATTTATTATTAAATATTATTAGAGTTGGCCCAAGATTCACCCAGGAACAAAGACACACATACAAGATTCTGCCCAGACCCATAGTAAGAATCCATTATTGCCTTGAACAGCTTGCAGTCTGCATAGGCAGGACAGAAGACTGGGCAGAAGCAATCTACAAGCAGAGTAATAGAAAAAGTCACATTAGTTCTAAATTTTGGTATATTTTGGTAAACTTTTGTGTGTATATAGCTTATTTAAAGTTATTTTAAAGGATAATTTTCTGGGTGCAGTTGGAGTATGTGCTGTCTTAACAACCGTCATGAGAAATAATCCCATTTTGTAATGAAAGAGGACTTAGCATACTTACAGTTGTCATTGTTGCATATGATGGCTTCTGCCGATGATTGACAGAATGTTCCATAGAAAAGTGTGCACAGACAGCCTTATGCAGGTTAAGAAGATAAGAAAAGTCATGCCATGACACTATAAAGAAGGGGAAAAAAACTGATCTGAGCAGTTTCCTTCAGGCAGTGAGTGGCCTGATCTAGTTATGTCTGTCTAGGAATGTCTTTGCTAATCATTTAGAAATCTCAGTAAGTGAGGTTTTATTGTCTACTTCAGGTAACACTTTAAAATCATATGAATATAACAGGTCTGTACTAGTGCCCACATGATTTTATACCTCCATAAAACATCTGTAAAGAGATAGCTGAAACTAAATCCCAAGAGTTGGGGGATGCCTGAGCGCTGGGTGAGTTAAGAATCTGAAGCTAGATCTCAATGTTAATGTCATGGCTGGTTCATATGCGTACAGTGGGTAAAACCAAAATCCAAGCTGCAAAGGTTCCTGAACTTTTGTGGGGGGAGGAAGGAGGCATCTGTTGATATCTAGAACCAGATCTGAATTTGCAGCTCAGGCTGATTTTTGTTTTCTTTTGTTAGATAATCAGAATATTTCATTGAATAACCAGCCTATTTCCTAATATAGCAGGATAAAGTTTCACAATAACATTCATTCATAAAAGTGAGACTAAAGCTAGGCTATCTTACATCATTTCAATGAATGCTTTAGAGTTAAATGGGAATCATGAGACCTCCAGCCTACACAGGGAGGAAGTGGTTTTATAGGCTTGCCAGATTAAAGAATGACATCACATTATTTTCGTCAATGCTGATTCTAGTACTTCGATACCAGCAAACATGGAAAATACTGTTCCTTTATCATATGATCAGACATCATTTTCCATTCATTAATGAAAATAGGAGTGTTTGGTAAATCTTCCCGCAGCAATAGGCCTGCCTCCTGCTGCAGACAACTTACAAAACTCAAAATAAGCTAGAAACAGCAGTTCTCCTTGAGTCTTCGGCTGATGTATTCAATATGCACTCTGAACATACCCACCTGTGATTTGTTTATGTCACAAACCAAAGAAAACAAAATTACCAGTTGGATTTTTTCCTTCCCCCAGATAGGACGGGGCATTGATGTTTGTATCATCACTTTTAGTCCTATGCTAATGAGTCACAGCACATAAGATTTTCATCTATAAATGTAAAAAAGTCAGACTTCTCTAGCTTTTTACAAATTTTGTTTGAAATATATGGCCATAGATCTACTTATAATTGACACAGATATACTAGCACTGGTCCCTTTCTGTGGGAATTCACTGATACCTGATGTGAATGATGGGCATAAAATCCAGACTACAAAGAATTCTAACATCATTCATGTCATGATTTCTTTGGTGAAGATCATGGTGGTGGGAGGTAGCTCTCCCATTTGATTCCCAGACTGAAAGACGGCAGAGGTCTACAATACAGCCTACATTTGTAGCACATAAATCAGAAGACTGCTGAGAAAGCATATATGTTAGCAGAAATATGGACTGAACCCACATGCAGCACCTCTGATGAGAATGGGAAAGGTATTTATAGGACCTGAAAGTAGCTGGCATGTGTCCCTGACCTAATCTCTTTGATAGGGAGTTCTCTGGCCAGGATTATCATGTACCCTTAAAATAAATTCATTCTTGTCCCTAAATTGAGGCTTAACATTCCTAAGCTATAGCACTACATAGCTAGGCACTATGCTATTAAAGAGCTTTTTGTATGTTATTTATTAATTACGTAGCTCCAGAAGGTATGCCAGGCACTATACAGAAAGGAATAAGACAAGGACCCTGCCTCTGAGCTATAATGAGGGAGGTGTCCTGTCCTGTCCTGCAAACCCTCCAACTCCCACATGGATAGTTATCCCTAGACTAGAAACTTCCCCCACACTGTAGCTCTTGGATACAAAGAACAAAACCATCTACAAAGTTTTTGGACTGCTTAAGATATTCTTTTGGGAAAACCCTCTCTCCAGAGCACAAGCACTGGAGGTAGGTCCAGTTTGTAGAGGAAGCAACAGATTCCTTCTTCTATTTCCTGCCTGCCATTAGCTGCAGTTTCATATTGGAACAGTGATAAAGTGCCCAGAAGGTGAATGGGAACCCTTGACCTTGGATTCTCATGATACCCCCTACTTAACAAAGACAAAAACTTATCCCCAGTTGTAATGAATATGAATCTGGGGGTGGTGAGGACAAGCCCTGAAGGCAATGCAGGAGAAGGTCACCAGCTGGATCTGGGCCTTCTGGGGAATATTAGACCATAAATCTGATAAATGGAAACTTAAAAGTTTGTGAATATCTCTGTCTTGATGGCAGAGTGGATATATCACTTTATAACCAGCACCCACACATTAGGTCTTGCAGCCATGGTGAGTGGATTACATTCTGCCCAGACATACAGATCCACCTACATCTTTGAGATCTTGGACCTCAGGTTCAGCTGCATGGAGAAGTCAAAATGAGAAGTGGTCTACTGAAGTTGAGGGCTACAACAATTACCACCAAGCCAGGGGAAAAATGAGGTCAAGAGGCTCCAAAAATTCCAGGCCTTGAAACACTCTTCCTCGAAAGAAGACCCACCTGATTTCATAGTGGGGTTCTCCCTGGCCACAGAGGGCTGGCAGTGGCAAACAGATTTTTAATTTTGGTTTTAAGCCAAAAGATTTAAAGCTTGCTAGTCCTTTTGAAACAGCCTCTTTGAAGTCACTGAAAGAAGTCCTCAGCTTGCCCTCACCAGTTCAGACCTTGACAAGTGGGGGAGATTCTGAATCTTGGCAATTTAGAATTAGATGTTCCCTGAACTGAAGAAGCTTCCCCTTTTATTAACACTCACAGGTACTACAGAAAGAAATCTCTCAGCTAAGGCCTTAGCAGTGATAGTATAATGGTGATACCCACAGAGGCTAAGGGAAACCTAAGATGATAATCTCCAGTTTATGAGAAGTAGGATTTCTATCCCAATTTAAATCTGAAAATCCCAGTCCAGCTTATATTAACCAGCCATTTTGCATAATCAGTCCAAAAATTGCCACACTATACAAGTGGAAAAACAGGTCTGAGCAAATCTGTCTTCAGTAGTATTCTTATATACTCAAATAACATCCAATACCTTTAGCGTCACCTGGAATTAATTTCTATATAAATGGATTTGTCACCCAAGAGTCTCTACTATGTTAATGAAATGTCTGAGACCTTTACAGGTCAGAACACTGATTTATGTAGATCATGATACCTAGACAGTTGCAAGTTCAGAAGGCTGAAAATTCTCCAATTTTTGCTAGATGGGTAACGATTCATTTTAACAACTTCTGATCTAGAGTTCTTGGTTCATGGTCAAAGGTAAGGCTCTAAACAAAGTGTACCAAGGAGGCATGGCCACCCCTTGAGACTGATAGGGATTGACCACCCCCCTGCCCATCCCTGGTGGGCTGCTAAGCCTAGAAGGCCACAACTGCTCCACCAGATACACCAAACCCTGAGAAGCTACTAGGATGACCACTGGCAATATACCCCAGGGAGAAAGAGAACAACCCCGGGGCTAGGTACGCCATGGAGGGGAAGTAGGAAGGCACCTAGCGAGAGCTTGTAGAGTAAAGTGTGTCCAGGTCCCTGGACCCCTGCAGTCAAGTTACAGTGCCTTGGGCCAAAGGGCTGCCTATTAGCTCTGCCCTGCTAGAAGGCCATAGCCCCCAAAACTATGCATGCATGCCTGAACCCCTAAACTGCACATTAGCTGTGCACTGCTTGAGGATCAGAGATCTAAACTGTTCCGTGCCTCCACCCCTCTGATGGACTGGGCCTCAGGGCTACTTATGATTCAGCCCCACCCAAAGGGCCTGATCTCTGGAGACAGATAATTTCCCACATCTTCCAGACCGCTGTTATACATGAAGAACAGTGAGGTGTGGCCTCCCGCTGAAATTCACAAGGGTGGCTGTGCACCCTTACACCAGGCTATTTCCTAAACCAGGAAAGAATCAGTAGGTAATACCAGTTTACTGTAGCAGGCACGGGTTTTTAGTTACTGGATGTCAACTTGCACCCCTTAAACTTGCTTTTGTGTCCATGGCCATGAGATGTTTGGGTACCGATATTATTGGGAACACCTGATGGTCCCAAACAAGTTCAGGGTGGAGCTGGCAGCAGAGGTAGGGAACTTGAGCCCACCCTACTCCATTGGACCCCTGTTCAAGGTGGTTTCACTACTGGGTCAGCATAGATCCAACCACAACCCGCTCATCTGCATGCAGATGGCAATGCAACTGAACTATAGTTGGTTGCTTCTGAACCTGTTTGTTCTAGGCACCACACAAACATTATAAAAAGAGTCCCTGTACTGAAAATTTGAAATCTAATTTAAGACAAGAAGTACCAACAATACAGACAATAGGGAGGATGAGGGAAGAAGTGATAAGAACATACAGTTACACAGGGCAGCTATGTGCATCCAAGGTCCACAACAGGAACATCGCTGCCCCAGGGAAAGATCCAGGGCACAGGCCCAAGCCCCACCCCGTAGGCCCAGGCCCCGCTCGCTGGCCATGATGTGGTGCCTAGGCCCAATTCGGTGTTGGCTCCTGCTGCTGCCAGCCTGGCCCCAGATCCCCAGACGGGGATGGGCTTCGGAGAGGTAGGCGCCTCTGAGGGCAGCCCGGCCTCAATCCCTGGCCGGGAGAGGCATGTGCTGCTGCAGGCAGCCCGGTCCTGGATCGTGGGTTGGGGATGGGGCTGGGAGAGGCAGGGGCTGCCCCGGGCACTCAGGTCACTGGCACCAGGACTCAGGGCACATGTCCTGTGTGCCAGGCACAAGCAATGCCCCTAGTCCACAGCCCTGAAAGCAAAACCAGACTCCCTAGACCATGCCCTTTGAAAGAGCCTTTTGAATAGGATAAGTTCCAGACACCCTTCCTCACTCTATCCCCTCTTAGAGGATGCAGGTTGTCTCAGTATTCCCCAGAAGTCTGCCTCACATCCCTGACCAGTCTAAAGCCAGCTGCGCTGTAGAGATTTACTAAGTATATAGAGAAATCATGTTGAAACCAATGCAATGCATATAAATGTAAAAAAATGTCTATTGCTAAACTGTGCAAAAGTTAATCTGTTTAAGTGCTCTTTGGATTACAGTGCCAGAAACCAGTCCTCCCACTTCTAGAGAATGCCCTCTCTGTCTCAGCTTATCCCTTCCTCTCTGACCTTGTTAGGCCAACGTGTCAGAGACCCAGCCTCAGATATCAGGTGTTTTTTGGTCATCCTTTCCCCATCCCTCCTCCATTTCCCTAGTGTCATACTGTTACACTTTTATGTCCTCCCATGTGACCATCCTCCTCAAGGGTATTTCCACAGTATACTCTCAGTGGAGCATGACATGACAGTCATTGCGTGTTTCCCAAACCCAGGTTTCTATTCAGTCTTGGTTCCTGTTCTACCTTTATAAATTAAAGTGTTATCATGAAGGTGCAGCCACACAATAGCTGTCTCTCCATTTCCCATCCATGTCTTATGTCCAGCTAAATATTCCTTACACCAAACCCCCATAATTTCAAAAAGGTGACTTCTCTTTGACAGGTGTAATTTCTAGTTACAAAACTGGCAACAGCCCTTTGGTGCACACACTTCAACTGAGGACATAAATCAGGTTATCAGTGCCTCGGACTACCCTGATGTGATTGAAAACTAGATTATGAAATCACAGCATTCTAAGACCAGGGAGTGAGCATTTCAATCTTCCTGATCACGCCGTTGATGGTTTATTAATTGCTGTGCTCAGACAAATGAATAACAGCTCTAGGCTTCAAAGAGAAGCTGCAGAGCTCAAATTTATTTGCAAATTTGCCTGTGTTGCTTTTGGGCTAAATAGGGACTTTGGACTTCTTTTTCTCATTGCAACAGGTGATTTGAGCTCATCTTCCTCTCTGTGCTGTTCCCCAGTGTTTGCATCTCAACAACAGCTTTGATTTGCTGCTACAGTGTGACCTGATCCCATGACTTACACTGCCCTGCTTTTATTTCCTCCCATTCTGTAAATTCAAATTAAGGAGGCTTAATTCAAACTAACTAATAAGCTTTCATTAGTCTGAACTGACGAATTTCTTAATTTGAACTAATGAAAGCTTAGTTCGAACTAGTAAGATCTGCCGGTTAGTTCGAACTAAGCCCTTAGTTCTGTTGCTAGTTCGAACTAAGGACAATGTAGACAAGGATTAACACTTACTTCGAACTTAATAAAGGCAAACTAAGGGCAGTTATTCAAATTAACAAAGTGGACTAATTCAAACTAATGTTAGTTTGAATTAGTCCACATTGATAATTTGAACTAATAAATTCAAGTTTAGTTCAAACTAAACTCAAATTTATTAGTTTGAATTAACAAATTTTAACTAACTTTTCCTAGCGTAGACACAGCCCAAGTGCCACAGGATTCCTTGTTTGTTTTGGATTATTAAAGGCACAGTGCTCTGATTTATTGCTATTTACTTCGGACTTTATTCTGCTGTCCTTATTCACATTGGTGTTGTATTATCTAATACAAGTAAAGTTTTAGAACTGAGCCTTTGGGGAGTGCAAATCTACAAGCAAAGTGTAGATCATACCGTTGAGTACAGGCCTGAATGGGCAACACTAAAACCAGATGCTCATTCCTGACCACTCCACCTACATCCTGCCTACCTGCTATTCCAAAACACTTGGGCCCAAGTTCTAGGTACCAGGTGTTGCAGAATAGCAGGGTGATTTTTTTCTGTTATGCCCCTGCCTGGATGACTAGATCAGGGGTTCCCAACCTTTATAAGGCTGGGGACCCCTTTGTAACTAAAAAAAATTTGCCCCCCCCGGCGCTGCTACTGAGGGCAGAATTTGGCCTGTGCCACTCTCCTGCTGGAGAGCGGGGGCCACCATGGCTATGGGCCCCTCCTGCTGCCCAGGGAGCTGGGAGTGGCCATGGCCCCTTCCCCATGCCCGGGGAGATGTCATGACCCTCTGCCCCTGCCAGGGAGTAGGCACTGCCGCGGCGATGGATCCCTGACTCTTGCCCCCCAGTGTTCCCCACCCACCAGCTTGTTCTTCGCTCCCACTCCACTGGTTCCCCATCCCCAGCCTTCCCAGAGCCCCTTCCCACACCCTTACCTGGCCACCAGTGCTGCTGTACCTGGCCAGCCCCCAGGCTGCTCTCCCTGAGCATGCTCTGCATGCTCAGGCACTGCAGGAATTTTAAAATCTCCCTGCCTGGGGTCAGCTCCTGACTGGCCAGAAGCCTGGGTCCCCATGGCAGCCGGAGACCCCTGCAGCCTCCAGCCCCAACTTCCCGCCTGTCCACAGGCCCCCTAGACCCACTCTGCAGCCCCCCAGGGGTCCACTGACGCTAGGTTGGGAACCACAGGCCTAGATATATCTATGGGCTAGATGTCTAGATCAAATCTATGGACTAGAATCACACCCACATTTTTTATCTGAAAAACCAGAGGCTCAATTTCAAGCATTTCAAAATGTTCCCAACAGTGTGGTGGAATGGAAATACCCTCATGCTGCAACTACACAAATAGGTTCAGTCCTGGCCTTTTTCTCTGGCCAGGAATTGAACATTTGACTAGCTATTTTGCCTTTTTCTGCAGAGTTCGGGGATTAGGCTTGCCTTTGCTGCATGAATTTGGAGAGTATGATTGTGTCACTTCCAACAACATTTAGAACTTTGCAGTCACTGCTGACATCAGCATCCTCCATCTTGTCACTCTCACTACCTCTGTTAAGGGAGATTTGTGAAGAGGAAGGGCTTCTCTCACTCTGTGGGAGCTTGCACTAGGCAATGAGTCTCTGTTGTAATGTTCACATTTCGATGGTCAGTAAAATCTTACATGTTAAACTGGCAAAGGATAACAAAGAAATCTGAGGAGGGTTAGATACTGGCTGACATTTAGGAGGAAAATCCTCACCTCGTCCAATGGCCTAGGAAAAGGCCTCTCAAAATGGCAGCCCCTCTACAGGGGAGTGAAGGGCAACAATGGAGCTGTTCTCCAGAAGTCTATGGGACAGGAGTAGTCCAAAATCCCATCGCCTTTCCCTTATACATATGGCAGCTCACTCCACTGACTGCCAGTACAGGAGGGAAGTGTGTTGTAACCCTTCAAGAAGGACAGCAGCTTAAGCCAAGCCGTTTGAGGTACACTGCCTCTCCCTTCAGGTTGTACAGCTCTCGTGTAGGGCTCAGGCTTAAGTCAATCTAGACTTAAAAGGTGGAAAAGACATACACACACGCCAGGTGACACAAGATATAGCTTCCACCTTTCATGGGCATGGAATAATTATGCCGATAGGAGAGAGCTCTCTCATCAGCATAAAGTGTTTTCGTCAGATGTGCTACAGCATCTAGTCCAAAGAGAATAAAAACACAATACAAATTAAAATCTGTCTTGAAAATATCCTGAAATCTCTTTGGGCCACTTCCAGAAACACAAGACAACAGCATCCAAGTAGTCCAAGAAAATAATTGAAGAGAAAGGAAAAAAACTACAAGCTGACTTTTAGATGCTTCCAAGCTGATAGAAAATAAAGCACCATCGCATATTAGAAATGACTGTTCACATTCAAAAAGAGCTAGGCTGCCATAAGATTGTTCTCAGATCCATCAAAACATTCGTAATTCAGCCTCTCTCTCGTTATTCACTTATGACACAAGAAAAGCTTTCACATCATCATAATTGAAAAAACAAACAGCTTCCCATCTGCAAACAGTCTGAGCTTAGTGGGGAAATGGATGGAAGCTGTTGTACCAACAAATGTGAACTCTGATTTAAGCTTCAGTTATTTTTCCTGTGGATCTATGGAGCAATAATGTCATCTGGGAACACCCAGGTTTGTTTGTTTTTTCTTAAGATACAACAAATTGTCTCTCCTTCTCCATACTTTATTCACAACTCTTTCTTTATCTATTGTAGAAAAATGACTTTTAATGCATGCCAAAGAGCAGCAGATTTTGAAGTGGAATTCAGAGAAAATAATTTAAAAGTCTTTTGAAAAATACTTTAGCAATCTTCAAATACCCTGCTTTTTTTTCCAACAATAAATCTTATTGCAAAAATGTAAGTTGTTGGGATGACCCCAATAACTTGATATTACAAGATTTATTATTTTCCAAGACCTCTAAATTCTCAGCAGTATCTCTTTTACCAACTTCCTGAAGGGTCATAGAGCTATCAGGCTATATTTATAATTCAATATTTTTTTCTAACTCTTTAACACTTTCTTAGCTGTTTTAACAACCACATACCTAATGTACTATCAAATAAATTAAACATAATTCTGAGGTCTGAATAGCTGACAAACTGTATTAAGTGATGCATCATAGGATGAAGATATAAAGGGCGTCATCATAGGGTTTCTGATGATAATGGAGTAGTTTACCTGACAGTGCCAATTTTGTGCAATTTGTTGAGTACTATGGACTAAATTATAAGGTATATCTATTGATATGGCCAACCCTTGGCATTCAAAAAGCATAAATCAAGTCTCCAAATAGTATGAGACTGAATTAAAAATCATGATGGTTTGCGGGATTTTTGTTTGTTTGTTCATTTTTTAAATAATCAGGAGCTCATTGTATTTGCTTTTTCATTTCTGGGTTTTTAGGGTGCACTTAAGTCACATCCTTAAGCTTTCGTATGCAACCATGAGGACTAAAAACTTACGTCTTTTTAAAAAATGAAAGCTGAGACTCAATCACATGAATATTGCAAGATTAATGATAAAATCACAAGAGTTGGCAACACTAGTGCAATTTACATGGCGTGTAAACTGGAAGAGAAGGTACAGGAGGAAAAGCAAGTAATAAGAGCCTGTAATAAATAACAGTCACGGCGGGTTTGCTGTATAAAGATATACATATGTGGCATGATTTTCAAAGCACCCATACGTCCTCCTGACTTCACTTAAAATTGTGGATGCTCAACACCTCTCACAATCAGGCTAAAGATGAACATGGGAGTGTTCAGCTGGGTTGGCGGCAGGGCATGGAGTTTTTGTTTGGTTTGTTTTTTAATGCAGAAATGCACCCCTTTGTCCTATCCTAAAAGAAATATACAGATATAATTGTGGTCTTCTTGGGACTAGAATAGGAGTGAGACGGTATAGTCACAGTTTATCTTTTGGCTTTCAAATACAGAAAACCCTACCTATGCACCCTAATAACTTATACTGAGTACAAAAAACAAATCAGGGCAGGACATTAGCTAGCTAACTGAATGCCCTGCCTTCAAGTAGGAAAGGGACATGAACGTGCTATGTTTTTCCACTATCTGCTCCTAGTCCCTTCAGCAGCTATGCCTCTCTTAATATTTGATGTTTGAGCTGTTTGCCCCTTTTGGTTTATCCAATCAGCTCAGCAGTAAATAAATGCAACATTATACTCCTCAGCAACCTGTTCCTAGGCCAACATGCAGCTGAGGAAACACAACTCCAAACACTGCTCTTAATTTCGTGACAGGATTTCTCAGAAATATTTCTAGCACTTCACGTCTTCAGCTGGGTGAGAAAGAATCCAGAAAAGCATTTCTCATGGCATTTCAGCACCTCCACTTCCAAATAAATCCAGAAGTGAAGGAGAAAGGACTATCCATAGAAAGTTGGATGACCCAAAATGTCCAGCAGAATGATCAGTTCTTTACCTATTATCTCTTGCCAACAAATAAAAATACTCAGGCATGGCCCAAGGAAGTCACTGCTCCAAAAATCCCTTTGGCTTCTTGTTCCTGTCAGAGAGCGGAGTGTGCCCGTAAATTTCACCTACTGGAAATACAGCACAGCTCCGACAACAGACATGATAAACTGACTTTCAGCAATGCTCAGAGTACACCAGAACTGCAAACCTGCAGGAAACCAAAACACACAGGCAAGAATAATAAAGCCAGTCTGTTAAAAACCTCGTATCTTTCATCACAAATCTACAAGATTCTGCAGTCTGGCTCTCTCCCTGTTGCTTAGAGGCCCGCAGTAAAGAAAGCACACTACTTTAAGTTCACAATTGCAGCTACAAGAAAGGGCAGAAGAAGCAAGGAGTCCTGTGGCACTTAAAGACTAACTGATTTATTTATTGCATGAGTTTTCATGGGAGCTGACAAACTGGGATTTTTCTCCTACAAAAGCTAATGCAATAAATAAGTCTGTTAGTCTAAGTGCCGCAGGACTCCTTGCTTCTTTTGCTGAACCAGATGAACACAGCTGCCCCTTTGAAACTTGGCAAGAAAGGGAAGGTGGACCAACCACTCTGCATCCCCTGCTTGCCACAGAAGGATTTCAACCCTACCCCTGTATAAGCCTGCAGTTGGGTCAGAGGAGAGAATGCAGAATCCTCAGTTATATGGTCCCAGTGCCCCAAAACTGGCATGGAGTGGGTTGCTTCCCCACAGTCAGCTGCTGGAGTGGAAGATGAACAGCCTCCTTCCACCTCAGCTAAATACCCTACTGATGATTGTTCTTCTCAGGTGACTCATTTGGTCTTGCAAAACTCAGTGATCACCCATAGCAATGATGAGGGGTTATTTATATATAGACTAGGGATTAAAAGTGTTTGGCCAAATCCTACTCAAACAGTTACAATCCTAATGCACAAATGCTGTGTTCGCAAATGTGCAAGACTTTTCTTAAGGTCTAGATGGAAACATCAGGGGTGCATTCAGTGGAAATGCACAGAAGAAGTAGGGGAAATCAATGGCAGTGAAGTCAGAACTGGACTGGTACATTTACTATAAATTAATACCAAATATTTGTGAATTGAGTACAACTTCTAAAGAAATGAGAATCAAGGATTCCAGCCAAAGGAGCTCACCTTCCAAGATAATTTGCGTGGCTGCTATGGAAACAGCATATTTTTTTAGGAACCAAGGGCCAGGTGCTCTTCTCTTCGCAAGATGTAGAGTTCAACAAAAGAAGGAAAGGCAAGAAACCCCCAAAGCTAACTAAAGAGGAAGTGCTGCGGTTCCACAACACATATTCTGCACCAGCTGAAATCTGCAAAACCTCCTCCATGCAAACACTTGATAACTGGGGAATGGCAATCTGGGAGACATGTATCTGATTTATGGTTTGGAACTAGAGAATATCCGCTCTGTACAGCCTGATCCCATGCAGTTGAGAGGATTTCCCTGAAAATCTATATTGTAGTTAATATTGCTTCAAGCAACACCAAGGCCACACTTAACTCCAAACCTCCCTCAGAGGGTGCAGGCAAGCCAGTGAAAGCCTGTTTGAGAAATGTGCCAAAAATAATCTACTTTTCAATCTGTTGTTAGTAAAATAGTCTATTATATTATAACAGACTATAAAACCAAATAGTTTGGCATACTGACATTGTGCCACTAGGGGACATAAATGGAACATTTGAAAATCGTTAGGGAATGTTTGCCAAACCAGCTACTTGAATGGGAGTGAACAAGGGAGAGGATATTACATACAGAGATACATACGATAGAAAAATTCCCTAAATTCTGTGGTAGGTAAAAGAAAGAGCTACTCATTTGGGCCAGATTTACTGCTAATGGTTTAGCAACCCTACAAGAATGAATTATTTCCCCCTGTACCAGCAAAGTTCCCAGAACCCTTCACAGTGAGCAAGGGCAGGCATTTTTTCCACCAATGCCCTCTCTTTGCGTGCCCACTGGAAGAATCAGGTTCATTCCCACCAGGAACACTGCAGGCCTGAGATGCTGATGGTCAGCATTGAATCAGTATGCTGCCTGGCTCCCCTAGCTAGCTCCACCTCACTCCACCACAAGGGCTCCCCCAGTACCTGATGCAACACAGGCTTCAGATTTTGCACTGTTATAGCTTGCCTTGCACAGGCCACGAATTTTCTGCTGGGTGGATGGGGCCGGCAGCTTCCAAAGGAGTCTTAAACTACTGAAAGGTTGCATAGACCCATAAGCTGATCTAGCCAAACGCCCCTGGCCTCATTCCTTATAATTGATTTATCGTATCTATAGCCCTTCCATTCCACCTACTTCTTTCTTGAGCAATATGCTGTGGGCTTGCCCAGGAAGGAACCCGAGGGGACAAAGACTCCCTATCTAGGCCCTCTTATCCCATTTCCACAGAGGACAGTATTTTGCTCTGAATGATTCTGACTCATTCATAATTCCTTTAACATGTATGTCCGTCACCAAAACTCTACCTGACAAAAAGCTGCATCCACATCCAAAACCTAATGCCTTATTATAGAAAACTAGAAATATTCTCTGCAGCCTTGTGAGGGGGAAAAAAATCCATGCAGGCATTCCAGTGTCAGAGCAGCTGGGCTTTGCTCTCTAGGTTTATGATGTCTTCTTTTTTAGATTATTATATTTTTTAGCTAAACATTTTATTTAGGCTTTTACTAAATTCCTTTCTCTCAGTAACTGAAGGAATTAGATCAGCTTTTTTTAATGCCATAACTGCCTGCCTGTTTGTTTGTTTGTTGATCACTTCCTTTTCCTGTTATGTCTATTCCATGAGGTCATACCAGATATAGCTAAATGGGTCATTATTCCATATGCTTATTTACTATGTGTGTGTTAGACCTTTTGTGTGCTATTTTTTACTTGTTATCCATCATTATATGTATTTATCTTCCCATAACATATGGAGTAGTGGGATGGGGTATATATATATGGAGTCAACAGATGGTGAGATTCTGTGTGATTAATATGTTCTCATTATTTTATTGTCTCTCTTTTAAAATTTTCTACTTGTAAAGTGTCCTTACTTTTCTCAGACCAATTCTCTTTTGCTCATTATTCCAGGACACTGTTAAATAAAATTAAAAATCTCAGTGTCTGGTTTTGCTGTTTTTCTTTATAAGTGCGCATGGTATTATTTTTATACAAAGTGCTTCATAGCTTTTCAGACAAGAAAAAACCACTATGATCATGCAGAATGATCTCCTGCATAACACAGGCCACAGAATTTCACCCAGTGATTTCTACAGTGGAGAGAATTGTTCTTCCTTACTACTTAAGTGAACAGAATTAATATACTACTGTTAGATTTCATGTTGGAGTCACTGTGAGACCTATAAAAATATTTAAGAACATAAAACAATAACTCTCAGTATTACATTATAACAACTGCAGAATCATAGAATCATAGAATCATAGGGTTGGAAGGGACCCCACG
>ML682059.1:11198757-11390144 GCA_007922195.1 Podocnemis expansa | reverse complement strand
TGTCAGGGTAATTGAAGTCCCCCATGAGAACCAGGGCCTGTGCTCTACAAACTTCTGTCAGTTGTCCACAGAACGCCTCATCCACCTCCTCCTTCTGATCTGGTGGTCTGTAGCAGACACCTACCACAACATCCCCCTTGTTGCTCTCCCCTCTAAACTTAACCCACAGACTTTCAACTGGCTTGTTTCCACTTTCATAATGAAGCTCTGAGCAGTCATAGAGCTCCTTTACATATAGTGCTACTCCTCCCCCTTTCCTTCCCTGCCTGTCCTTCCTGAACAGTCTATACCCATCTAATGCAGAGCTCCAGTCATGCAAACTATTCCACCACGTCTCTGTTATCCCAATCATGTCATAGTTCTTTGTCTGCGCTAGTGCTACCAATTCCTCCTGCTTGTTTCCCAGGCTCCTTGCATTTGTGTATAGGCACCTAAGATACCCAGCTGATTGCCCTACTTTCCCATTTTGATTTTCAATTCTATTGTATCTACCTCCCTGGATTTTCTTTTGGTGTTGACCTCCCCCACCTGCCTCAGGCATTAGGGCTTCATTAGAGCATCTAAGAAAGTTATTTGATTCCCCCCGCATGTTCCAATTATCCTCTCTTCTATCCCTGTAGTTACAGAAGAAATAGTGCTAGTAGTTATGGAGCTAGATTGACACCAAGGTGGGAGTTGCCAGTAAAGACAAGTAAAAATATCCTCAGTCCAGCACTTAGCCCATCAGAGACCAGGACAGAATAGAGAAGGATATGGAATAAGTTGCTTAGTCCAGTTGTGGAATCTCCATCATTGAAAGCTTTTAAGAGCAGGTTAGACAAACACCTGTCAGGGATGGTTTAAGAGGGTACTTGGTCCTGCCATGAGTTCAGGGGACTGGACTCGATGACCTCTCATGGATTCATAGAAACTGGAAGGGACCATGAGAAGTCATCAAGTCCAGTCCTCTGCACGCATGGGAGGACAAAATACCCTCTTAAACCATCTCTGACAGGGGCTTGTCTAACCTGCTCTTTAAAACTTCCAATGCTGGAGATCCCACAACCTGCCTAGGCAACCTATTCCAGTGGTTAATCATCCCAACAGTTAGGAATTTTTTCCTAATGTCCAACCTAAACCTCCCTTGTTATAATTTAAGTCCATTGCGTCTTTTCCCATTATCGGCAGTAAAGGAGAACAGTTTTTCTCCCTTCTCCTCGTGACAACCTCTTAGATACTTGGAAACTGTTATGGACCCTTCCAATTTCTATGATTCTATACAGAGCGGAACAGTTGACGGAAATTACCTTTAGGGTTAGCTGAATGACAAAAGACAGAAGACAAGGAGGACATGGCTTGCTTTCAAGGCCTATGTCTACACTACAAAAGCTAAGTCAACTTTGTTAAGTCAACTTAATAAAGTCTATTTAAAGTTGACTTTATTAAGTTAACTTAATGAGTCCACCCTTCTCTTAAGTCAACTTAATAAAGTTGGTTAAGTCAACTTAAGAAAGTGTCCTAATAAAAATGTGTTTGCTTAAGTCAACTTCTCTAAGTCGATGTAAGCAGGCTCGTGTTATTACATAGGGCTTCTTAAGTTGACTTAGATGGCCACATTGCATTAAGTTGACTTTAAGAGTGAGAGTTATTAAGTTGACTTAAGGAGCCCTTAAGTTAAGTTAATGAACTCCAAAAGTGGTCAGGGCTTTGCTTAAGTCGACTTAAGCCCATAATGTGGACATACCCAGGGCTATATCTTGAAACCTGCAACATTTTGGCTACATATTGGAGAGTTATTCCAGCACTGATCTATTAGGAAAGACCATATAAAAATAATGCAGCATCCACCATGGAGTATTTTATGGACTTAGGTGATACACTGTGATGATAGCATAATGACTACTAAGTATGTGGAAGTTATATTTAGCTGTTAGCTAGTTGCTCATATTGGGATTCTGTCTCAGTTCACAAGAAAAAGAAAAGAGGTGGTGTTCACTGACATGAGGGTGTGATGGGGTATACCAGCCCCTCCCACCAGAGAGGGAGCCTTCTACCACCACAACAGCCAGGGAGGCTGCTCTTGGTCAAATAGGCCTCTTGCTCCTTGGCAGGAAAAGGAAGTTAAAAACTCAGCCTGTGCCTCAGTGCAGGGTGGGACTAGAGAAGGAGAGATCTGCTTCTGGAGCCCACCAAGAGAAGGCCCACATGGAGAGGCACTTCAGGCTAGGGGGCTAAAGGGGCAAGTGCCCCCACTCCAGGCTGCCCCATGGACCAGCCCGGAGAGGGGATTGCAGCAAAGGTGCAGGGCAGGCCTAGCTGCCCTGGGAAAGTAGGGCCTGTGGCTTAACAGACTCAGGGCCCAACAGTGGTCCACCCAAGGGCAAGGGAAGTGCCAAAGTCCCCACCCATGGATAGAGAGGCTCCAGGGGTCATCACAGAGGGTTTGTAACTCCCTTGTTTGATTCAGCTGATTTATAGAGGAAGCTCAGTGCCTTACTGAATGGGAAGCCTATGTTCTATACTGATATCTCAAAAACAGTGACATTTGGTCTAAAGGAAGAAATCCTTCAAATCAGACAAAATAAAGAGTGGCAATTTCCAAAGGGATAGCCATGTTAGTCTAGTCCAGCAAAAAACCCAAGGAGTCATGTGGCACTTAAAGACTAAGGGTATGTCCACATGAGTCTTATATTTTGAAACAACACTGGTTGTTTCGAAATAAAAAACTCTATGTCCACATGACGTTTTCCTGTTCCGAAGTGACAAAGCCCATCATTTCATAACAAAAGCCGTCATTTTGAAACAGCTTAAACCACTTTTGTTGTGAAACAACGGTTATTTCGAAACCAATTGTTTTGAAATAACACGGTTTCAACATGTTATTTCAAAACAACCATTGTTTTGAAATAACGTTTGACCTTCCTCCCCCCAGCACCCTGGCCAGGGATCAGCACCCTGGCCAGAGTGCTGAGTGGAGTGCAGGGGGGTGGTGGGTGCCCTAGCCGGCTTCCCCTGCTGCTTTCCCTTGCTGGCAATGGGGAGCAGGGTCGGGTTCCTCAGCCCCTTTGCCCCTCCTTCCCCCAGCAAGGGGAAGCAGCGGGGGAAGCCAGCTGGGCGCCCGCCACCCCCTCTGCCCTGGGCAAGGGGAAGCGGTGGGGAAAACCCGCTGCTCCCCCTTGCCCAGTGCAGGGGGGTGGCAGGCGCCCCAGCCAGCTTGGCCAGCTGCTACAGCTGGGCGCCCCGCTCACCCAGCCCCTGGCCGCCTGGAAGTGGCCAGGGAACATGCAGGCTGTGGCTCCCCTGGCCTCTTGTGAGTGGCAGGGGGGGTGCCGGTTCCCCCGCTGCTCACAAGCGGCCAGGGGAGCCCCAGCCCGCACATTTCCTGACAGCTTCCAGGTGGTCAGGGGCTGGGCGAGCAGGGTGCCCAGCTGCAGCAGCCAGCACCTCCACTCCTCCCCCACCTGGGTGGGTAGGGGCTGCCGGTGCCAGCTTTGCCCCACTGCCCGGGCACGGGGGGAGCTGCCGGCCCCACACAAGCCAGAGGTGCCAGTTTTGCCCCCCACCCATGATCCAAGGGAGCTGCCAGCCCTGTGTAAGTGGCTGGTGCTGGCTCTGCTCCCCGCCCAGGCTTGGGGGCAGCTGCCAGCCCCCCACAAGCCACGGAGCCCGGGCGGGGGGCAAAGCCAGCACCCGCCGCTTGTGTGGGGCCGGCAGCTCCCCCCAAGCCCAGGCAGCGGGGCAAAGCCAGCTGCCACTGCCCCCCTGGCCTGGGCAGCAAGTGGGGAGGCCAGGTGGGGGGTAGAGCTGACTGCCACAGCCCTTTCCCCTGCCCCAACCCTGGAGGCAGGTGGGCAGGGGGCAGGTAGGGCTGCAGCAGCCCCTGCCCATGGTCCTGCCCCTGCCCTGGCTAGGGGGCAGACACCCAGCCCCAGCAGGGGCAGAGCAGCCTCCCCGCTATGGGGGCATGGGTCGCCTAGCCCCCTGCTACCCTCTTTCCCCACTCCAGCCTCAAGGCAGGAGCAGGGGGCTAGGAGCCCAATCGGGCTGGGAGCTCTTGCCTGGCAGACTGCAAGCAGCTCCCAGCCTGGTCAATTTCATGGTGAAATTGACCAGGTTGGGAGCTGCTGGAAGCCTGCCGCAAGCAGCTTCCGGCCCCATCGGGCTCCTATCCCCCTGCTCCTGCCTTGAGGCTGGAGTGGGGAAAGGGGATAGCAGGGAGCTAGGTGACCCATGCCCCCGCTTAGGGCAGTGGGATAGAGGGGCAGCGGGAGAAGCTCGGGGAAGAGGGGCTTCCCCATCTGTTCCCCCCACATACACACGTTTTTTCCCCTGCCACTGGCTCTGGAGAGCCAGTGGTAGGGGATTGGCTGGCAACATGGCCCTTCTGGGGGGCCATGTTGCCACACCTCCCATGGTGCCCTTCCCCTAAAGTGAAATAGCAAGTCCTGTGTTTGGACATGCTATTTTGATTGGGGCTTTTCCCTTATTTCAAATTGATTTTTGGTTATTTCAAATTAACTCATTTCAAAATAAGGGCTTTATTTCTAAACAAGTTGTTTCAAAATAACTTATTTCGAAACAACACCATGCGTGTGGACATAGCCTAACAGATTTATTTTTCGCATGAGCTTTCATGGGAGAAAAATCCCACTTCAGCAGATGCTTGGAAGATGGGTGAACTTACAGAATGGAATGAAAATAAATGCAAGAGGGTGTAAAACAAAGGATCAGGTCATACAGTAACAGCAAATTAGAGCAGTTTTCAGGTTCAAACCATGGGAAGCCTGAAGTCAAATTACCTTTTGCAATGGGAAGAGAACCTATAGTCTCAAGTCAATCCTGCTTTCACAGAATTTAATTTGCATATTAATTTGAGTTCAGCTGTTTCTCTTTGAAGTCTTGATGTCCCAGTCACATCTCTGATGATGGTCGTTAACAAATCATTTATCGAGTGGTTAGAAAGATGAAAGTGCTCAGCAACTGTTTTTTTGTTTTGTGATTTCTGATATCAGTTCTATGTTTATTTATTCTTTTGCGCAGGGATCGTCCTGTTTGTCCAATGTATAAGGTGTTGGGGCATTTCTTGCACATGATGGCATAGACCACATTAGTAGATGAGCAGGTAAATGAGCCTTTGAAGGAGTAGCAGGCTTGATTAGGACCTACGATGGTATCTGTTGTGCAGATATGTGGGCAAACTTAGCAGCACGGTTTGTTGCAGGGGTGTGTGCCTGCTTTAATGTTTCTGTTGTTAGATCTGTAGTTGCTGTTGAGTATCTGTTTAAGATTGGGTGGCTGTCTGTAGGCAAGGAAAGGTCTGTCTCCCAAGACTTGAGAGAGTGAGGGATCATCTTCTGACGAAGTGGGATTTTCTCCCATGAAAGGTCTTGCGAAAAATAAATCTGTTAGTCTTTAAGTACCACACAACTCCTTGTTTTTTTTAAAGAGAGGAAGTCATTAATTTGCACAAAAGTGAGTGCTAGGAAAGGACTTCCAAATTAGAGTTTTTCTTCGATTTCAGGAGAAGCAGAAGTATCTAGCTATGGTTTCAGTGGGACCTAAATAACTTCAAAAATCTGACTCTATGGCTACGTCTACTCTAGCAAATTAGTCTGGAGTAAGAAAGCTTAGTCTGGGCTAATTTGAACCATGTCGACACTAGCCTTTGGCTAGTTCGAACTAAAAAATTTAGAAAACAGCTTATTTCAAACTTGCTGCTTTGACTAGTTCAAACTAGCACGATGTAGTCGAGCTAGGTCGAACTAAATAAGTTCAAACTAGTGGTTAGTTCGAACTAACTTCAAACCGCTTTGTTAAGACTAAGCAAGTCCAAACTAAGCTTTTAGGTGTAGGCATAACCTATGGGGACTTGCAGCTATTTATTAGACCAACATTCAATACCTGAATGCGAAGTCCTGACTTTTAGTTTGTAATGTACTCTGTAAAGTGTTGCAGAGATAGAACTCATGGCTGTGCTCGAGCAGAGTTAAACTGAAGTGAAGGAAGAGGAATGGAAGGCCAATTGTACATAATTTACTTTTATATCCTTATTATTTTCATGACTGAAGACTGGATATTGGCCACATTGTTCCATTCATGCAAGCAATTTTATCACATACAAGCAGAATACTTCATTATTCTAGAACAGCCATATCAACACAGTTTCCCATGAATAGCTTTGGCTGTTAAATCATATAATGGGAAGTATTATGAAAACAAATTTTACAAATAGTAAAAAATTTAAGGTTAAAAATAAAATGCTTCTCCCGCATGTTGCTTACCTACCGGTCTGCCTACTGTGCGAGTCCAAAGGAATCAGTGAAACAGGCACTGTTTTAAATATGATCCATTTAAAGATAGCAATAAGACCAAAGAAAACAGATGTTTTCTTCCGTCTAGTCACCACTCTTGACAGTACACTATCTATATGCTGAAAAAGGGATATGTACATTACTTTATAGATGTTAGAGATCCTTACTGGACTTTATTCAGACACCAACCATGTCTTGAGCTCACTCTCTCACTAACACACTCTTTTTTTTTTTCTGTTCTTGGGGCTATACTATTCTTTATTAACCCACCAACTTGCAACCACAATTCAACCACAATTAAATTTTTATCTCTATACACAAAGTTTGGTGATTGCTCCAACACTAACTGGTCCTTTGGCTTCTCCATCACCTCTCCCCTACCCCACCACCATTTTCCAAAAGCAGTTTCTTATTCATAGAAGTTATTTCTCTGATCTTCTCCTTCCATTGAGCAATGGCATGCCAGGAATCAACCTTTTTTCAGGTACTGCCCATCTCTCATCTCTTGACAGCAGATAAGGAAGCATTTCTAAGGGAGCATGGTCTGCCCTCACATCCACATGGCAGATCTCAACTCGGATCACAATTCACAGTACAGATCTAAGAGGAGAAGGTTACCGGTACGTAGGACCAGCGGTGACAAATTATGATTTCACAGGCTGGGTAGAATCCTGTTCTGTCAAAAGGGTGCAACTTGTGAGGAAAAGGGTAGGGAGGAGCTTCCCTAAAGAACACATGGCCTGCAGAAAGGAATACAGAGCTCAGAACCGTGGGCTGCAGAGTGCTGTTTCCAGGTCTGTCACCACCTAATCTCTATTTCACCGGCTCCATTCCTGTTTCCATTTCAGAGTCAAAGTGGACCACCTAATTTCTTGCCAACACTGAGATAAACCCATACTTTGCCAGTAGTCCTAATGATTTTAAAGTGAGTACTGTTGGAATAAGGTACTTGTGACACTGGCTTCAGGGTGACCCTTTATAATTCTTAAGACATATGTCAAACTGGCAACAATCAAATTTGCAATCTTTGTACTGTAAATTATGGATGTGTGATATATGTCTGTATCCAAACAATTGTGATGTGCCACTGTGTTATACACACTAGGCAGATTAGTGTAAGCACTAATGACTCATCGAGGGCCATTACCTTTACAATGTGCCCAGAGAGTGAAGCCAGGACTGTGTCTATGAGTCATAAGAACATGTAGGGACATGTCTATGATCAAGGAGACTGACAGTGCTTTTCCTTATTCATGTGCTGTGACCTTCTGTTTGAAACAACCTGTATGGCAAACCGGAGACTATAAAATGCAGATACACCATCTCTATATTGTCTTCATTCCCACTTCCTACCTCTGGATCAAATCATCTACAACTAAACCTGTGAAATGAAGGACTGAGACCCATCCAGAGCAACCGCACAAGCCTGCAAACTCCCCAGTTCCACAGGTAAGCTGATATATATGGAATTTAAAATTATATGTACGTATCTGATGGCTTTGATCTTTCACCATCTTATTTCTTTCCTTTTATAATTCGACCTTAGCACAGTAAAGGATTGGCTGGCAGTGTCATTTTGGGTAAGATCCAAACTTATACTGGTCTGGTAATGTGGCTAACTTTTGGGGATCAGGAGAACACTTTTGGTAAAGGGACTAGAGTTTAACAACTTTTCTCTTTACTGGACCTAGTTGCAAACTAGGGACCAGAGACTAAAATGCAATAAAGGGGGCTATGTACCTTGTTTTTACCTTCTTGATAACATGAACGGGGAATGACTCTAACTGCAGTTTTAGCCACCAGTTTGGAGAAACTGCTATCATATTCTAGTCTGCCCTGATCTTGGCATTTTCAGGTAGGCTACAGTAGGTACAAACAGGTCGCAGTACTGCTCATCATAAACGAACTTGCCACACTCAGGGCCAGGCTAGGAGATAACTGGGTTTCACCAAAAAACTGACAAGCGATGGCAGTATACAGATGTTTAAAGCCAAAATTAGAGGTGACACAGTGAATGCTGCATCCAATGTTAGATAAGCAGATCAAGATCCTCTTATAAAAATCTACTGTTTTAGTTGGACAAGAAAGATCCAAGCCACATATTTAGCAGGCTTTTCTTTGTGTTCTACAGAGCTGCTAATACAATGCCTCGCACATTTCAGGCACTACTATAGTACACATATATAATAATAAAAGATAACTGTTAGTGGTTTTATATATTCTTCTGTATTACCTACAGAAACAGCTGTATCCAATTCAAGATGATTACGACATACACACAAAAGAGCTTAGAAACACTTGTGTTTCTAAACATCTTACCTCTTCAAAAAGAACAATGTTTATTGAGATAAATAAAGAGAGGGTGGTTGTTTTAGATCACTATGACTAATGTTAAGAAACAGCTGGTAAGTAATATTAGGTAATCACATACACAGGCTGCAAACCAGGAACATTACGCTAACATACCTACTATAATTTTATTCCCCCGCCCCATGTATTTATTCAGAGCTGCAGCTGGGGTGCTAGCATGCATACATTAGAAACCATTAGCAAAGCAGCATGAATCATCATCTTTTGCTTGTGTTATTTTAACTTAGTCACTCAAGTGCAGTTCTTCTAGGACAGTAACAATGCAAGGAAAATGAGTTGTGGGTTGTTTTGTTTTTTTCCTGAGACTTGTGATTTCCATGGGCCCTTTAGCATTCCTTTCATTTCAGTACATAGAAAATGACAAGCACCCACTTCAGTGATGATACTACTATTTCTTCTCTTAAATATGTAGATCTAATCTATCCATTTCCTGAACGTTTCTGATTGGTCACTCTTTCAATGGTTTATACAGAGTATAAGTAGGAATTCCATTTTTATTTTTCGATTATTTCAATGGTTAATATTGATTCTTATTTTTAAGCATTTTTTCAATTGTAAATTTAACTTTTCACAGTAGAGAGTCAGACAATAATTATTTACCAACAGTAGACACAAAGTTTCAGAGAGCTAAATTTTTATACCATTATAGAACAAACTGTCAGTATCTCATGTCAAAATATACAAAGTAAATATACTTAAATTATATTCTTATCAGTTCCCAAACAACATTTTTCTCATTGTGCAGATCTGTACATCTTTATTATCAATGAGAATATTTTTTCATCAGTTTGGTGAAACCAGCATTCATTGACATTTATTAATAAAACCTAATCCTTCCAAGTACAAGTTATTTTGCCTGACTCTGTGTGATTCTTGTAGGCTACTGTTGGCAACTTATTGTTATAGTGAAAATAAAGATTCTTTCAAAACTAAAGAAGGACACAACTTTGATTGTTGCTTTTTTATTTGTCAAAGGAAATTGGTGGGCTTTTCAGAAACTCTTAACGTGATTTAGGAGCACAAGTGCCACCAAAAGTCAATCCGAGCTGTACTTGTTCAATCACTTACATGCTTTTGAAAATCTCATCCAGTACACAAGCCTAATTTAGGGTTTCAGCGGGGTTGTATTTGTAAGGTCTTCGTGTCATTATTTGGGTGTGGTGTAAATTGGCAAGAATGCCTGTGCTTTTCAGGCCAATGAAATCTTGTTCCATTGGTCCAAACAATAAATCTGCGGAGGGTGAAAAAGAGTAAAGGGATTCACTCATCACAGGAACACTTCATCATCACCAGGTGAGTATTTGTCTCAGTTGGTGCCCTTTTCCATCAGTCATTCCATCACCATGGTGATGTCTCTTCCCACAAATTGACCCTCTAGCCAGATTTTACTTTAGTCCAGTGTTTTCCAACCCGTGTGCCATGGCACACAGGTCTGCCCTCAGGCCTGAGCAGGTGTATCATGGAATTTTTTGAAAAACTATTCAAAGTGCTCTGGATTGACTCATCAATATTCATGAGGTCATTTGGAGACTACATGGCAGTGTGCCTCAAAATAATTAAAGGTTTCAAGGTATGCCATGGCAAAGAAAAGGATGGGAACCACTGCTTTAGTCTACCACTTCTGGGGTAAGAAAGAGTCCAGCCCAGCTATATTCGGTGACCTTACAGAAGGTCTTCAGTCTGTCTCTGGCTCCATGGTCCTCACAACCCATTTCCTTGGTGGCTAATAGGGAAATCCAGACCCACCCTCTACTCTGGATTCCAGCCCTGGGACAAGGTAGCTGGCAGCCAAGGACTACTCCCTCAGAACCCTTGCTACCTCCCTGGACCATTTCCTATATCTTCTAGCTCTCCAGTAGTGAGTGCGAACTCTACCTGCAGCCCCCTTCTGCTGCAAACATCCTGGCTTTATAACCACCATCCAACCCCACCCCAGCTACACTTCATCACCAAGTGTGCTTGGCTTACTCAATCTCTCACAAGTGCAGCCAAATATATTAATTGGCCTGTTGGGTCCACTTTAACCCCTTTGCAGCCTGAGACACCCCCATCAAAGAGAAAGATAGTTAGTCTCTCCATCTTTACCACAGGATGCTACTTCAGAATTCACCCTCTTTTGACTAAATTCTGCCAAATTTATTTCACATCATACCAGATTATTTCCACTGGGTCTGAAATGAAACACTGCCACTCTGCCATCAGCCATCATTTGCTAGCTGATGTGAAGTTATAACTTCTCTTTCCACATAAAACTTAAGACTGCTCTCAAGTATAGGTCCCAGTCACAGCCCTGGTCAAGCTCCCCCTTGCCTCACTCTCACTGGGCTGCTGTGTTTGGTCCCACATAATGGATCTGAGTGTTTTTAAACTTTCCTGGGACTGAGAAGGCACCAGTCGTTGTCTCTTTCTTTAGCCTCTAGGCTCATTTGACGACACGGACTGTCTGGTACCCCTTCTCAGAAGTAGGCTATCACAGTCCAGTTGCCATGGAGCCAAAATCAAGGCTGCACTCCACAAAACAGCTTAGTAGCTTAAGCATACCTTTCTGGCACTACATCCTCATGGCTTTCATCCTTTGGGGGCTGTGTAGACTGCATAATAAGAAATAAGCAAAATAAGAAAACCTATCTGCAATTCTTTACCTCAGTTTCCTCACTGCTCAAATATTCCTCGGGATCTGATTAGTGTTCTTGCAGACTCATGACTCCAGGATTATCTCTATTGGACCTAACTTCTCCAGTTCACACTTCTATCTAAAACCCTGGCATCTCCTCTCACTTCTGCCTCAAGAAAGCATGCATCTACCCAGGGGCATCACTACGCTGGGGCCAGCAGGGCACAGGCCCTGGATCTTTGGCCAGCAGCACAGCCGGAAGTGGCCTGGTCTGGCTCCGGGCCACTTCTGGCAAGCAGCAGCCACTCTGAGATGACTCCTGCCGCTTGTGCGGAGCTGCAGGGACCATCTCCCTCTTCGAGTCTCTTGAAAGAGGCTTGGAGCCAGAGATGGTCTGTGCCACTTTTTACAAGCGGCAGGAGCGGTCTCTGAGTGACAGCTGGTCCAAGACGGCTTCTGCCACTTTTTACAAGTGGCAGGGACTGTCCCTGGCTCTGAGCCTCTTAGAAGAGGCTCAAAGAGGGAGATGCTCCCTGTGGTTCCACCCTGCAAAGAGTGTAGTGGTTAGCACCTCTGCTTAATATGCAGATGGTTGTGGGTTCAAAGCCCAGGGGGGTGGACTTGATGATCTCATGAGGTCCCTTCCAACATTCTGATTTGACTGATTGAAACTAGGCTTATTTAGTCTGCAGGAGAGAAGACTGAGGAGGGATTTGATAGCAACCTTCAACTACTTGAAAGAGTGCTTCAAAGTGGAGGGAGCTAGGCTGTTCTCAGTAGTAACAAAGGACAGAACAAGGACTGATGGGTTTCAAGCTGCAGCTGGGTTGGTCAAGGCTGGATACTAGGAAAAACTTGCTCACTAGGTGAGTGGTGAAGCATTAGAATGGCTTACCTAGGGAGATGGACACTCCATCTTGGGAACCACTTAAGGCCCAGTTAGACAAAATGCTGGCTGGGATGATTTAGTGAGAGTGATCCTGCTTTTTTTGGCAGGGAGTTCGACTAGATAACCTCATAAGGTCCCTTCCAATTGTATAATTCTATGATTCTATGATCATCAGGCAGCATCTGCTTGAAAAGTTCCAGGGAAAACTTATCTGGACAGATAGGGTATGTCAACACTTGCAAGTTAGTTTCAATTAAGGAGGCTTAATTCGAACTAACTTAGTCCCTATCTACACTAGGCTTTCATTAGTTCAAACTAAGGAATTCCTTAATTCGAACTAATGAAAGCTTAGTTTGAACTAGTAAGACCTGCCGGTTAGTTCAAACTAAGCCCTTAGTTCAATCATCAGTTTGAACTAAGGACAATGTAGCCAAGGATTAACCCTTAGTTCAAACTTAATAAGTTGAACTAAGGCTGGTTAGTTCAAATTAACAAAGTGGACTAATTCAGCTTAATGTTAACGTGATTCAACTTAATGTTAAAATCTTAACGTTAATGTAATTCAACTTAACATTATTTCAAATTAGTCCTTGTTGTTAATTAGAATTAATAAGATTGAGGTTAGTTTGAACTAAACTTGAACTATTAGTTCGAATTAACAAATTCAAACTAACTTTTCCTAGTGCAGACATAGCCATACAGAGCATCTGAGCATGGCGCAGCATTCAGATCAGGTAGATCTGTCTGCATGTTTCCATTCAATGGATGGTATCCACTATATGAAGGTACTGACCAGTCACACTGGTTCAGTTACAATGGCTTTCTCAGTGTGGACATATTAAGATAGCAAAAGCAGGAAGAGTCCTGTGGCACCTTACAGACCAGGCATGGCCAAACTGTGGCTTGTGAGCCAAATGCGGTTCTTGAAAGAAAAAGTATAGCTCACAGAAGAGCATGGTGGAGAGAAGTGCAGCATTGTCAGGGATGGTGGGGAAGCACCATAGTAGTCAGGGACAAGGAGAAGCGCAGCATAGTCGGAGACAGTGGGGAAGTGGTGGCATGGTCAGGGACAGTGGGGAGAAGCACAGCATGGTTGGAGATGGCAGGGAAGCGGCAGCATGGTTGGAGATGGTGGAGAAGTTGCGGCACAGCTAGAAATGGTGGGGAGAAGCAGTGGCATGGTTGGAGATGGCAGGAAAGCGGCAGCATGGTCAGGGATGGTGGAGAGAAGTGGCAGCATGGTCGGAGCTGGCGCAAAAGTGGTGGCATGGTCAGGGACAGTGGGAAAAAGCGTGGCATGGTTGGGGATGATGGGAAGAAGAGCGGCATGGTCGGGGATGGTGCGGAAGTGATGGCATGGTCAGGGATGGTGGGAAGAAGCACAGCATGGTTGGAGATGGTGGGGAAGTGGCAGCATGGTCTGGGATGGTGGGAAGAAGCGCAACATGGTCAGGGATGGAGGGGAAGTGGCAGCATTTTTACTGTAGGCCTATTTTTCACGGTAACCTTAAGGACTTATTAAAATCTGACATTAGTAGGATCAATATTTGCTCTCTTTTTCTGATAAAATTAAAGTGTACAATGAATTTTAAACTTAGCGATTTTGGAGTAAAAGCATATGGCTATCTGCCTCCATGTGGCTCATGAAGTTTTAATAATCAATTTCTGTGGCTCTTGAGTTCCCTAAGTTTGGCCACCCCTGTTATAGACTAACAGATTTCCTTGGGCATAAGCTTTCATGGGCTCCAACCCACTTCGTCAGATGCAAGTGGGTTGGAGCCCATGAAAGCTTATGCCCGCAGAAATCTATTAGTCTATAAGGTGCCACAGGACTCTTGTTGCTTTTGCTGTACATAGACTAACACTGCTATCCCTCTGGAAATTATTAGGATGAAAGACCAACAGAATCCAAAGCACGTTTAGCAAGGAATGATGTTACACAGTCAAGTTCCAAAGGGGCATTAGCCTAGTTGAGCAAAACAAAGAAGGAGTCCTCTGGCATTTAAAAACTAACAAATTTATTTATTGCATGAGGTTTCATGGGAGACAATCCCACTTCATCAGATGCTCTGAAGACTTTGAAGTGCCATAGGACTCCTTGCTTGTTTTGTTACATAGTCAGTTACTCATGGTTGCCAAAAACGTCAGTGGTGCAATAAATTCACCAGTGAGGGACACAGGCTGAAAAACCACTCAGGCCATATTAAGGAGCTTGCTAAAGATTGATCCAGGTGATGCTCAATCTGCAAACCCTTGGGGGTTTGCCTTGATGATCAATATCTGAATAAATGGGGAAAACAATATACTTGGAAAAAGAAAATATTAAGTATTTCCCACTATTTTTAATAGCTGTTGCTTTAGAAAGTATGAATAATTTTACAAAACATGACCTTACATCTACCAGAAATACAATGTAAAGCTATCAAATGGACCAACGTAAAAGATACCAAATGGACCATTATTACTTTTTCTTATTTTTTGGAGGTGGTATATAACCACATAGCCACCAGGTTTTTCTGTGTCAGGGTAATAGCAAAGATAATCCATACCACTCATCATACATTGTTTCTGGAAATTTTCTTCACTGAAAGACAATCTTCTTTTTACTCATACTAATAAACCAAAGCAACTAAATTATGCTCAGTAATACTCAAAAATGTGTCAAATGCCATGAGCTTTTTGTGTGTATGTTATCACAGAATGTTGAATCAAGGTCAACCAAATACTTTTCTCACTGTTTCTAATGATTTTTGAAGTATTTTCCACAAACTTCAACAGCAAGTGCATCCTAGAGCCTGTGGGGAATTTTATTTCAGAAGCTTTCCTCCTCCTCACATTGTCACATTCAAGGCTGGCCATAGGCATTTTGCTGCCCTAGGCAAAGTTCAATATATGCTCTCCTGCTCCTCCGTCTATTATAGGTCAGTTCATGTTTTACTATTTTTTTGGTTTACTGCATTTAACATTTTGGCATTTAAAATTACACTATCCATTAGGTAATTTAGCTTAAATGTACAGTGTGTTCTTTGTTCCACCTTCTCTTTCCTTTTTCCCTTCCTTTATTACTTGTTCCCTTCCATTGACTGCAAATATTTTCCTCCCTATTTTCATTTCACCTTCAAACTATTCCCCCAGCTATGGAACTCCTTGCCAGAAGAGATAAATCTAAGCCTTCTCCCTGGAACGTGATACTGGTACACAAAAACCAAACCACTCAAATTCATGAAAGAATGGGGAAATAACACCCTTTCTGTATACTTAGGTGTATAAAGACCAGAAAAAAAATATTACAGATAGGTACCTTTAAAAGACCTTGATTAGATGAGATGAGATGAGAGAGAAAAATGCATTTCCATAGTGAAGTGATTTTTGTCTCCATCTTCCTTTTTCTGAATCTCCTGCCCTCATCTCACTTTCTTCCACTGTGTTGTATTTGTTCAGTCATCTCTTCTTTAATTTGGTCTTCTCCATCAGCCTCTCCCAACAGTTAATTTCTCATTCCTATCCACACTGCCAACCTAGAATTGCACAAAAATACCAATTTCCAAAGGGATAGCCATGTTAGTCTAGTCCAGTAAAAAAAAAAAAACAAGGAGGCATGTGGCACTTAAAGACTAACAGATTTATTAAAAAATAAAGTTATTAAAAAATCAATCTGTTAGTCTTTAAGTGCCACATGACTCCTTGTTTTTTATAAAAAATACCAAACACTTTTCTGTATCTGTTTGATTTTTAAGATGAATTCTCTTCAGCTATCCACAACTCTCCATTTTCATTCACTTTCCAAAAACTTTTGTGTAATGAAGTTCTACTTTCATTAATGTTTGTGCAAAGTGAATTTCAAACTCACATATACAATTATTTGTGAAAATGAAATTTTATATTCACTAATACTGAGACAAATAGTCAGGGAGACAGATTGATGGTCACCATTTGAATTATTTTCATCCACTCTGAAAACAGAAACAGCTAGCTATAATTTATGTGACCAATCACAACAAAGTAACCGGTTACCTATTCAGTACCCACAGTGATTGGTTCATGGTCAAGCTACAAATTTTTAAATCTATAAAAAAATCTTATACAAATTCCATGTGAATGTAATTATTTCAAACCGCCTATTCAGCACTGATATGAAGCCACTAGGGGAAAATGTGTTCCGGCAGTACACGAATGACACTCAGCTCTATATCACTCACACATCGGGATTTGGCTTCAGTCAGCTGCTGTTCATCCAGCTGCTGATCTTAGAAAAGTCTTTGAATAACTAGCAGCAATGTTTCTGTCTAATGTGAAGCAGGATATGGTGTCATCCGCATATTACTGGTATTTCAAGCTGTTTCACTGTCTCTCCTGCTTCTTAGAGATACGAGACATGAGAGGGAAGATGGATTCCTGTGGGACGTCACAGACGAAGGCTTTCAGAATGGCGGGTAGGTGCCCAGCATACTTCGCTGGGTGCTACCTGTGAAGAATTACCCGTAGTGCAATCTGCTTCCCCTCCATGAACTTCTGCAGACATGCATGACTGACTAAATAAAATGCTATGAAAAGGGCCCACAGTAGAACCTTTGTCCAGTCAAGACACCTCTTCATCATTTGAGACATCGCTACCATCACAGTAGTAACAGGAACACTGATAGCACCATCCTCTTGCTTGGTGCTTTTTATCAGGAGATTGCAAAGCACATTACAAAGGGGGTCACTATCATCTTCATTTTACAGATGGGGAAACTGAGCCACTAAAAGCAGGAGCAATTTGCCTAAATACAGCCATCAGGCCAGTGGCCAAGTCAGGAATAAAACCCAGGCAGCCTGACTCCCAGTCACTAGACACCAGCCCCGTCACTTGGGCACACTGCTTTAGCCTAATATAGCCCTATACACTGCCCTCCTTATTAGTGCCACCAGACTCCTTTGGTTGTTCTCCTCTATGCATTGACACTACCATATCTCTTGACAGCTCCAACCCACCTCTATCTGAGCACACAACTTTGTAAGTTCTGAGTCCCAATCCCTGTCGAAAAATACTTGGGTGGAGGTTCAGGCAAGCACACCTTGAATAAAGACATTCAAGCCACAAACACAGTGTTTGATTCTGTAATACATACCTGTGGTTTCCTGTGATATGAGAAGTCCATGTATTCAAACTCTATCATGTGTCTCTTTTCCTCTCATATGATTTTGTGAGTTCTTTGCCCACCCCTTACCATGTGGTGGCTGTGGGTTTTGGGGTTTTATTTATTGGCTTCAATAAATAAAACCCCAGAACCCACAGGCAGCACATGTACAGTTGCCCTACATTTAGAGCCAGAGTCTGTAAATAACACAATGGCCTGCACTGTGGATGGTGCAAAATCATACCATCTTTCAGGGAAATCTGAGAGTGGTTATTCCTCCTGGCACACAAATTGTTCCCAAGCTCCCTCTATGCAAAATGATTGTGCACACTGTGCTATTATTTAGTATGTGCAACCAGCTTCACAGGCCAGTGCAGAGTACATAATGAACTGGGGAGCAGGACTCCTCCCTGCCCAATTCGAGGTGATTTGTGGCCCCTGTCACAGCTGGAGGAAGGATTAGTCCCTGAACACCCTTCACATCAGTGACTGAACGGTGGGATGGGAATACTAAAGCTCTTTATGCCGCTCCCACCATATATAGGCTAGTGCCAAAATCTGCCCCTTCACATTTAGTTTGTTGTTTTGGGGATTTTGCTGATAGCTCCAGAAGTGAATATCAATTAGTGCAACTTCCCCGCAGAAGTTTCAAAAGCAAAGGCTTCTCACTACTGTTGTTACTGCTTGACTGAGCCTTCATGGTTTTTGACACAGTGCTATAGTGGAAGCTAAGATCCCTGAGACTGCTATCTGCTTAAGGAAGGGGACAAAAGAATGAATCAGATTATGTCATATGCCTCTAGGAGTGACTACTTCTGTCCAAAATCTCCAGCCTGAAACATTAAGAGTTCTCACACACACACAGCAAAAAGGCAATACATAGAAAACTGTCAATTTTTGGTACAGCTTTTAATGAAACCATGGACATAATCTATACACATAAAGGAAACCAGACTTTAAAATTTAAATAGCAAACATAGATTGTCTAGCATAACTAGTTAGCATGTACTGTGAGAGATGACTAAAGATAGAGTGGCCCACTAATACTTCTGTAGGCATGGGACAAAAACAGAGATTTGATGGATTACAGATCCTTGTAATAAGCCATAAATCCAGTGTTTCTGTTGAATCAGTGCTTTTTAGTGTCTCACAGAGCAAAGAATTTAAGATCCCAGACTAACCTTTTGAAATGTTCTGCAGGTTTCCTTTGAGGATGAGGACCGAGAAATTAGATACAGTGATCACTTTGTGAAAAATATTCACCCACAGATGATAGGGTGTTTTTGTCTTGTATCATTTTCTTATGGAAGTTCATTCAAGAACATAGCGATTGTCTGGCTTCACTCACATAGTTGTTACTGAGGCATTTGGTGCATTGGGTGAGGTACATCACATTATGATAGACGTGTAGGATCCATGGATCTTGAAAGGTGTGTTGTGAGGACTGTTGATCATTGTAGCAATAGAGTTATGTCTGCAGATTTGCATATGTTGTTCTGGCAGAGTCTGGTGCCACTTTTAGTTGTGTCCTGTCCTCTGAGGAGCTTGCTTTTGATGATGAGATTGAAGATACTGAGCATTATTTGAATGCAAGCAGGGAGGGTTCAGGAAAGATTTCTTTCAGGATTCCATTCAAGTATGGGATGTAGCTGTTTAACGATAACCCTTAGGGGTTCCAGCATGGGGTTGCAGGTGACAGTTAGGTATATGTGATCGGATGGGGTATATTTCTGTATTAGATGTAGGTTCTCTCAAGGTAATTGGTTGGCCAGTTCCATGATGCAATGTACTTCTCTTTTGTTTGGTGGAGATGCTTTTACTCATTTTAAGGTGTATATCCCTTCCTTTCTCCTCAGAGTCACCCAAATATCCCAAGAGAACACCCCACAGACAACCCATCTTTCAAGACCCATGGATACTACACAAAAACACCAGATCACAGGAGGTGAAATTTTTCACAAAGTCATCACTCTCTATGGCTGTGTTCACACAGAGGCATTATTTCGATACAAGTTGTGTCGAAACAACTTGTATCAAAATAATGCCTTATTTCGAAATAACTTAATTCGAATTAACAGTTTGTTAATTCGAATTAAGGAGAAAAGCTCAAAGCGAAATAGCAGTTTCTGGCAACAGTTATTTTGAAATAAGTCACTGTTGTTTCGAAACAACATGTTCAGACGGCATTGTTTCATCCCCACATGGTGTTTAAGCTGTTTCGAAACAACGCCGTTGTTTCAAAACAATGGGTGCCGTTGTTTCGAAACAACCGTGTGTCGTGTGAACAGGGTATTTATTTCAAAACAACCTCTGTTGTTTCGAAATAAGAGTGCTGTGTGAGCACAGCCTATCTGACCTCTCAGTCCTCATCCTCAGAGAAAACCTGCACAACACTTTCAAAAGTTCAGTCTGGAAGCTTAAATCCTTTATTCTGCTAGACACTAAATATCATGGATTGAACAGAGATATTGTGTTAATGGCTTCTTATAAGACTCTGAAACCCACTAACCCCAGTTTTTTCCCTATGTCAGGTGTTACTGGCCACTTTGCCTTGTGCATGCTTATCCCCTTGTGGGTATGCAGATCCATGACTGGCTCTGAAACACTGGAAATCATGTGCTCTTGCATTATAAAAAATTTGGGCCGTTATAGTTTATTAAAGCTGCTTCACGTTGTCCACTGTATCAGTGTGCCAATATTAGGGTATTAGTGTGTGACAGGAGCTGTCTCCTTTGTCATCAGCCTGCTGCTCCTGTCACATCCATTCAGTCTTTGCACAACTGCTCAAGGGCCCTTATCCATGACAGTAACATTCCAGCCTCACAAGTAGAACTGGCTACCTACAGTTCCCTAAGTACAGTTACGGTCTTACAGCTGGGAATTAAAGCTTTAGCTATAGGGAGTAGAAGACCTTCGGAAGACACTGTCACCCTACGTCCCTTCGCATCAACCAAGATGAGTGAGATCTGCAATGTTGACTATAGAGAGGGTGGGACAGAAGAGCTTTGCCATGACAAGGCTGTGGCTCCAGAACACACTTTGTCTCAACATTCAAAGAAGGATGTTTATGGCATCACTAGGTCAAAAGTCAAGACATTATTTCTTTTGTGACATGTATTGCTGCTAGACTGTATTTTTATTGTACATTCTAGTGCAGTAAAGGGTTCATTGCCTTGTTTTAGGCTATGTTGTCTTACTGGTGATTACAGTTATTTTACTCACATTTCCTATTAATACATTTTCATATTTATTTCTAACAGTTGCCAGATGCCTACAAATTTAATAGCATATAAAAGAGAAGAATAAATGTATGAATTAATTCAACAAGACAGTTTGGCTATGCCTACACTAGCAAATTTGTCTGGATTAAGGAGGCTTAATCCAGACTAATTTGCTCTCTTTCTACACTAGGCTTTCCCTAGTTCGAACTAAACTATTTTTTAGTTTGAATGGTAAGTTCAGACTAACTGCTTAGTGTGAATTTATTTCAAACTTTAGTTCGAACTAGCATGATGCAGTCATGCTAGTTCAAACTAACCACGTATTTTTAGTTCGAACTAACTTTTAGATCAAACTAGCCAAGCTTTTTTCATTCAAACTAAAAAGTTAGTTCAAACTAAAAAAAGCATGGCTAGTTTGAACTAAGAAGTTAGTTCAAACTAAAAAAAACACGGTTAGTTCGAACTAACTTCGAACTTTTTAGTTCAGACTAAGCAAGTCCAAACTAAGCAATTAGATGTAGACATAGCCTATATGTCCCTAAGAGAATACAGAAAGAAGAACAGAGTGACTAGAAAGGAGACAAATAGCTGTTGTCACAAAAATAGTTTGGAGTGATAAAAATTGAGGCCAGAAGAGACATGCAATATCCCTGTGTCCAGCCCTTGAATCTAGTGCAGCCTATATACAAATAACACAATAACGAAAAGAACAATTTTTATTACTGGTGTAAGAAGGATATACAAAAAGTAAAAAACTATGCAATAGGATATAAATAAATCTTCAAACATAGTACTTTGACGGAACGTAGCAGCAAAAGAGAAAACATTAGTATAATTCAATTTATTGTGTTTAATGTTTTCCATATGAACTCTATCCCTAACTGTTCTGCACAGTTGAAAAATACATTTTGAATGAAAATAGTAGAGGAAGAAAAAAATATAAGTGATATAGGCAAGGACAATGCTTTGAATGAGATTTGAAAAGAGATAGGGAGTAAATGAGATGGAAATAAACCAGAAGCTAGAGAGAAGGCCCTTGCACTAACAGTGGTGAAAGGACAGAGTGAAGGCCAGTAAGAGACAGGCCAAGGAAGTGAAAAAGGATCATAAAGTGTTACAGTGTCTGTATGTTATGATTGTATGGTGAAGTACAATATCTGGTGTTTTACTGAGAGTCCTTATTGCTGTAAACAAGTGATCACATGGGAATTTCAGCTTCATTTTTTTTAAGAAGTATGTTTCATAGCTGCAGAAAAAAAGCTTGAAAATGTAACTGAATGCATCCTAACATTTCAAAAAAAAAAAACGAGGCAGTAAACAAAGAGTACTCTTTTTTTTTTTTTTTTTAAGACAGTCTCATGATTCGACACTGAGGTTGACAAAACTGAAGACTAGGGCAGGAATGATGCATAGGGCTAGTCTTCACTGACAGTGTCAAATTTGCCACAGTCAAATCAACCTTCCCAACTGACTGATAGGGTCGCTCAGTCACTAAAGACCACGCTGGCAACTGGAGTAGCACTGAGCTGAAGGGAAAGCCTTTCCTTCAACTCATCGCAGTGGACGTGCCATGCAGATACACAAGTTGTTTTAAGTAACTTTCATGTCTCTCTTCATCTGATGCCAAAACCAGTGAGCAGGATAGACCTGCCCTTAGATACTGTTCGTGATGAGACTAGTAAAAGTGCCTAGACAGAGGATTTTAAAAGATAAGCAAGGCAATAGTTAATTTTTTGAGGATGAGACATTTGTGATTACCCTCCCTTGTACATATACAAAGGCAGGTACTCTACATGTGCATAATTTGGAAGAGCATGTACTTGAGGAATCCCTAAAAGAGAGAATTACAAAAGTCAGAGTAAACAAAGAAAATCAAGACATTGATGGGATTTCATCTGCGGTGAAATAAAGGCAGTGGCACATTTAATCAAAATCACTGAGATAGGTATAGATCTGCAAAAAGAAAGAAGAGATGTGGAAGAAGTAACGCTTGTGTCCAAGCATCACACTGCAGCAAGACACAAATGTGCTCTCTGAATCAAGAAGCAAAACACACAGAGCGGAGCTGTGCTTAAGGTGGGTGCCTGAGATATTTAGAAGGAAACATTTAGATATTTATGTGAAACAATAAATTTCGTCAGTCAAGAAAGATGACAAGCAGAGAGAATGGTTAGGAAGGAATTATTAAAAGTGCTGAAAGATGTACACAGTTGTTACTTGTATCAAAATAGAAGATAAGGTTTAAAATAAGATATGAAAGAAAAGGTAGAAAGAGGAGTTCAAGGATAGTAAAATTGAAACTTGTGAGACTTGACGGAAGAGGGGCTGACAAAGAGGAGAAATCAGAAGGTGCACTGTCATAGACAAGAATGGAACTTAGAAAGAAACAAGGGACACATACATATTATGGCCATGGAGACAGTCCAGTAGGCTGGAGTAGCTGACATTGTACAAATAGACCAGCCTTTGACAAGCAGTGCTTGAGGGGGCTTGCTCCATAGACACAATATTACACCCAGAAAAAATGTGCATTAGAAGAATAAATTACAAAGCCAAGCAACTTCAAATTAGAAAATGGCAGAATTAACATTGCCAAGGTAATCTTAATTTGGCCCTCATGCAACTTAATTTGGCCCCCTTCTGAGTATGCATTATGAGTTAGCTTTTAATTACATGACTGCATAAGAACATTTTTTTCCACAAGACCTCTGCCTCCATTCACTGCACTTCATGAATCAGTTCATAGAGAGAGGAAGGCTGTTGGCTGTAGGAGCTGTGCATCACTGTTTTCATATGCAGGGAGGTGCATAGTGGCAGGGGATTTTGTGAAGAGAAACAATGCTCTAATGACTTGGAGTTGAATCTAGATACATTCAGATGAGAAATAAGGTATAAATTTTCAATGGTAAAAGTAATTAACTGTTGGAACAACTTACCAAGGGCCGTGGTGGATTCTCCATCACTGACAATTTTTATATTAAGATTGGATGTTTTTTCTAAAAGATATGCTCTAGAAATTATTTTGGAGAAGTTCTGTGGCCTTGGTTTATGCAGCAGGTCAAACTAGATGATCACAATGGTCCCATCTGGCCTTGGAAACTATGTTTAAGATATGGAATGTCATTCACATCCCTGCTGTTGCCATAGTTCTTATTGATGGTTTTGGATTTAGTTTTCTAATTTAAAAATAAAAACTGAAAAAGAAACAAAAAGTGCGTCATGAGGAACCACGCTGATCCCTTCTCCTTTCCCCAGTCAGGATCATCAGTGGGGTTTGGAAGTTTAGATTTACAAGGCAGATCTCTAGAAAAGTAACAGCAGTAGGCTGTTATACTCTATGTACATTTCTCATTGCAGGGAGATAAGTTATACTTTGCTGGTGGGTTAAAAAACTATTTGCTGAAAGCAGAGGAACATAGAAACTGAGGACTCATGGTCAATTCCTGACAAGGGACTGTACTCGAGTGGTTAGACCTTGTGCCCTTAGATCAGTGGTTCCCAACCTTTTTGGCTCAAGGGCCACAGATATTATATTTACAAGCCTCAAGGGCCACCAGTCTCCACCTCCCCCAATGTAGCCAGACAAAAGGAATTCAGTGAGGTGGCTGCCTACTTACTGATCTCCTGTCCTCCTGTCTGCAGCAGGGAAACCACATGCATCCTTAAGTCTTGTATACTCCACTGGGGTCCTTAGGCAGTGGCTCCCTTCTGCAGCTGTGGAGGATGGAAGATCAGTGCTCCCCTTCTTCTGGCTACAGCAGGAACCCCAATGCCTATGGATCTAGATGGAGTGCTTTGCCGTGCTATCTGCTACAGATAGGGGAGGGAAGTGTTTTCTCCCATCCCTCTGGCTGCAGCAAGGAGCCAGCACCAGTCTTGTAGCCTTGTGAAAAGATGCTCTGCCTGGTTCCTTAGATAGCCAGCAAGAGAGAAGTCATGGGCCACTCTGAAAGGCCCCGCAGGTCACTTTTGTGAACCAGTGCCTTAGACTGTCGTGGAATCCTTTTACTCTTACCTGCTTCACCCTGGCTCCCATCCACACATACACCCATGGGTGTCACTGCTGTTGAGCCAACAAGGCACCTTCCCTGGCTGAATAGCCTGAGGCCCCATATCTGATTTCCCCGGCAGCAGAGCCTGTTTGCAGGGTGGGAGGAGCATGGGAGGAGCTAAACTGTGAACTGAGTGAGGGGGCTGCACCCTGCTCAGTCAGGGAGCAAAGAGAAGAGGAAACTTTAAATCCTCTCTCTCCTCTGCTGCACAGGCTCTGTCCTGATTTGTTTAGGACCAGCATCTTCTGGTACTGGTAAGCACTATGTGGGGAGTGGGATCCTGAAGGTGGGGGGACAGAGCCATTGGGACCAGGCAATCCATTCCCGGAGGGTTGGGTGGGTCTGGGGAGCAGGCTGGGGAGCATCCGCTGCCCCATGGGTCAGTGACTTGATGGCCAGCCAGAGTGGTAGCAGGTTGTAGCTTGGGGATTGCGCTCCCTCCAGGGTGGCAGGTGGGGCCTGGGTCCCTCCCCCACACCCATTCAGTGAGGTCACTTGCGGTGGGTGCCCCAGGAATCATCCCTCAGCTGGCAGTGCCAATGATGACCCTATTTATGAACCCTGGGGTGGATGCTGTCTGGCTTTAGAGAATCATTTATTATTATTTTTCATATTAATAATACTTTATATTTGCAATAATCCATATGTGATATGCCATGTTTGGTACCAATGGAAAGGCTGTAATCAGCTAGGAACGATTCTATGGTTTATTTGAAGGTGTCTTATTTGTATTAGAAGCTAGGAATAGGTTTATTCTATTTGTGTTTCAAGTGCTTAGATTCTAGGACATGCTCCAAACTGGATTCTACAAACTTTTATTTCTCTTAATGGCCCATTAGGGAAGCTCCCGGGTATAGCAGGCCAAGGGAGAAACCAGCTGCACCACTAGAACCTGCCCATGTGACTCAACTCCCTTTTGATTTGCAAAAACTACACACGGCATGGGAAAGGCCAGAGATGATAAAAGGCAGCAACCCCATCTCCATTTCTTCTTCAGTCTAAGAGGCTGTGACACCAATGATTTTAATGACACTTCTCGAATCAGATTTTTAAAAGGGGGGAAGCTCCTTCACAGTTCCAAGCGTCTTGTTATCAAACTCCACCCCTCCCTTTTTCCCCCTTTCCCAGGTGTGACTCTTTGGGCACGTCTACACAGCACTTTTATTTCGAAATAACACTCGTTATTTCGAAATAAAAGAAATTAGGTCTACATGACGTTTTCTTATTTCGAAATGACGGACCTCGTCCTTTCGAAATAAGAATCATCATTTTGAAAAAGTAAAACCTGCCCCCCCCTCGAAACGGCTGTTATTTCGGAAGGGATATTTTGAAATAAAGCTGTTCTTTCGAAACAACACTGTGTAGACCTCTTGTTTCGAAAGAGCTGTTTCGAAAGAACAGGTCCAAACGGCTTTATTTCGAAATATCCCTTCTGAAACAACAGCCGTTTGGATTGCAGGCTTTCCCTTAATTCGAATTAACATTTTGTTAATTCGAATTAACTTATTTTGAAATAAGGATTTTATTTCGAAATAATTCATTTCGAAATCCTTATTTCGAAATAACAATGCATGCGTAGACATAGCCTTTGAGATTCTTTTTCCCCTCTCCTCCTTGCTAGGTGATTTTTTTTTTTTTTGGTTATTTACATTATCTTTGTCATGTATCCAATCTCATCAGCTTCGAGGCTATGAGAGACAGAGCCGCTACCCTGTTTGTTTGTAATTAAGCAGAGGATGAGGGGGTGACTGCAGGAAATGGATTTTTGTTTTCAAACTATTGTCTTGATGTTTGAATTCCCCCCCTGCCATCCCAGGGTCTAAATATGTGAACATTTATTGTTGCTTTCTCTCTCTCTCCCACTACTGGAAAAGGTGATATTAGCTCCCTGGTGCAGGACGTGTTTCCCTACCTCTGCCCGTCTCCTCCCCTGCCCAGTAATTAACCCCCCTTAGTTCTGTCCCCATTACTGTGGTCCCAGTAATGCTACATTTTTAATTTGGACACTGTCTTTCCTACAAGAGTTGGCTTATTCAGTTTTTGCTGTTAAGTCCTCTCTACTTTGTTTCCTCAGGACTGGGGGGGGGGCGGGAACTGGCAGGAGCTGTGGGATGGCAGGAGGTGAGAAGGTAGGACCACTGCAGCAGCCTTCTCTGCCTTTTCTTCAGTTCACTCTGTTGTCTTCTTTTTTGGCTATTTGCAGGGGAGGCACAAGGCAGGCAGCCTGGCTGGCTGAGTCTGCTAGTTTGGCGTGACCCCACTCAGGGCACCACACTGGCAGCCCTAGGCAGTCTACCTGCTGGCCTTATGCATTCCCCAACTTCCTCCACCAGGTTTGTATGCACCTGGAAGCTGGCACCTGAGCAGAACCTTTTTAAGTTGCCTGCCCTGCAGCATGCTCAGGCCTGTGGTCCAGGGTAGGAAACGAACTGGAAAATGCAGCTGCTGTGCTGCATCTCTTGAGCTATGTCTACACATCAAAGTTAGTTCAAATTAAGGAGACTTAATTTAAACTAACTTTTTACCTGTCTACACTAGGCTTTCTTTAGTTTGAACTACGGAATTCCTTAGTTTGGACTAATGAACGCTTAATTTGAACAAGTAAAACCTGCTGGTTAGTTCGAACTAAGGATGATGCAGACCAGGACTAACCCTTAGTTCGAACGTAATAAGGTCAAATTAAGGGTAGTTAGTTCGAATTAACAAAATCAACTAGTTCAAACTAACATTAGTTTGAATTAGTCCACGTTGTTAATTCGAACTAATAAGTTTGAGGTTAGTTCAAACTAATCTTGAATTTATTAGTTCGAATTAACAAATTCCAACTAACTTTTCCTAATGTAGACATGGTCTTGGTGCACACCACCCAGCTGCACCGCTTCCCTGCCACTCTTCCCCTGCTCCCAACTCTCATGTTGCCACTCAAAAAATTGAGGATGAGGGCAAACTTTATAGCAAAGTTCATGGGAGGGATAGGCATTATTTAAAAGCAGTAGGTGTCTTCGGTGTGGGTCGGCAGGGTGGCATCTCTCAGCTGGGCATGGATCTATGCACCAGGTGGGCACTGTTCCCTCTAAGCTGGGTGCGTGTGCGCGTGCACACAGGTCATGAAACCTGCGCACAGAAAAAAATAAAGTGCGCACAAAAAAGTTCAATAGTGTTAATATTGGTGCTCACAAAGAAATGTTTTTGCGCACACAAAGAAATTGTTTGCGCACACAGGCTACAAGTAATTAGAGGGAACATTGGTGGGCACCCAAGTACCACTCACTTCTTCAGTGCATGGAAACTTAAGGAAATTGGTTGGAAATTCCAGGGACAGTCTCATCCACCACCCTGCCTCCCACTCCTGTTTCCTGAGTTTCCTGGCTCTTGATATTCAGCCACGGGAACATGGAGGGGATGGGAAATGATGTGCCTTGTCAGACAGGGAGACACTAGGTATAAGTCCTCCTGACATGATCTGTGACCTTTTAAGGAGAAATTGGCAGTGCTTTGGCTCATTTGTAAGGAACAGAGGAAGTGAAAGATTGCTTCTGTTAGGGTTTTTAATGCAGATAGGTATGAAGGAGGAGTTGTATTGCAACCCAGCATTGAGAGGAGCATGGGGGTGAGAACTAGACACACCAGAGCAGGATAATCAATGGTAGTCCACTGTCCAGGCTGTCCTGATATCTAGGCAGCTGCTGATTGGAAACTGACAACAACTTCAATTTTAGTCAGTAGCTGCCATGGCCCCAGGAAGCAGATTTCCTTTCAGAAACATCGTCTCTCCATGTTTCCAAAATTTCCATTTCTTGTGAAACATCCACACTTCAAAATATTTCATGTGAACTGGAAATTTCTAGTTTTGGGTGTATTTGTGATCTTTTCTAGACAAATAAAGAATCCATTCCTGGAAAGAAAATTGTAGTGTAGTGATAGTGTGGCCACTAGCTCTTTGAGGATACTGAGATATAATCATCCTCCAGCCTATTCAATCACTGGCAAATACAGATAGAAATTAATAGTGTGCAAGTGTGCGATTATTTTATGTGTCTACTACTATCAAAAAGTTTAATTTTTAAAAAGATGAAAGCCCAAAATTAGATTACTTTCCAAAGTGCCTGATTACAGTACATATTTTTTTTCCCATTGGCAATGGATATCGGGCATTTTTTTTAACAGAAGACATGAGAGGTAAGGACAACAGAGAGAGCAGACAGAGAAAGCAGAGCAACAGGCTGAACTGAAAGGTGTAGAGGGAACTTCCAGTAAGGAAACAGGGGCAAGAGTCAGAGCACTGGATTTTAGTCAAAGCCATGAAGGTTCTGATTTAGGAGATATGGAAAATGGACCCACGCAGCCAAAGTTAAAGTAGTTACCGCTATGATAACTTTGGTTTGAGAAAAATGCTCTTTTCAGTATAACTGGTTTGAAAATTACAAATGGTTAGAATACTCTGTTAAACAAAATGCAGCATTTTGCTTTGCATGCAGAAATTTTGGGGTAAAATGCCCCAGAGGCAACAGTGATGTGTTATTTAACAATGACTTAAAGAACTGGAAAAGTGCACTGGATTCTTTCAGAGAGCATGAAAAGTCAGCATTGCATAAAGCAAGCATGTTGGCATGGGCAGCTTTCAGAGACAGCAAGGTTCATGGTGATGTAACGCAGCAGTTAACTGCAGCAAATGAGAATGAGATCAGAGAAAGATGAGAGTATCTCAGCTGGATTGTTGGTGTTACAACATTTTTGGGTAAACAAGGAATTCCCTTTAGAGGTCATGATGAAACAGAAGGAAGTCAACATCGAGGAAATTTTGTTGAGTGTCTCAATTTACTTAGAAACTATGATACATTTCTTCAGCGTTACAATGTAGCTACTAAAATGAGCTACATCTCACCAGTCTCTCAGAACAAAATTATTCAATGCTGTTCAGAACAAGTAACATTCAGAATAATCAAGGAAATTAAGAGATCAGGAATGGATGTGACAATGGCAGATGAAGCAGGAGACAATCATAAGGAGAAGTTAGCCCTCTGTGTATGCCATGTTGCTCCAGAAACTGATATGGTGCAAGAACATTTTTGGGCATTCAGTGAATTAAAATGTTTTGATGCAGAATCAATCACAGATTCATTACAGAGTTGCCTAAGATTTCATAGGCTTGATTGTGTTTTGTGTGTGGCTCAAACATTTGGAGCCAGTGGCGGTGTTCAAGCTAAATTTCAGATCATCCAGAAACAATTTACATTCATTGTTATGCAACCTGATGCTATGTCACACATGTAAGTCAATTAAGGAAGCTAGGGATTTTTTTTAGTGCACTGGAAAGTGTGTACACTTTTTTAGGGCATCACTAATAAATCACAAGAGATTGAGTGATATTCAAGCTCAGCTAGGACTGAAGCAAAGGGAGCTGGAACGGCTTTCAGACACTCAGTAGTCCTGCCAGGTAAATTCCATGAATGCGTTCATATCAAACTTACCAGCTGTTATTCAATGCCTTGCAGACTCTGTGTCTTGAGTAGCCCCCATGTGTCAGGAAAAGTACACAAGTTGTCTACTGCGTACTGCCTTTTTATGTTCCAGTCTCTTCTAAGCACCACAGAGGACTTCCATAAGATGCTCCAAAAAGAAACCCTTGATTTGACAAAAGCAATAGATGTCAAAAAAGCAGTATGCAGAACTTTAAAGGACAAGAGAACAAATGAAAAGGCAAAAGAGCTATATGAAAAAGCCAGGGCATTGTGCATGAACAATGGCATAGACCAGGGGTGGCCAAACTTATGGAACTCAAGAGCCACACAAGTTGATTATGAAATCTTCGAGAGCCGCAGCGGGGCAGGGCCGTAACTAGGGGTTCTGGTGCCCGGGGCAAGCAACCCCAAAGCCCCCTCCTACCCCAATCCAGGGCCCATCTATACAGTGGCAGGGCAGGGGGTTGTCCACCACATGGACAGGGGACCCCCTGCCACCTCTGGCCCTGGCCAGCAGGGCAGCAATCCCCTCTTCTGCCTCTGCCCACGGCAGGAGTAAGGGATCACCCTTGCTGCATCTGGCCGCAGCAGGAGGAAGCGATCCCCCACCACAGCCAGAACAAGCAGGAGGATCGCTTCCCTGCCGTGGCCAGAGCCAGCAACAGGGGTCCCTACCCTGCCCTGGGTGGAAAGAAGGGACCCCTGCTGCCAGCTCTGGCCATGGCAGAGAAGCAATTCCCCCAGTGGGTCCTGCCGGGGCAGCGGGAAGCGACCCCCTGCCCAGCTCTCACTACAGCGGGGGAAGAAACCAGATCCCCACCCGGCTCTGGTGTTGGTGGGGGAACAAGGAAACCCCTACCCGGCTCTGGCCGTGGCGGGTGAGAGGAACCCTCCCTGACTTCCTCCATGTTACCTGGCCAGCCAGCGGAGGTGCCCTGCTGTGATGCTGTGCCCTGACCATTCATCTGAAGGATGCTCAGGGAGCTGGAGACCTAAACTGCTCTCCCCGCCCCTGCTGGCACCAGGGAGAATGTGTCTGGGTGGGGCCAGGAACATTGATGGGGTTTTGGTTTTGAATTCTTTGGGAGCCATACTTTTACCTCTGAAGACCCGCAGTTTGGCCACATCTGGCATAGACGTCAAGGAAACAAACAGCTCTGCAAAGGAGAAAACAGAAACATATGGATGATTTCATTGTTGAATCTGTAGGTGTTGTGAGTGAGGATATCATTACTCCTGATCATTTTAAGGTGAAATTGTTTTTTCCGTGTTTAGACCAGATGCTTTCTGAACTTAACCAGAGGTTCTCTAGTGTCAAACCAGAGCTAGTTATGGGAATTCAGGCATGCAGTCCACTCTCATAAAACTGTCTCCACAGGGGACTTAAATACACTAGCAAAGCACTACAAAATAGAACTGAAACCACACAAAATGTCTTTTGCTAAAAATTACTTGACTGACAAACAAGACAATGGCAGAAGCCTCAACATGGCAGATGTGTATTAGCTGTTAAACCCTATCTGCTTTCCAAATGTAAAGAAAATGCTCCAGGTTGCACTAACTATCCGCATGAGTAGCTGCAGTTGTGAAAGATCATTCAGTGTTTTAAGCCATCTAAAAACCTGGCTGAGAAGCACAACTGGACAAGATAGGCTACAGTACCTTGCGATGCTTTCAGTTGAAATAATTCTCCTGCAGTGTGTGCCAGTGGAAGCAATCACTGACCACTTTGCTAACTAGTTCGAACTAAGAAATTTCTTTGTTTGAACTAAGCAAAGCTTAGTCCAAACTAATCAATTAAAATGATTAGTCCACACTAAGCGCTTAGTTTGAACTAGCACAATGTAGAGCTGAACTAATGGCTTAGTTCAAACTAAAAAATTTCAGAATAAGCCATTAGTTCGAACTAGCTGCACTGACTCGGTTGAACTAACTTTTTAGTTTGACCCAGAATTCATGGCTAGTTCGAACTAAAAAGCTGTGGTTAGTTCGAACTAACCTCAGGTTAGTTCGAACTAACCAGGAACTGCTTAGTTCAGACTGAGGAAGTTGCAATGTAGACACAGCCCTTGTGTTAAGAACAGCAGAACAACATTCTCCAGGGGAAACCTTAGAGCCTTATAAATTAAGCTTGCTGCCCCAGATCAAGGAAGAGGGAGGACACCCCATTTTGCTATAGGACTGGCCACTATGTAAGTGAACAAACTTGATTGTTGAACAATTTAGAGCTTATTTTTTTAATTTTTTTTTAATATCTGATTTGAGTTTTCAGTGTCTACTTTCACACAGTGGTAATTAATGGATCTCTGCTGGGAAGAAAGTTTAAAATGTAGAATCTGGCCTTGCAAAATTGGTGGGGGCAGGGCATGAATAATTGATTTTGGCAAACAAGCAAAATATTTGTTTTTTTCATCCTTCTCGATATACAGTAATGAGACGGATTTTATGCTGTGGCTGTCTGGTTAGATACTACTTTATCAGACTGCACTAATCATAGATTTAAAAAAAAAACCAGTAAAGACTGATCCTGGAGGGTAGTGATGTGCAGCTTCTCTTGAATCCTACAAGGGTCAGTCATCTCTACAGTCTTATTCTACATCTACTTGAAGCTTCTAGGAGAAAGAATGAGACCATATAGATGGACTTAAACATCAATAATGTGTAGTTTTGACTGTATGTACCTTTTAGATCTAACAGCTGTTGTATGGGCTGCCAAAGATCACCACCTCAATAAAAATTAACTGGGCGAAACCAAATCATAGTAAGATGGTTGTTATATGGTAGGCAAAAAGGAACACTTTGAAGATACAGCTCCCCTACTGAGATCATGCTCTCAAGTCATCAAGATGGCCTTCAGTTTTGGGGTGCTTGGAGACTCAGAGTAATGCCATCTTATTCCAAGAGGACATACTCCATGCTGTCGAATTCTGACTTGACCCTGGTCCACCATCTTTACATAACTTCAAGGTTTGGTTATTGCAATATAGAGCTGAAACTTTTCTTTGCTCATACATGTGTAAGTCACCAACATTTAAAAAGTTTCAGTTGCTCAAAAAAGCATTATCTTGCCTCCTAAGCAACACATGTAACCAAGAGTACATTCTCTCTGTGCTCCACTCATTTCTATTAAGCGTAAAATCCCATATCCACAAATGTACTTAGGCACCTAGATCAGGAGGGTTTCAAGCATCAGTGTCCTAGTTTTAGGTTCCACTGCAATCCACAAAAGCCCTGTTCAGCTGCCATTTAACCCTGTAGATGCTAAACTTGCTCAGTCCCTAAATGTTCAGAGTAAAACTTTCCTAGTCCTAGGCACTTCTGTTTTTAAATCTGGGCATGCACCCTACTGTCTCCCTCTAGGGGTTTCTGCGGCCTAACTCTTGCTTAAGTCCCACTACAGTCAGGTCCCACTCAAAATCTGATTGCCTGTAGAAGAAGTGGTAGTGCCCACTTTGTAACTTTTCGACTAGTGGTTAGATTAACATGATGTGGGTGATCCAGGTTGAATGCTTTCCTCTAATTGAGTGGGAGAGGAAAGGATTTGAACAAGGTCTTCCACCTCTCTTCCTCCCCACTAAAGAGGGAAATTGAACCTGGGTCTCCCACATCCCAGGGGAGTACTCCAGCCAGAGGTTAAAAAGTTATCAGAGGCAACACCACCAGCTACTTAATATGGAGAAAGGCAAGTGCCTAACTCTCTCACCTACACACAACCATACAGGGGCATTTTAAACTGTTTAACTCCAAGAAAGGAGGTTCTGGCTGCAGATCACAAAGAAAGATAGTTTTCTGCCTACACCCTAGACTTAAACAATTTTCTCTGAGAGGTGATTGGAACTTAGGACACACTCCTCTTGTTGGCTTATCCCATTGGCTAATTTAGACCACTCCCTGACTAGCAGGCTGGTTTTTCTGGATTGCATTTTAGGCCCCCAACCCCATAAATCCTATGGGAGCCTAGCCACCTCACTCGGATGCTCTGGATAGCAGTTTAATTCCTGTAATTTTTTTCAGGTACCAAAAAATTATGCATTTTGATGCTGATTGTCATAGTACCTATGTCCCTTTGTGGATCCAGGCCTCTATCCTTTCTCTTCAAAGCTCTCCATCGGATATGGTTACACTACCTAAGAAGCTAACTCACATCAGAGAATTTGACTCTCCACTGTTCCTTAGAAATTCTGGATCTGATAGCTCTAAGTATGACTTCCATATATACTAGAGACAGAGATTTCAGCTGGTGACTGGCTGGTGCCTATAGTAGTGACTCCAGCAAGAACGCAGAATGACCAGGAACCTCTGCAATTTCAAAGCTAGCTGCAAAGCTCACTTTTCACCTCTCCTAGCCAGTCCCAAAAAGCAGTAACTATTTTGAAGAGAGCAGAATAATTTCTTGTTGATTGTTATTTTTTTGCACACCTTGATGGCAACAAAGCAGCAGTTGATGCTCCCCACACAAACATGGAGGCAACATTCCTGCCCTGAGTAACTCACAACACCATCAGGTACTCATTTAAAAACAAAAAGTTACAAGTTAGTTATTTGTTGTACTTCAGCACCTGTAATACCAAGTACCCCTGTGTGCATACCCTGCCCACTATTGTAATAATCTTTGTACACAATATACCTTTGAAGGTATCATGTGAAAACTAATAATTTGCTGATCATTAATACTTATGCATGATACATGTATATATGGTGTGTGCTGAGAGTTATGGATATATGATGTAAAGACTGAAATATGTTTAAGCAAGACGTCAGGGGAGCTGCTAAACAGATCCTTGTTAGACACAGAAAGAAAGCATTTGATTCTGTGACCCATCTGATCTTCACAAACAAGGACAGTGAAAGTCCATTTTTTATATCAGGTAAACAAAGCTATTAAGCAAAAACAACAAGAGTCCCGTAGCATCTTATAGACTAACAGATTTCTTTGGGCATAAGCTTTCGTGGACTCCAACCCACTGGGTCAGTTGCATCTGACGTAGTGGGTTGGAGCCCACGAAAGCTTATGCCCAAAGAAATCTGTTAGTCTATACAGCGCCACAGGACTCTCGTCATTTTTACTGTACACAGACTAACACAGCTACCCCTCTGGACAAAGCTATTAAGCTAACAAGTGGTGGAAGAACATGTACAGAGCTTCCTTTACCATCAGAATCCATGTCGCCTTCCTCATAGCTTGAATAAACTTTACTTTGAGGCGGTAACCCTCAGAAAAATCCCTTTCAAAGGTTTACTGCTCTATAAAGACGGGGTGGGTGGGGGATCAATAAACTTCAAGTGATAAGTAATTTAATCATCTGATTGTGCATAATGTTGTATTATAAAAGTGTATAGAGTGGAAACGTAATATCAGTGAAATATGAGGAAACTTAATATCAGTGAAATGCATATGTGAACACTCTAGGAGGAAATATGGCTACTTAGTGTTATTATGTTTACAGTCTAGCAACACAAGTCTCCCTCCCTGCCCACCCAGACAGGACAAATTACCCCCAGTGGAATCAAAGCAATGGAAGCTTATTTACATAGATATCGGCAATAGGATAGGAAGCCCACAGGAAAGTAACAACAGGATGAGATCATCCTGCATCTTGAAACAAAGTCATTGAACTCTGAAAGTTAAAAGACAGAAATCATCTTTGGCATCCGTCACTAGAAAGACAAGAAAACAGATCTCATAAACTGAGGAAAATGGTTCCTTTAGCAAAAGGGGACGGGTGGCAGTGAAGTCTCTGGAAACTGAATATAGGTGAGAAACTCACTTAGAGATGTTTCACCTAGGAAGACAAGGAAATCCAGGCCCTTATGCTTCTGGGGAAGAGCCGGAGGGGAACAGATCAGCCATGTCTCGCAAGAAGGAAGATTGATGAGACAACTATCTTGAACAAAGCCTGTATTTAACCTAGATTAAATTAGTTAGACTTTTAGATGTGTGTTTTTACTTGTATGTGTTTGTAGTCCTTGCTAACGTTAGTCCTTTTACTTGATATCACTTAACTTATGTCCTGTTAATAAATGTGGTTTATTTTTGCTACAAACCAATTCAGAGCTATGTTTAAAGGGAAGGCTGTATTTACCCCAGTTAAATTAATATACAGTATGTGCTTTCATTAGTTTAGAGGAACAAACAAACTTTATTATTTCTCTGAAATGTCCACAATACAGCTGAATATTACAAAACACACTGTTCTAGAAAAAATATTCAGGGTGGGAGGTATGTTAGGGTCACTTTGTTGTTTGTAATAAAAGCTGGTGGAAGCCAGGGTGCGGGAAGAAACCAGGCAGAGTCGTGGATCACGGCAAAGAAGCGTCCTGGGAAAATCCCGGTGTCCTTTATTTATACAGTTTAGCATATCTCTAGCATGTCTCTAGCAATCATTATAATGATGAATATACTTGTTTACTTCCTCAGAAAGGGGAGTATGAGCTCCTCCAGATCCCTTCTCCCACAAGCCAGGGGCGTAGGGTTAACATGCTTGTACTTTTCCTTAGTACACAGAATTCTGGGGTCATGTTGCGAACACAGGCGTGGCCTGCCAGCGTCCATGCTCCCAACATCTCCCCCTGTCTTTTAGAATTTGGCAAGAGGGGGTTTGGTCGCCCCCCTGGAGGACCAGGGGCAGCCATGAAAGCACATAGCAACAAGGGAGGGGATACATTGAATGCCGCAACAGAGGAAAAGAAAACAAAGCAAGGCCAAGCCACCATAGGTAATAAGGCGGTGAAGCCAGCCCCAGCCGGGGAGGAGGGAGGAGAGCCAATTCCACCACCCCGAAAAGGGGTCCGAATCAATTCGAATTTGCGAGGTGAGATTTTTGATAATCAGCAATTGATTATTAACAGCGTGAGAGTGGTCAGAAATGTTAAAGCAACACATATCCTTCACTTTTTCACATCCATAGAGGTGCACTAGAAGAAGATAATCAATGGCCGCACGATTTTGTAAAAGGCCGTGCCGGATCTCCGCTTGCTCGGTATTTAGGAGGGAGATAGCCGTGGACGTAGCATTTAAGGCTTTTGCCGCCGCACAAGCTAAGGCATTGACATTCATACTATCACGAGCAGCGAGACCAGGCACCCCTACCAAAGAAAAGGCTAATGCAAGGGTTTCGGCTTTCGAGAGCAAGGAGGTATGACTATTACAGGAGGAGTCTAAGGGGGCAGCGGCCCGTTTACTACGAGACAGGTGGGCTCGCGAGGGCATAACAAGGGAAAGCCTGCTTAAGCAACAAGTGGTGCCATGAGTAATATTGGCTGGAATATAATTAAAGGTGAGCCCTGTACATGTCCAGAACCACCCCGGAGGCAATATAACATGTTCATGCATATAAGATATATTCTGATAAAAGGAGCAATTAAGTGAATGAGTCTGGGGCAGATGATACTTCCCGGTGCAGTTCACCATGCGGGCACAGGAAACATTATGGCTAGCAATATATGGTGTGTTGAGAACAATAGCACCGGAGGGTGGCCGCGGGGTTTGGACTCCCCAATTATGATAGGCCGAATACCCCAAATTCCGGATACTGGTGTTAGATTCCAGACTTTGGTAAAACCAGGTACTATTTTCAATCTCCGAGGCATCGTGGCAGACAGGGACGAGACAGGTACCCAATAGTTGTCCCACTGCCACTTGCTGGGTTAAGCAAAAACCAGATTGATTAAGAATGGAAGCGAACGCCTCCCACATATTGGGCGTTGCAGTTGGAAGGGGGTTAGCGCAGCTTGAAGGACACGATAATAGGGTAAACAGGCACAATATCATACAGGAATTAGCATGCAAACAGGCAATAATTGCGATAACATAATTTTCAGCTGTTTTCTCCAGGCCACTGCTATCCAGTGTCCCCTCAGCCTGTCTAGTGAGATTTTTGATCTGTCCCCAAGTAACCGGAGGGTTGTGCTGCCCGCGCTTACACTGGGTGGTCAGAGGGGCGGTCGGGTCAGGCGTCAGGTGCAGATTGAAGTTCGGGATGGGGTTTTTGAGACCTTGGTGCCACGCCATCTGCCACCCACGGCTTAACGTATCTCGCTGGAACCCACACCGGCCCGCTGTCGGTTGCGACCGCTGCGTATCCTCGCCCCCAGGTAATGAGGGGCACAGGTTTGCTCCACGTCTCTCCGGGCAGTTGACGGTAGATTACCCTTGGGGCAGGAAGGACCTCTGTTTGCTGAAAATGTTTCTGCATACGAGAAAGCATTCGAGAATCATGGGGAAGGAGATTTAAGTGGTTAAGCGTGAACAGAACACTAGCGAGCCATTCCTCTTTTTCGGGAAGGCTGACCGGTACTCCCCCTTTTTGCTTTTGGCGGTCAAGGGCAGTTTTAAGGGTGCGATTAGTGCGTTCAACAATAGCCTGACCGCGAGAATTATAGGGGATGCCAAAAGTATGAGTGACGCCCCAGCGAGCACAGAAGTCCGCAAAGGCAGTGGAGCAATATGCAGGACCATTGTCTGTTTTGAGATGCTGGGGAACACCCATGACCGCAAAGGAACGGAGGAGGTGATTAATAACATGTTTAGTCTTTTCACCCTTGTGCGGGGTAACCCACAAGTAACCGGAATAGGTATCCAAGGAAACGTGGAGGTAGCGCCAAGGGGAGAAAGGGGGAAACTGCGTGACATCCATTTGCCACAATTGGTTCGAGCCCAGGCCCCGGGGGTTAACGCCGACAGGAGGGAAGGGGGTATGCAGAGAGCATTGAGGGCATTGCTGAATAATAGCACGAGCATCCGAAAGGGGAATAGAAAACTGATGAGCAAGGGCCTTGGCATTCTGATGGTGGAGTTCATGGCTATTAATAGCAGAGCAGGGCCAAAGGGCGCGCAATTGCGCGTCCGCATGGGCATTGCCCTGCGAAAGAAAGCCAGGAAGTGGTTGGTGACTACGGATGTGGGCAATAAAAAAACGGTGGGAACGAGAGCGGATGAGGGATTGAAGCGCAAGGAAAAGACGTAGAAGCGCTGGATCAGTAGCTGGGGAAACATAGCTGCCAACTATACAAGAGGCAATATTAGCAACATATAGGCTATCAGTGATAACATTAATAGGCTGAGCAGAAAAATGAGAAAAGGCAAGACAGACTGCAGCTAACTCGGAGCGCTGAGGCGAGGTTTGAGGAGGGGTAAAACGTGAAGACCACTGGCCAGCGGTGAACCAAGCAATAACACCGCGGGTAGGGCTGCCGTCAGTAAAAACAGTGAGCGCGTCGGGAATGGGGGTAAGAACAAGTAAACGCTCGAGCTGAATAGGGATGTGCTGCACAATGTGCAGGCGCGGATCTTTGGAAATATGATAAGAAAGACGCCCCACATACCCAGCTAAGGCAAGTTGCAGGGACTCCGAAAATGCAATCGTCATGGCACGGCGTTTCAACGGGAGGGGAAGAACAATCTCAGTAGGGTCAAGACCCATCAGAGCCAGAGAACGCATTCGGCCCTTAGTAATCAATTGAGCAATCATACTATCCAGCGGGGTCAGGGTATTAGGAGGGGCGTGGGGAAGGTAAAGCCACTCAAGAATACGAAGGGGGGCAGAAGCAGGCTCCTGGGCCAGGACTGCACAAGGTTGAAGTGTGTCGTGAAGACAGATAAGCTTAGGAGGGAGATTTGCAGCGGCCCGATCCACCCACCACTGGGCTATGATGGAATTAACATGATCAAGAACGGCAAGTTGTGATGGCTGTAAAGAGATGGGATCAGAGGGGTGCTTGCCATTCTTAAGGGCTAGGAACAAGGGTCGGAGAGTTTCTGTAGTAAGCCGATAATAAGGGCGTAACCAATTGATGGCCCCCAGGACTTGCTGTAACACAACATAAGTAACAGGCGAGGGAAGGCGAATGGCAGGGATAACTGGAACTGAATACACAGCAAAGAGCTTATGGCCCAAATACAAAAAGGGTTCCATAGTCTGAATCTTTTCGGGGGCTATTTGAAGGCCGACTAGGTGCAAGCTGGATTGGAGATCATGGCGCCAGGAGGCCGGTAAGGTAGGGCCGGCGACCAAGATGTCATCCATATAGTGATAGATCAAAAGTCGGGGATATTTATCACGAAAGGGTTGTGACGCCCGGGCAACAAAATGTTGGCAGAGCGAGGGGCTATTTAACATGCCTTGGGGCAATACTTTCCATTGGTATCTTTTGGTGGGTTGGGAATTGTTAAGGACCGGGACGGTAAAGGCAAAGTATTTTTTATCCTGTTCATTAAGGGGAATAGAAAAGAAACAGTCCTTTAAGTCTATAATAGCTAACTGGTAGTCATGAGGGATTAAATTTGGATTTGGGGTGCCACATCGTAACGGGCCCATAGGCTCGATAATTTTATTTATTTCACGAAGGTCATGGAGCAACCGCCATTTACCTGATTTTTTACGAATGACAAAGACCGGGGTATTATAAGGGCTAGTGGAGGGTTCAATATGTTGTGCTGACAGCTGATCCTGTACTAAATGCGTCAGCGCTTCCAATTTCTCCAAGGGAAGGGGCCACTGCTCAACCCAAATGGGAGCGTGTGGCTTCCATTGTAGTGCCAGGGCAACTGGGGGGTTCATGGCGTGACAAGAGTGGCTCCAATCTGTGACAAAATGTCTCGGGCCCACAAATTAATCGTGATGGGCAAAATGCAAGGGCGGATTTGTGCAACTTCTTTAGCCTCCTCGTTATCCCACACCGAGAGCCAATTAGTGCTGCGGCGGGAAGCTTGAGCGCCACCCACCCCCCATACGGAGGGAGCAATTTCAGAAGGCCAAGCGGGGTCCCAATGTTGTTGAGCAATAACCGAGACGTCAGCTCCGGTGTCTAGGAGCCCATCCAACGCTTTACCATTAATGTAATACATACGTGTCGGCTTGTGGACCTGTATTTGTTGGAGGAGCGCTGCGACCTGGGGATGAAACGGAGGTACCTGAGTGTCGTCCGATCTGGTGGAACCAAAACCGCCGTGCCGTTCTGCGAGCCCGGGGCCTCCCGGCGAACAGTAGGGCAGGACGAGGAGCTGAGCCCACAATTCCCCTTGGTGGAGCTCCAAGGGGAGGCTGCTCCAAAACTGGACGAATATTGTTCCTGTGTAATCACAGTCAATAACCCCTGGCACCACCATGATCGAGCGCTTATGAGCGGAAGAGCGCGGGAGAACAATACCCACTGTTCCCTCCGGGAGGGGGCCAGTGAGTTGAGTGGGCATGAGCAAAACCTCCCCCGGGAGGGCGGTGGCCATGCTTTTGCCGTTAATAAGGTCAATGCCGGCGCTCCCCTTGGTGGCTGGCTGCGGGAGCGCGGCGAGGACGCCCCCCTGATTTATGCCTGGGCCTGGGGGGGGCCCGTTGGGGAGTTTCCCGGTGGATTAGAACGGCATTGGTTAGCCCAATGAAAGCCTTTATTACAACGGGGACATTTTTTAGAAGGGCGACTCCCATTCTTTGCAGCAGGGAACTGATTTTTCGCACCATGGGCTCCACCCCCGGGCGCTCGGCACTCCTGACGGAAGTGGCCCGGTTTACGGCAGTTAAAACAGTTGCCCGTGGGCTTGTTACCAGCTCAGAGCGCACCGGCCAGCAGGGCCATTGCATGGGTCTGAGTGCCCACCTCAGCACACGCTTGGATCATGTCAGCAAGCGTGTACTGAGCCCGATGAACAACAGATTGGAGAATTTTTTTACAGTCAGCATTGGCTTGCTCGTGCGCCAGGCACAGGAGAAGCTCTGCTTGAGCTTCGGGATTATCAAGCTGTCGGTGTATGGCCTCCTTTAACCTATCTACAAACTGATGGAATGGTTCCGACGCCTGTTGTCTAACACTGGTAAAGGATAAGAGGGGCTTGCCTGAAGCAGGAACCCTGCGAAAGGCACGCTGCACGCAGAGTGCAGTACGGTGAAAATGTTCCACACCAAGCTCCATTTGCTGTTGGATGGTGGCAAACTGTCCTGCACCGTAAATTTGATCGGGGAGAGCCCCCGCGTGCTGGCACGCTACTGCAGCAAGCCGAAACTCATTATCCCAAACCACATATTGAGCAGGGGACAAGATCATTCGGAAAAGATCTTTCCAATCTTGGGGGATCATAGTATAACCTTTAGCCAGTGCTTCTATTAATCCACTAACATAAGTGGAGTGGAGACCAGATTCCCGTATGCCTTTATTCAACTCCCTCAAAACAGAATAATTAAGTCCAGTGTGGGTCACTTGCGGATCTCCCCCTTCACCCTGGGTATATGTAAGAGGGTACAAAGACGGGAGTTCCCCATCCCATTGCTCCAGAAGGGGATGTTGTCCCTCACGCTGCGCCTGCTGAAGAGCGGCACGGACAGCCCCTGAATGCACCGGAGTTGGAGATGGCTCAGGGGGGGCGAGAGCCTGAGGAGCAGAGGGCGCGCTCGGGGCTTGGTCAACTGGTGGGGGTGGGGGCAGCTCGCAAGGATAATCCGGAGGAGCCGGCCCTGCGAGTAAGGGAGATGCAACGGGGGACGCTTCTGCCCGTAATCGCCCTATTGCATCTGCACAGTGCTGCCAAAGGAGAATATGCTGAATTTCAGCCCGGGGCTCACGGAATAACCGCTCCCCTATGCTTTGCCAATCGGAGACGCTCAAGGAGCCCTTATCAGGGTACCATGGACATTTATATTCAATTATACGGAGGAAATCCTCCAGCTGTTTTTGAGAGGCAGTCACACTCCCGGTTTGCTTGAGAAGTTTTAAAAGCTCTTTCGCATGAGCCTTTTGCTGCACGGATAAATCCCCCCCCATACTCACGAGAGAGCGAAAATGCTGTGGTGCACCAAGGCTTTGCCAGCCGATGAGGTGGAGGGCTGGATCACGTCGGGGTCACCAGATGCGGGAAGAAACCAGGCAGAGTCGTGGATCACGGCAAAGAAGCGTCCCGGGAAAATCCCGGTGTCCTTTATTTATACAGTTTAGCATATCTCTAGCATGTCTCTAGCAATCATTATAATGATGAATATACTTGTTTACTTCCTCAGAAAGGGGACTATGAGCTCCTCCAGATCCCTTCTCCCACAAGCCAGGGGCGTAGGGTTAACATGCTTGTACTTTTCCTTAGTACACAGAATTCTGGGGTCATGTTGCGAACACAGGCGTGGCCTGCCAGCGTCCATGCTCCCAACACCAGGGTAGAGCTGCAGGCAAGCTGATGTGGTCAGAGTTGCTGAACCAGGCCTGTCTAGAACAGAAACAAATCAAGGTGTGCAGCACAACACTTGTAAGCGTCTCTAGCTGGGCACTACATCTGCAAAATCTTTTAAGGCACCTAAGGTTGCAGGGTAATTAAACTATGTCTACACTAGCAAATTAGTCTGGATTAAGAAGACTTAATCTGGACTAATTTTCTCCCTGTCTACACTAGGCTTTGCCTAGTTCAAACTAAGCGCTTAGTCTGAACTAGCTCTATGTAGTCATGCAAGTTTGAACTAAATAAGTTCAAACTAAGTGGTTAGTTTGAACTAACCACATTTTTTACTTTCAACTAACTTTTTAGTTTGAACTAAAAAAAGTGCGGATAGTTCAAACTGAAAAATTAGTTCGAACTAAAAAGCCGCAGTTAATTTGAACTAACCAGGCCCTGCTTAGTTTGGACTAAGCAAGTCCGAACTAAGCTGTTAGATGTAAAGACAGCCCCTCGCTGGTCTGGATAGTACACCAAACCCTGTAACATTACTCCCCATGTTCCTTTTATTATGTTACTGAAGGTTGTGACAAAAGAAAACATTTGGCTTTATAGCAGTTTAAAATTCATAGCAATTTAAAATGAGTACTTTGAAGACTCATGTAAGTGACTGTCAAACCAAATGACACTAACAACACCCACTGTTCCCTCTAAGCTGTGCGCGCATGCGCACAGGTTGTGAAAACTGTGCACACAACAAAATAAAGTGTGCACAAACAAATTCAACAGTACTAATATTAGTGCACACAGAGAAATTTTTTGCTAACACCCTTCTGATAAATGTTCTAAATACATAAATCAGGGTTATTTGTGACGCTCAAGAAACTATGGCTATGTCTACATCTGAAATTTTAGTTTGGACTTGCTAATCTGAACTAAAGAAGTCCAAAGTTAGTCTGAACTAACTTTGGGCTAGTTGGAACCAACCATGGCTTTTTAGTTCAAACTCGCCATGCATTCTAGTTCAACCTAACATTTTAGTTTGAACTAGAACATGCAGCTACTTCAAACTAATGGCTTAGTTCAAACTTTTTAAGTTTGAATTAAGCCTTAGTTCATGTCTTGCCCACTGTTAGTTCGAACTAACGTTTAAACTAAGCACAGAAGTACAAACTAGCCAGAGGTACTTATTTGGACTAAGCTTTGCCTAGTCCAAAACTTAATTTCCTATTTTAGACTAGGCAAAGCCTAGTGTAGTCGAGGGCTAAATTAGTCCCAACAAGCTTAGCTGGGACTAATCTGGCAGTGTAGACATAGCCCAGGATGGTTATTTAAAGACTGCATATGAAATCTGTAAGGAGTTCAATATTGGTTTCTGAAGTCTTAATTTTTTTTTCCAATTAATACAGCAGCATAACAGTGCCACTTTAAAAAAATCTAGGTTTTCTTTAATATTTTATTCAACCCAAGGTACTAAGAACTCATCATCAATAAGAGTATATACAACAGACTACCATACAGGATTCCATGACTGGCTATGACAAAACAAAACCTAGGTGAAATCTTGGCCCATTGAAGGCCATGAGAGTTTTGCCATTGACTCCAATGGAGCCAGAACATAGGTATCATTTTAGTCCTACTATTGAAAATGAACAATATGAGTTGCTTATATCATGCAGAAGAGTGGATGTATGGCTGGAGGCCTGCTTGTGGCCAGACATGGCAGGGCTCTCCTCATGTGTACCTGCTGCTAGTCCAGCCCTGCAGTAACCTGCCTCTTCTCATGATAGTCATCCAACAAGTCATGTTAAATCCCACACTTTCTATATCCTAACAGAAAGTGCAGTGTCCTTACATCCAGTCTTCGGCCCTTTATGCTGGGCCCAGTAGTCCTTACACCCTCTTATCTTTGGACTTTCAGAAGTCCTTACTCTGTTTGTTCAGCAGTTTCTCACCACTTTCCTCTGCAGCTAGCAAGGGAACCCAGTTCCCCACTCTCAGTTGGATTACAGTCCAGAGACCCCATACAAAGTAGGCAAGGCTCATCTCCTAAGACTACTTGCTGCCTCCCAGAACCACTTCTTAGCTTGCCTGATTCTAGACCGTTCCCACTTCCCCTTTGTAGGTTTACCCTTCATCAGACTCTTCACCCCTTCCTGAGCTCCACAGAGATTTTTCCCATTATAACACTGCATCCCCAGGCTCTCACTGGAGGCCCAGAGCTGCCCTGAGATCTTCTCACCTAGAGCTCCTTCTCATACTCTAGATTTTCAACTCCACTCAACCACCAAGGCTGTCTGCCTGTGGGTTCACCTTCTCTCAGAACCATTTCAGAGTTTCTTTTACTCCAGCTACCCTTTCCTACCAGAACCCTTCCTAAAGCTCCTCTGCAAACTGAGTCTTTCAAGTAAACATTCTCATTCTCTCATCAGGGTCCATTCACTACGGAAGGCTGTCTGATTCCCAGATGCTTGGGATCAGTTGGGAGGGTAGCTGCTCATCCCAGGCAAAGAGGATGTTGAATTCCCTTTTAAAGAGCCAGACAGTCTGTGATAAACTTACTTCATCATCTTTGTCCAGGTAGGCTCCTCCTTGGCTTTCCAAGAAGAAAACAAAGGAACCTTTTTGCACCTGTTTAAATATCCCTAAAGCACTGAGCAAGACAACAACAAAAAATTCATAAAATGAGAAAATGCATTGGGGAAGAAAAATGAGACTGAGATTGTGATAATAGATGGTTTATCCATCACAAATCTCTGGATTGCCTTAAAAATTGACTGTAATTATACAGTATTAGTAATGACTCTCACAAACACCCATTCTCTCTAGTCTCCTCCTCCACATCTCATCTATTTCATCTCCATTGTGCAGTCCTACTTTAGCAGAGTTATCAGAATTGGTACTAAGCATACAATGAAGCCAATGAGCATGACTGGAGGCAGAGTGCAACTTGTACCCCTTTCATCAGCAAGTAGTTGCACTGGTGGAGGCATTCACACTTAGGTTTTTCAACCACTTCTCTTTGGCTATGTTCACACACAGGGGGTTATTTTGATACAAGTTGTTTCCATACAAGTTGTATCAAAATAACGCCTTATTTCGAAATAAGTTAATTCGAATTAACAGTTTGTTAATTCGAATTAAGGAAAAAAGCAGGAATCAAAATAGCAGGTTCAGACAACAGTTATTTCAAAACAAGTCACTGTTGTTTCGAAACAACATGTTCAGACGGCATTGTTTTGAAACAATCGTTTCGAAACAACGTTGTTTCGTCCCCACATGGGGTTTAAGTTGTTTCCAAACAATGCCGTTGTTTCAAAACAATGGGTTCCATTGTTTCGAAACAACGGCGTGTCATGTGAACATGGCCTTTCTTATTTCGAAACAACCTCTGTTGTTTCGAAATAAGACTGCTGTGTGAACACACCCTTTGTCAGGATTCCAGCAAGAAAGGATACCATTGCAGTACTCATCCTGTGCCAGCTTGCTCCAGTCCCCCGGGAAGAGCAGGGATTACATACAGCTGGAGCCATTATTAAGTACACATTAATGCCACTAGAAGCCCTGTGACTGGGTTTTCTCTAGGGAAAAAGCCCACTGGGGTTTTCAGTTATACTGGTGTCTATCTGCAGTCAGTGTTGGACCCCACTTCAGCAAAACACTTAACCATGTATTGAATGTAAAACTTTGCTGAAAGTCAGTGGGACTTCGGCACAGGCCTACAGTTCAGCACATACTTAACCAGTTTGCTGAATAAAGATGGAATGCTTGTGCTATTGACATTACCTGCAAATACAGGCAACAGTCACCATTTTCTTATAAAGAATGGGAACATGGGACCATGCCAGCAGATCCCAAACTGTGAGTTGTGACCCCAAGGGGGGTACTTCATCAGCAAATGGGGTCACAGCACTCCCAGCCATGCAGAGGACACCATTTTACAAAATGGCCTTCACATAGCATGACCTCACATGTACCATATGCACAAGGTCACATCACACAGAGGATGCTATTTTGCTCTACAAAATGGCACCCTCCATGGAGCATGACCTCACATGCATTGTGTGTGTTTGAGCTCATGAAGTCCAGAGGACACCATTTTGTAAATCAAAATGGCAGTCTCCTTGCAGCATGACCTTGCATGTACACTGCATGTGAGATCACACTGCAGGAAAGATATTTTTAAATCACAACTGCCATTTTGTCTGGGGTAATGGAAACAACATATTTGCAAATGGGATCATACAGGGAAAATGTTCAGGAACCACCGCACTATGCCCCTTTTTTATTGCTATATGCAATTTACTTTAAATTGTGGCTACAGATTATAAATCTTGCAGGAAAGGAATTATTTAACTACTGTTTAGGTTGCAATATCTTACATTCTGATAAGTGTCATAGACAGTTATAGAGTTAACAGTAATAATAAAGGGTAGCATCCTTTTAGCTGATAGAAATAAAGGTTGTATTAAGTTAACCAGTCATTACCTATTAAAGAGGCTCAAGCAGGAAAAAAAAAACAGGTGCATATTCATACAGATACATCTGGTGACCACTGGTAGTGTATAGTTTATGATGGGAAAGAGTATTTTAGGTGAATTACACAGAATAAAATTCAATACATTAAAAAAAGATAATGTCTTTACAAGGCATAATACAAGGCACAAAATTAAATTATGCAACACAATGCAATGTAAGAATAAAAGTGTTTAAATATACAACGAGGTAATTAAACATACAAAGAGGTGAGTCCCCTTGACTTGGGCTGGTACATGAAATGTGTTTCCAACAAAGTTTTTAAAACCAGGACACCAATCAATATTTAATTAAAAAGGATTTTGTTCCACTTGTACAAAATCCTTGAAAAAAACTACTTTCTGTCCCTTTCTCAAGTTTACAGATCTTAAACTAGTATTTTCCAGCCTTAGTTATGACAATTGTTTCCTGAGTGAATGACGCTGTTCTTGAAAGCCCTAAAGTCAAAAAGGCACATAAGCAAACTACCGAAGAGTCTTACGATAAGCCTCCCCTTTTAAACATATTGCTTTCAGCAGTGACACTTTTTAAATTTTCTGTGACTAAACATGCTGACAAGTACTATCGAAAAATGTATATATGTCATCCGCGATCCAAAAAAAAGGAAAACTGTACCTCTTGATATCAGAGATTACAAATGCTAAATGTCTAGCAAGAAAATGGTTAATTTTTTTTTTTATAACTCAGTTAGAATACCAGGTTTAAAAAAAATCACACTTAAAAGTTAACACAGCAGAACTAACCCATGAAGACATAGTAAGTCTTCCCTTGAGGAATATGTCTCAGTTCAGGTTTTTTCTTGGTTTCACATTCTGTGTCATGAATTTCGTGTTCATAAAATGTAAAAAAAACCCCTCCATTTTCTATGTTAGACACAAACTGCAGTGCAAACTATCTTAATTTTAAAATATGATCATTTAACAATAGCCTTCTAAGACCTAGTGCAAACCCTGTTACACCACACCCTTGATTCAGTTCTACTAGCTTAGGCTGTTTGTCTAAAACTCTTGGCCAGAGACAATAGTAGTATTTTTAGTTCCAAATTCTCCTAAATTACTGTGTTCACTGGCCAGGAATTCTCCAATGCAATAAACTTAATTAGAACAATCTAGCAACTATTAAATTCCACAACCCGCATGTAACACATCTATTGAAATCCTCTGGAGGACATCAGAAATTACACATTTTATGAGGACTGTGTGCCTGGATGGCCTCGAAGATCAGGGTGGTGCAAAGCTAACTGGAACCCAGCATCCATCTCAAAATTGAGGATTCTCAAAGGCTTCTGGGTGGCCTAGATATTTCTTTCCACATGAATACAGCCCTCTGACAGACACTTTCTTAGCATAGTAAGAAAAAGAAAGGGGAGAGTGTCATAGGATGCACATCTGTGCACCACTAGTATGTGGTCTGTGTGGCTTTTCTGTCCACTTTTGCAATATAATTATTTGGTATAATGCCAGTTATGTCATGCAAGGTTCCCTTTTGAACCCTCTGCCATATGGTTATGGTATCATGTTTCCTGCAGCATTATGTACATGTCCAGATCTGAAGCACGCCACATAGGACAGACCCTCAGAACTACCTCTAGCACAGAGACTGGAGAATTACATAATACAGACAAAGCAAATTGAGGTCCCCTACTCAGACAGGACAAAGAGGTCACCTCGGCCTAAGAAGGGGAGTGGAGCTGGGGAGGAGACTGGAAACAAATGCACATAGTTTGAACCAAGAAGGGCTTTCTGCCAGAGAAACACCATCTTGGAAGCAACAAAAAGATTTTGGGCCTACCCATATGGTCAGGAGGGCCTAAGCTAGCTAACCACCACCAGTAGTCAGCCTTATGGGTAAGAATAAGAAGAATAGTCTTAGTTTAGCATACATCATATCTTTTATTTGATTTTTTTTGCTCCTCTTGACTGCTTTATTAAATGATTGTGCATTGATTTACCATATAATCACTTAAAATCATGATATAATAAATGAACTAGTATTTGTTTCATCTAAAGGTGTGTCGACTGTAGATGGTGTAAATAAGGGAAGCTGGACACATCCATTTCTTTATTAAATGGATAGGCATAAGTCTGTGGTGATTGCAGAAGGGTCCCAATCTCTGTAGGACAGGAGTTCCCACTGTGGTGTCTGGAGGTGAGGGTGCTTGCTTTGAGACCGTCCCATAGGTGACCAGAGAGCGCACCCCCACTGCCTGGGACTGACTACATGCAGAAGCAGAAGTGTCGCTGCCCTGGGGCAGGACCTGGGGCACTGGCCCAGGCCATGCCCCCTGGCCCCGAGTCATGCCCCCAGCCCCGATTCTGCACTGGGGCCTGGCCTGGCCTCAGGTGCCTGCTGTTGTCAGCCTGGCCCCGGATCCCTGGCTGGGAACAAGGCAGGGAGCAGCAGCCACAGCCTCAGGCAGCCCAGCCTAGGGCAGGGCAAGAAGTGGCCACTGCCACCACGGGCAGCTGGGCCCTGGATCTCCGGCTGGAGACCAGGAGAGGCAGGGGCTGAGCCAGGACTCGGGGCACTGGCGCTGGGATTCGGGGCATGAGCCCCATGTGCCAGGCCCCAGTGACGCCCCTGTGCAGAAGGCTTGTGTGGACTGATTCAGGAGTGAGTAGTCACCTGGCAAAGTGGGGTAAATCAGGGTTCAAGAGTAGGGATTGGGGGTAACAATGGCACACTGGCCCAGGTTCTGGGAGCAGCCTGTCACCGAGAGGAATGCATGCTGACAGGATGCAGCCTTTGAAGATGAACCTGTCATCAACCTGATAGGAAGAAAAAGTGTCACTGAAAGCTCATCCAATAAATAAATCTGTTAGTCTTTAAGTGCCGTAAGACTCCTTGCTTTTTTTGTCACTGAAATATCATCCTTATTATTGCCTTAAGTTCACGGTCTAGCCTACTGGAGGAGATGTGAAAAGAAAATAGATTTGTTTAGCGTAAAAATCAAGGATTTGGCCACAATGACAGCCAAAATAGAACAATGTCTGTCTGTCTGGGTTTTCATGCCACATTCATCACCATAAATCTCAGAGGCAGAAGATGATCTTCAGTGAAGACAGACAAGTATTGTTAGAATAATAGTAAAAGTCACTGAGAAGCTTGAGACTTGAGGCTCAGAGGCATCAGCGACTATTTTGAATGACAGGATTACCTGAGTATTCTATTCACTTTGTGAAATTTGGCTCCCAAAAAACACTGTGAAGAAAACAAAAACTAGAAAAGTCAAAGCAAGAGAGCCATACTGAGAGCAACACTGACCCAACCACAGCAGGCTAGTACAAGAATCTCACTTAATCTTTCAAAATAGGCATTATGGTATGGGTGTCACAGAGCACTGCTTCAACTACACCTATGTTCAACACTGGGTGTGGGTGGTCTTTACTCCCAATACACACGGTCCATTTCTTTTCCCCCCGTATATCGTTAATCTTCAGAACACAGTACAGGCACAGTGTCAGACAGCACCGTCCACCCAGCTTTAACTTTCACTTTCTTTCCCTTCCATCTTATTTGCTGTTCCTGCCAATTATATATTTTCCTGTATTAAGTTAAGTACCTCCTTAGACCAATCATTGCCCTTGTAAGAGGGGGAATGCAAGTTCCCTCCCCTCTTTGGAGTCTTCCTTCCCATTTAAAAAGACACATCCATAGTCCTTTAGGTTTTTTAGCCACTCTTTCTCTTTGACTCTTCTTCCCAGCATTTTCCGTCAGGCCTAGTTCTAGCCCCCCATTCCCCTGGCTTGCTTAGGGCCCTGGGAGGCTCATGGTTGTTCTCCTTCCCCTGGTTGCTGCCAGCAGATTGCCTCCAGACTTCATGTGCATAAGCTATGCCTCTCCCATCTCAGATCCCCTGGAGCTTGCTTTAAACCAGGGGTGTCAAACTCATTCAGTGTGGGGGGCCACATTGCAGGGCAGGACACCTTACAAGGGCCATGTGTCTGCACCAGCCCCTCAACCTTTTCCCTTAATGCATTCAGAGTGCCATGGGATCCCCTTCCCCTTCCTTCCCTTTCCACTTCCCCGACCATGTGTGACAGTCACAGTCAGAGGCAGGCTGGGCTCCTGCCTCCCCTCACCCCGCCCACTCACTGTCAGTCATTTAGCATGCTGCCCTCTGGTTGGGCTCAGTTCTGGCTAGGCTTTGATTGGCTCGTTCCCATGTGGGCCCCTGCTACTCTTTCCTTTCCTATTTGTGATTTGTGCAATGTGCTGTCAATCAAATAAGCATGCTGACTGACTGACTGACAGTCTAACAGTTTGGGTGGAGGGTAGGTGCGGTGGTGACCAGATTCTACTGGCCAGGCATACAAAAGGAAGTCCAGGACTACTGCATGTTCTGCTCTGCGTGTCAATGGGCTGGCCCAAGGGGACCCCAAAAGTTTCCTGAGTTCTGCTTCCTATAGAATCATAGAAGACTAGGGTTGGAAAGGATCCCAAGATGTCATTTAGTTCACCCTCTGCTCAAAGCAGGGCCAACCACAACTAAGTCATCCCAATCATGGCATTGTCAAGCACCTTAAAAACCTCTAAGGCTGGAGATGCCACCACCCCTCTAGGTAACCTGTTCCAGTGCTTCACCACCTTCCTAGTGAAATATTTTTTCCTAATATCCATTGGATAGTGAAGTGAAGCATATGCAAGTGTTCACAGCATGGGGATCTCAATTTTCCCAGATTACACTGGGGAAACTGGAGTGTTCTCAAAAGTTCCTAGCAGTGTGGAACTGAAAGTAGCAAAAATAGGAAAGAAAAAACATTAGAAAGTGGCAGTGTGAAGGGGAAGCAAAGATGTACTATTTAAATAGTGGTGGTACTATCTGAAAGATAGGAAAGGACCTAATGGGACTGCTGGAGAGGAGTGTGGCAGAGGATCAGCATCTCCTGGTGATCCAAGTCAATGTAACTCCATATCCCAAGTCCATCCCCCTTCGCTATGAATGAAGGAGCTATTGCAGTTGAGCCACAAAGTTGTTCGCTCAGGTGGGTATGCTTGACCAATTAGTGGATTAATTTTACATCATGCTCAATGAAAGAGCCGTATGGCCTCTTAAAGGTTAAGGCGCTTAAGACATTGGCTTACCATCCCCAAACAGACAGATCAATTGAGCAGTTAAGATGCTGAAATTCCAAAGGACTTGGTACCGTCACACCCTTGTCACTGTGACCAGTTATTCCTACCACTGTTACTTACCATTAGAAAGGTTCCCCAAGCACCCACAGGAATCTCCCTATTCAACCAAGCAGAAAACAACCTTGTGGGATTTTGGACCTCCTACAGAAGGCATTGAAGAAACAAGGACCAAAGGAGACAAATGTGGCTCATTATGTACTCTAGTTGTGGAAGCAGCTTAAAGCTTTAGGGGCTTTTCCAAGGGAAACCTTACCAAAGGCAAAGCAAAACTATGGGGAGAACTATGGCTATGTCCACACACAAGCCCTTGTTTCGAAAAAAGCTGTTTCGAAATAAAAGCCTTATTTCAAAACGCCTTATTTCGAAATAACAAAAAAACTATTTTGAAATAAGGAAAAAGAGGGAATCGAAATAGCATGTGCACTGTGACATGCTATTTCGAAATAGGGGAGGGGAGGGGCAGGGAGACCTGTGCTGGGCTGGGGACGCCCCGCCCCCCGGATTCCCCTGCCGCCCCACCACTTCTGCATCAGGCTGGGCTGGGGCTGCTTCCTGTCCGGGGTTCCCCAGAGCCCCCCCCATGGGTGGGGGGGTGGCAGGGAATCCCAGGCAGGAGGCGGCCCCAGCCTCGCCCACAGCAGAAGCAGCGGGCGGTGCCGGGGAAGCCCCCTCACCCCCAGCAGGAGCCGTGGGAGGGCAGGGGAAGCCCCCCTGCCCCCTGCAGAAGTGGCTGGGGGTAGGAGGGGGGGTGCCCCGGGCTTGGGGGCAGCCCCAGTGGCGGGGTGAGCCGCCCCTGGAGCGGCCACCTCGTGGGGGGTGCAGTCCCCCTGACCGGGCTGCGGGGCCAGCAGCTCCCCACAGCCCGGGCGGGGGGCAGAGCCCTGGGGGTGCCCCAGCCGCCCCCCCCGCATCCCCCTGCCGGAGGTGGGGGCGGCAAAGGGGGCTGAGGCACCCGTCCCCCCCTGCTCCCAGCAAGGGGAAGCAGGGGGGAAGCCAGCTGGGGCACCCTCGGACCCCCTGCACTCCACTCAGCACCCTGGCCAGGGTGCTGAGGGGGGGATCTTCCCCCCAGGGTGCTATGCACCCTGGGAGGAAGCTCCTTGTTATTTCAAAACAATCTTTGTTTTGAAATAACATGTCCAAACGGCTTATTTCAAAACAAGTGGTTTCGAAATAACCCTCCTTTCTAAAGCAAAGTGGTTTAAGCTGTTTCGAAAGGAGGGCTCTCGTTTCGAAATGAGGAGCTCCCTCCTTTCGAAACAAGAAAATGTCGTGTGGACATAGGGACTTTTATTTCGAAACAACCAGTGTTGTTTCGAAATAAAAGCCCTGTGTGGACATACCCTATGGATATAAGAACTGATAGTGCAATTATATATATCTATATATCTTTCTATTTTTCTTGATAGTAATAACATCTCTGAAAAGCATAAAGAAATTAGATTCTTTTCAATAATATATGATTTAATGGAGAATACATAATTATTAAATAATAAGGATTGAGTGACATATTGGGCTGTTTGCTCTACACACAAAGTCTGCATTATCAGTAATTGTGGTTCAGACCTTTGTGTTTTGAATTTGATGTTTCTGTTTAATCTTGTTTCATGTTAGTACACTGCCTTACATAACTAAATTTGACAGTATCTTTAAAAGGGTGAAGTCTAATATAGAAAACAACAAATTGGCTAATTGATATGTATTGCTCTACTTGAGCCCAGTAATGTATTGTGCACACAAAGAATGCTGGACAAATGGGGAGATTGACCAATCTTAAGTTTCGTGGGCACATGGATTTTTAACAGCAATTCTTTGTCTTTTGGCCTACCAAATGAAACAAAAGGAGGACTGATGCAGCAATATAAGTCTAACATCATCCCAACATGACCGGATCTGGTGATGGGACACAAATGAAGATCAATTACAGTCTCAAGGGTAACTGTAATTAAAGTTTCATTTCAAGTGTGAGAACTCAGAGTTCTCCAAGAAATTCAAAATTTTAGCAGGCATGTTGCTTCTCTACAATAGATTCATCCTCATCTCTTTTCTGAATACTATGAAAAACTAAAAAGGAGTTGATTGGGTCAGTCTTTCCACTCATCACTCAAAATCAGAAACAGAAAGGCAGCCATTCTTGTATATAAGCACATATATTTTCAACTCATTAGAAGCTGACCAGAGCTGGAAAGCAATATATCTTCAGCAAATCTAAGCAGCACAGAGCAGAGTGGAAGAATTACTTCTTGTGACTTACTTACAATACTCCTGTTAATACATCCCAGATGGTGTTTCCTTTTTTTTTTTTTCCAACAGTGGTACACTGTTGACTCATATTTAGCTTGTGGTCTACTATGACGCCCAGATCCCTTTCCGCAGTACTCCTTGCTAGATGGTCTCTACCCACCCTGTATATGTGCAGTGGACTGGTTTTTCCGAAGTGGAGTACTCTGCACTTGTCTTTATTGAATTGCATTCTGTTTACCTCAGACCATTTCACTAGTTTATCCAAATCATTTTGACTTGTGACCCTATCCTACAAAGCACTTGCAACCCCTCCCAGCTTGGTATCATCAGCAAACTTTATGAGTGCACTCTCTATGCCATCATCTAAATCATTGAAGAAAATATTGAACAGATCCAGACCCACAACTGATCCCTGCCATACCCCACTTGTTATGCCTTTCAAGTATGACTGTAAATCACTGATGACTACCCTCTGGGATTTGTTATCCAACCAGTTTTTCATCCATCTTATAGCAGCTTCATTCCCTAGTTTGTTAATGAGAAGGTAAGGTGAGACCATATCAAAAGTCAAACTAAAGTGTAGATACACCACATCTACTGCTTTCTCTCTATCCCCATGGCTTGTTATCCCACTATAGAAAGCTAACAGGTTGGTCTGACCTTATTTGTTCTTGACAAATCCATGCTAACTAGCACTTAACATCTTATTCTCTTCTTAATGTTTGCTAATGGATTCCTTAATTATTTGCTCCACTATTTTTCCTGTTGCAGAGGTTAAACTGACTGGTCTGTAATTCCCTGGGTTGTCCTTATTTCCATTTTTATAGACAGGCACTATATTTGCTCTTTTCCAGTCCTCTGGAACCTCTTCAGTCTTCCATGATTTTTCAAAGATAATTGCCAATGTTTCAGATATCTCCTGAGTCAGCTCCTGGAGTATTCTAGGGTACGTATCACAGGCCCTGGTGACTTGTAGACATCTAACTTGTCTTGGTAGTTCTTAACTTGTTCTTTCCCTGTCTTAGCTTCTGATCCTATTCCACTTTTTCTGCCCTACCCCTCCTCAGCCATCCAATCACCACCGACTTTCTCAGTGAATACTAAATCAAAAAAATTATTTAGTTCCTCTGCCATTTCCACATTTTCTGTTATTGCTGTGACCTCTGGTCATTGGAAGTTTTGAATGAGAGACACAGGTCCAGTTAGGCCAGCATCCTCATCTTGCATATGCTTCTAAGCGTGCTTAGTTCCCTTCATCCTGTATAAGTAGCCCCTCCCCCCCACACCATCTTGGGAGGAAAGGGCTCTGTCAAAAGCCATGTTATTGTTCATCAAGCTTAAATCCTCAATGCCCAAGCTCTGCTCCCAGCCAGAAGGATCTGGTAAATCATTCTATTACAGTTTGCAATGCAACCCTGGACCCCAGTTCATATCTGAGCTAGGAATCAGTGCCAGCAGTGTTCCTTGAGTTGGCTAAACCCTTGGTGGGTATCTTTTTCCTTGGAAATGAGAATGTGTTTCATTTCTGATATTGAAATAATCCCACATGGTGGTTTTGACTTACATATAGTCTTGTTTGGCAACTGGGATAGGTATCCTGTAGGCAATCTGAATTAGCTCCATCTAGTATGGGGCTGACAGAATGATCCATTTCTCAGATGACCCTTGTGCTACTGTAGTTACCTATCCAAATGTAACCAATAATGCTACAGGATCATCCTCTGGTCCCATCTTCATAAGTTTCACCAGTACAGTGACAACTGAAGATGAACTTGGTATTCCATGGATGGTTTTGCCACAGCCATCTGTGTTTGTAGGAGGGTTAACCTCCATTGAACAAGTTGTTCTTTTAGCTGAGTCACCAGTTCTCAGAGTTCAGGTTTGCTCTAAATGGGATCAGTAAGACTTCCGGACAACTTTGTTTTTAATCTGAGGACATATCAAAGGAAATCTTGACTGAACTTTATAAAAAAGCTTTCTCCAGTGGCATACTGCCAAGAACTATGAGAGGCACTGTGACGGTTTCATTTAGGGCTCCCTACCCACAAGAGTATTCTGGCACTACTCCTGCCTTGTGTATGTCACCACAGTGCCTTGCTGGATGGTAGCACGTCAAGAGCTTCTCAGAGCAGAACTGGGTTCACTCCCTGGTGATACTGGGCCACTGCAAGGCCTTAAAGCCTCTCCAGGCAAGAAACATTTTCATTTACCTGCCAATAGATAAGTAGTTTTATCCATTGAGAGGTATGTAAATAAAAATGCCCTGATTTTCAGAGCTGATGAGAACTTGCTGCTTTCCTTGAAGTCTAATAGGAACTGCTAAAGCTCTGCACCTATAAGAATCAGGCCATTTTTATTTAGGTCGGAGCTATTTTATGTCATAGGCATTATAGGTCTATATGTAGCAACCCCACTCCTGGAGTCACATATTTGTCAGACTCTAAACTTTCATTTAAAAAAAACCCAAAAACAAAAAATGCAATATTTCTAGCTCATGTGATTGCAAAGACAAGCTTAAAAATGTAACCTGAGCACAATTGATTAAATGATGTCTGCCTGAGTCTGCAGAGAGCCTAATGGTATAGCTCTGAGAGGAGAAAAATATCCTGTTCATCTCTGAGTCTTTCACTGCTTTGAGGAGTCTTCTGATGCAACCACACAGGCAAAGGACGCGGCATACAGTAGGAGGAAGAGAACACAGTGCCTTGGCCAACCTCACCAACCTAGATATATCCTAACTGTTTTAAGTATGTACTTGGGGGATCTCCCAATGTTTCCCCAGCTTTTCAAGATTAGGTGGCCTACTGCTTCCAAGGTGGAGGAAGACCACACCTGTTGCTCCTGGAGGGATAAAAGAGGAATATTCTTTGAGTACATCTGCAGCAGCAAGCCATGTATTGAGCATGCAACTCGATCAACAGCTTTGAGTGAAGGGAGTTTCATGCCAGAGTTCTCAAAACAGCTACGCTGCAAACAGTACTTTGATGGTACGACGTAGGCTGGAATTCAATACATGGCTTGCTGCTGCAGATGTACCCAAAGAATATCCCAGACCTGCACAACAGTGATCGATCCATGTGTCTTGTGTGGAAACCCCAGCCACTGCAAGAAAGCCAAATCAGCCATTTTATAAAAGAGGAAACTTGCCTTCACCCTGGACTCTCTCAAGGAGTGGAATATGTCTTCCTACTGCCTCAACAGGTGCCATTTTTGCCCCTCCAGAAAGAGGGGGGCACCATTGCTCCTAAGGGGAGAGATGGGCTATGGGGGCCTTTGTCATGGGTAGTGTAGGCTCCACACAGCTCTATTACAGGCCTGAGTTAGGTGCCTCCATGCTTAAAAACTGGCCAAGAGTAATTACAGATTATCTGGTACTTAAATATACCACAGAGTGCAGCATCTGAGTGGGGTTGGAAAGCTCATTCAGGGCTCGATTCTGACCTCACTTGGCAATTCCCATTGGCTTCAGACACGCTATATTCCCATTACTAAAGTTATTAGGTGGGTGTTGAAGTGCTACAGTGAGTAGTGCCTGGGTACTCTGCACTTTGCAGGATTGTAAACCTGAAGACTGTGAGAGAAGGGAGGTAACTGAGTAAGCTCTCTGGTGTCATCTGCTGGAGAGCAAGGGGAGGCAGTAACTCATTTGTATATTAACTGCAGGCAGTTTGGGGACACTGGGTTGACTACGTTTTGTATCTGGGGCCCACATTTTTGAGAGTACCCTGTTGGGAACCCACTTTGACAAGACTAGATGATGATTTGGTATGGGCCACCCTGATGAAAACAGATGTTTACTGAAGTGGACTAAGAGACCTTAAACAAAGCTAAAGGGCAAGAGACTGCACATTTTTGACTTGTTGCTGGGAGCCTCTCTCTGGGTGGTATCCACACTGATGGGCTTCTGAGGCCACCAATCCTCCTATACCTTAGAGAGCTGAACTAAGAGCTGTAATTGCTTATGTGGGCAGAGCTCACCAGCAATTCCAGCTACCTGGCCAGGAACAGGATGAGGTCAGGACCCGGTAGAAGTTTTAGTCACCTGACTAGCTGGCAGAAGAAGGCAGCAGTAGATGGAGAACAGTTGTATATAGCACAAGAGCAGAGGAATGCATAACAACCATCTCTCACCCAACCAATGCGGCCTCCATATTCTAGCTCCTGAAATCACTATAACAGAACAGAGGGTAGAGCCCCAGGCCTTCCTATGCAACAAGGACCCTAATTTTCCCACTCTCCTAGAACAACCAGCGATAATGTTTTAATATTTAAGTACATGTATCCCGCCCCCAAAAGCATGGTCACACACATATTGCATGTAAGGACACACTATTCAGAGGATGCTGTTTTGCATTCCTCATGCAAAGTCCATTTTTTTCCTGTAGAAAATAGATTCATGAAGCATGATTTCACATGTACTGTGCATGCAAGATCACTCCCTGCAAAGGACACCTTTTTGAGAACAAAATGGCATCTTCCATTCACTCCCACTGCAGCACAGGCAACCACAAGCAGCAAATTGAGGAAGCTGGGGACTCACAAACTGGAAGTGGGAGACTGGGAGGCAGAACAAACAGCATCAGCCACTGATAGTTCAATTGTCTGGGACTGTGACTTACGCACTATGAGGCAAATAGTGGTGGAAGGCATTAAATTGTAAATATTTATCTGAGTTCAGCCTGGCCTTTCCCATTTCTCCACCCTCTCAGCTCCCCCCGACCCCTACCACTAATGTTTGTTTATACCTCTGTGCTTTTAAGTGGGTACAGATTTGCTTAGCGAATGCATGCAGAGTAGCTACAGGTTCCCAGATTACTGGGTGGGAGCGCAAGCCAAAATTGAAGAGAATCCCCTAAAATGAAGTTCGGGCCCTTGTTACTGTCAGCGTGTGAGCAGAAATATTATAGAATTAAGTACGTCCTGAAAATAAAATTGAAATTAGTATCACCAATAACTCAGTGAAAACAGGCTTGTTTCCCAGAACACTGTAAATCTTTCACAACGTATTGTGCTTTCTATTGTTGACTGCACTGACCTCTGAACAATAGGCAACTCTTTGCTCTTATTTAAAACTTTAATGGATTATTATTTTAATTAAGGCTTTACAAATTCATACCTATCAGAAAAGGGCAGCTTGTGTAATGAACTTCCTGTTTTCATCATATTTTGATACTGCTCCTTTCTGTTGCCTGTTATTACCCAGTTAATATGAACTGTCTGTGGTTTATTTTTAGCTCACTTGAGCCTATTGTAAGTTCTGTTCAACAGCTTAAGAGCTTTCAAAATGAAGCAAATGTAATTACTGCATCTAACACCAAGTTGGGGTTATTCTTTGGTCCTTTCAAACAGCCATGACATAAAAGTGAAAATAGATCATTAATAATAGTTGAACACAAAATACCCATTCAACCCAAAAATAACCTTTTATTTCCAAATTATACACTTAAATTAGAGAACAACTTTTCACTTTCTAAACAAAACATGCTGTATTAATTTCAGCTCCATTTCAAAAATAGGGAGGAAGGAATAAATGGTTGCCAAATGAAACAGGGGACTACTGGTAGTAGAGAGAAAAATATGTAATTATCTAAGTGACACAAGATCATAGAATCAAGAATCTTGAAGTCTTATATGCCCGACACCATTTGTTTTGTTTTCAAATAACATCATGTTTTCACTTACATGTAAAAGTTGTATTTAAGGCTATGGAGAGGGAGAATGTAAGCTCTCGAAATAAATGGTTTAAGCAATGTCAATTCTTGTATAAAAGAGAGTGAGTGACTGAAATAATAAAACATAATCACATACAATTTAAATCCCCCATGAATTTCACCAACATGCACAAATTCCATACACAACTCTTCTAGAAAAGACTAAAGTTTCCTCCCATTAATTTTACAGTGTTATCCTACAGCCATTTTGCTACAATTTTGTTTAAAGAGGCATGGTACTTGATTCAACTTGTTTCAAGAAAATGATTAAGATATGACTTACAGTAAAAGTAGTGCCTGTTTATTTTTTCCCAGATAAGAATTATTCTCAACTAATCTCACGTTCATTGTTTTAAAAAAGAATGCTTATAAGGAAGATCTAAGACACCCTTATTTTCCAATGGAAATTAAAAAACGAAAACCCAGGGGTCCCTAATAGATATTTCACTGTGTTATAACATTCAGTCTCTCCATTTAACAAAAAGTGTTGGCAGGAGTGTCGCTGCCCTGGGGAAGAACCCGGGGCACTGGCCCAGGCCACACCCCCTACCCCAATCCACGGCTTGGGCCTGCCCCAGCCTCTGACACCTGCTGCGCCAGCCAGGCCCCGGATCCCTGGCCAGGGACAGGGCAGGGAGTGGCAAGCACGGCCGTGGGGCCGCCCAACCTAGGAAGGGGCCAGAAGCGGCCACCTGGGCCCCAGATCTCCAGCCAGAGACCAGGAGAGGCAGGGGCCATGCCAGGACCTGGGGCACTGGCGCCGGGATTTGGGGTATGGGCCCTGTGTGCCAGGCGCCAGCGACGCCCCTGGGTGTTGGTCAGTCTGTTAAGCCATTCTTTCAGGGACCTTATTTTCTTTAGAACTGTTGATCCAACATATCCAGTCAAATGGCACAGGGATCCAAACAGATGGGCTCTCTTTACATCGAATGCTAGTCCAGTCCATCTCCAGAAAGAGATTTGGACCCACAAATATATTATGGACCTTGACCTACCTGTCAATTTCCCTTTGTCACAGCTGAGGGTGTCAAGCATGTCCCAGATCTCAGGCCCTACAGGTAGATTCCTATGGACTTTCTGTGTTGCCACATAGCTGCACAACTGCTGGGGGGGGGGTTCAAGTTTGTCTCTAACCATAAATATCAGATAAATACAGAAAATTGTGGCTGGGGGTGTCTTAAAACCTTCCTTCAGAGAAAAGGAACGAGAACTCTGTTCTCCTCAGTGGAAAATCCATCAACATACATGACATCCTGTACAAATAAGTTGACAAGTTTGTTTCCACAAGTTTGGCACACAAGCATTAAACATATCCCCCATCAGATCTTTTCCCACTTGCAGAAGCTGCTCCCCCACAGTGCCTTTTCCTGTAGGCACAACTCATTTAGGGTGAATGAAATGACTGAAGTTGGAATTTGGCTAAGACAATAGAGTTACCTGCTCTGTTCTTGCCAAAACTGCCATGGAATCTTCAGTAACCACAAGTAGCCAGGGCTCCAGGTTCATGTTTCTTCAGAAAGACAGATTTCTGTATTTTAATAATGGATATGTGCACGTCAAATTCTGCCCTCTATTAAATCAGTGCCTAGTGTAAATCCATTAACTTTCAGTGAGTCACTGAAGATTCACACCATTGAAGCTGAGAGCAGAATTGGGTTCTATATCTGTAATGCTTTCATTTTTAACTGTAGAGTGGTATCTGTGCATTTGACTTGGCTCTTCTGCTTCTCAATAAGTGAAATATTTAGGGAAAGGGGTTACTGAAACAAAATAGTAACAAAATGTATCTGCAAGAAATCAGAGGGAGAATTATTTTCTGCGGTCAGTGCAATTAATGGCCTTTAATTAAGAATGGAAATATTTTACCCAGAAAGCATTTTATAACAGCTAGGTCAATTAGACAATGGACAACCTGCCAAAAGAGGTTATGGCTTTACATCATTAGAAGAATATATGGCAAAACTAGGCAGGAAACAAGTGGAATTCTACAGAGGTCTATGAATGCTTTCCTGCAGTGATATAGTGGGGAATGCACTAAATGGCCCAATAGGTTTTCCCACCTTCATTTATAAAAACTTGGGTATTTCACACTGTCTCTATCTGGTGATGAATATATGATGTGTAATCTGTTACTCCCAAATGTGACATTTTTAAGGATGCATATAACTAATGTAATTTTCCAAACAAAATCCATCTCACACTAAGCCAGAGAATAATAACTGAATAACTTTAGATATTAAGTAAATTGACACCTATGTGATCACATACTTGTATGTCATACCCCTAAACCCATAAAATTGCAGTATTTATCTCCAAAACCGTAACTGTCTAAACATTTACATAGAGATTCTTACATGCAACACACATTGAAAGTTTAGAAAAAAGCTGACTGAATCATTTCCTGTGACTCATTGATCTGCTATTACATTTGTTCAGAACACTGGAATTGTTGTTTTTGCTGAATAATTTCATAATTTCAAACATAATGTAATTTTAATAGACAAATTTAGTATTGTATATTTTACTGTCACGTCCCTAATCTCTCATCCTTCAAATAAAAACCTAAAGCCAGATCATGGCCACAGGGCAAAGAGTGAGAGTGCCTTCCCATGTGGCATCTTCACATCTTGGTTTCAGGGAGCAAGCATTGGATGCCATCTGCTACTCTCTGAGTATAGAGTAGTTACATCATAGCTAAAGCTCCCCTACCAACATGCTAGCCAGCATACCAGAACAGGCTGGGGTACTGAATAAAATATTCCTCGTGGCCAAAGCAGATTACTACGCCTTGGAGCCCTTTACAGAGGGCAGGCTGTACATGTACAACCTAGTCTTAATGATCAGCTCTTTTAAAGGGCCCAATCTGTAATTTAGTTAATATTTTAAAAGTCAAGAAAAAATGATTTCAGGTCCTGTACCTGTCTTGGAGCCTCACATGCTATTTTTTTTTTTTGTCATTTTACAATCTACAGTTTTCTGGGTTTTGAAGTTTCGTCTATCTTCTCTTACTGTGAGAAAGATCCATATAAACAAACGGCCAATTAATTTAGTGCCTGATTATACAGGTGTAAACAATTAAACTGATTATAGACTAAGTGCTGTCAAATGCACACAGTAAACTAGGTGAAAAGAGTGAGAAATCCTTTCCCCTCTAATCGTTAAATTATCTTGGACCTGACTTTTAACAATATTATCAGTAGATTATGCAATATTCAACAGTCAGTGTGTTGATGTCTGTTCTGGCTTTTCTATTTATTTATTTCTTTATTTAACATTCTCCCATTAACATCTTTATAAAGATAACTTACTCAGCCCTTCATGTCTTTTTTCATTTTATGAGATACTCTTACCATTTGATTGCTCCAAGCAGGTAGGATAGAATAAATCATCTGGCTTTACTGACCTCACATTACAGGAAAACATGTGTAACCCCTCAAGCACAGTTCACTAAAGGGAGGCCATTGACAGAACAGCTTATCATAGGAAACAGAAGAAAATATTGCATACTCTAGACAAATTTCATTTTCCTCAGACAAAAAGATCTCTGAATGAAAATTCTTTAAGCGATACAAGTTTTGATTCGTGTTTTAACAGTGAAAACATTACAGTTGAAGACAGTGTCCATACTGAAAGACCTAGCAGTAATGTTCATCACCTCATTATAGTTCTTCAAACACACATTTCAGATGAGAATAAAAAAAAAGACAGTATTTCGGTACAGCAAACATAAGAGTCCTGTGGCACCTTAAAGACTAACAAATATTTTCAGGCATAAGCTTTTGTGGGCTCCAACCCACTTTGTCATATGCATCTGGTCTAGTGCATCTGATGGAGTGCGTTGGAGCCCACAAAAGCTTATGGCCGAAGAAATTTGTTAGTCTTTAAGGTGCCACAGGACTCTCGTTTTTGCTGTACATAGATTAACACAGCTACCCCTCTGGAAATATTTCTCTATACACATTCAACTCTTCTAGCATGTTACCCAGTAATAAAAATGTGTGACAGATATGAAACACTGGTACTTCATTGCTCATTATATTGTCTTATATATGTTGCACATATTGTAATGATCTTTATCTATAAACATCTATTGTAGACAGTACTACTGTCATTGTGTGAATTAAATAAAAGATTTGTTTAAGAAGAAAACCGGAATAGAAAGAAAACTGGAGTAGAAAAGTGGATCATGAAAAATCATAAAGGTCATCTTATAAGTGTTCTCCCTTCCAGAAATTTTGGTCAGTGTATGATTTTTCAGAAAACACAAGACCTGAAAATCTAAAGACCTCTCTCTTAACTTGACTGAGCTAACAGTGCAATGTGGTGGATAGCCAGTCCTCTAGTTCCTCTGTACAGCCAAAGAGAAGATGACAGTATTTGTCCTTTTCTAACGCAGTTTCAGCAGAACACCTAATACCTAGGTGAGAGAGAACAGCAGAGCTCAGAACTGGAGGATGCTCACAGCAGTGCATCCAGCAATATCTTTACAGCAATCTAGAGACAACAGGACTTGGGCTTATAACCAAGACACTTGCTTCTCAAGAGAGTTATCTACACTTTCTTTGTTATGAGACATCCCCAGAGTAGAAAGAACCATCTCCAGAATGGTATTTGATTCACCTAGGACCAGTCTTGGACTCATTACTGGAGAAACCTGATCTTGAAATCAGCCAAGCGACTAGGAAGTCTGATGCTCCTAGATGCTAGAGTTAAGTTTTCCAAGTAAAAACCTTGGGAAGGCACAAGAGAGAGGCTCCTGTGTGATGAAGAAAAGGTTTAAGATCTTTGGCTAAAATGTGTAGCTTTTTATCCAGAAGAATTGTTACACTCATAGGATAAAGTCAATATGTTCATCAAGGGCAAGAAATCACTTATTTGCTAATATGACCTTGCTTTTCTCAATGGACTCTGAACCACAGTAAATTTTTAGCATCTTTTATTCATTTGCCTGTATTTAGGTGAATGTTTCCAAGTTTAGTTATTTGTACATGGTTACTATGGGACCATGGCTAAAAGTTTTGGTTGAGATTTGACATATCTTTCCCTATGTGGACATTGCTGTTCAGGGCAATTGTGATTATGGCTTATTTCTTCTATTTTTGGATGAGCAGTATGTTGAATGTCCATGGGAACAACTGAATGTAGTGAAGCAATCAAGTGTCCTTTTCATTTCGAAGGTGAATCCCATACGGCTGATACTGGGGATTTGTTGTTCTTTTGCTTTATTTATCCATTTTTTTCTTAAGCCAAATAATAGTATTAAAGATGATAGTCATTCACCTGAAAAGTTACATTACAGAACAACAGCAAGCTCAAGAAACAAGACTGTGTATCATGAAACAAGAAAAAACTCCATGTGACTAACATCTAAGTTAATAAGATCAACATAGGCAAGAAAGACCAGGCATGCACTGAACTATGGATACAATTCTCCTTTATAAACATAAGCACAGATGGGATCTACCAGCTCAGAGCTTCATAGATTTCAAGGGCAGAAGGGACCATTGTGATCATCTGGTCTGAACAACTGTATAACACAGACCATAGAACTGCCCCCAAAATAATTCCTAGAGCAGGGGCATCAAATATGAGGCCCATGGGACAAATACAACCCATGAACCTCTTCCATCCAGCCCATGACTGTGCTCCATGGGACCACATTCCCTCCCAAACAGAGAGATAGAGTGAGAGGGTGTGGTCTCGTATACGTAACACTCTGTAACACCATGAGATGCCCTAGTATTTCAATTTATGGTATGTACTGCTTGAGGTACATTTAAGTCACACCTGGCCCACCATAGCAAATGAGTTTGACACCCCTGCCTAAAGCACTCCTGTTGGGGGTGGGGACCTTTAATTTTAAAATTGTCAGTGATTGAGAATCCACCATGCCAGGTCTTCATGCAAACAAAGAGTACTTACTTAACGAAAGAAAAAAAGCAATTTAAACAAGATAACAAAATATCTACAGCAGCAGATAGCCACATACCTAAGAAGATACCACATTTCACATCACCGCTATACTCCATTCCAGTATTGTGACACATTTCCTACATATGATAGGCCATATTCTGATCCACATTATACTAAATCCTAGTAACTGTGGTCAGTTCATTTACTCACTCATTGAAGTGGCTTTATGGCACACATTTTAAGTTTTCAAAGTATTACAGTTTTTCCTCATAATTTCACATTCCCTTTAGATAGTGTGACCTGGATGTAATTTTCTCCAAGTCAGAGAGTAGCCCAGAATATTTGGATTTCAAAACTAGTAATCTACCGCTCATTGTGACTATTTCTTCTGGAAATGCCAAGATGAGAAAAGATGCTTTCTAATTTTTCTGAAGGCTGCTGACTTATGGTTCTAGTGAGAAGCAGAATTTCTACAAATCTAGGATAACAGACAATTGCTGCCACATATGTATGTCCCATTTCTGCCACTCCCTCTCCCCCACACAAAAAAAATCTAATAGCATTCTTTCCTAACATCTACTGGGTAATTCTGTGGCCAGCATCAGACTGGAAAATAGTAAATGGTGATATTTTTCTAAACTTCAGTCATCGAACTTCCCCATGACCTCATTGCAATACACTGGATGACTCCCTTTCCTCTTGCACCCTATATCTGTTCCCTTCCTGACTATTTCTGTACAGAATTTTTAGCTACAGTTCAGTTTGCTACTCCCCAGCTCTCTAACCAAGGATTACTTTGTATCCAGTTAATCCCATTGTGTTCCCTGTTAGTCAGTCGGTTTCTCTTATTGTATGTGCAGATCTTCCACACAATAACAATGAAAAAAAAATTAAATGGGACAATGTGATTGGAAAAAATCACAAAAACTAGCAGGAGAGGAATTGATGGGCAGTACAGTATCTGAAACACCTTTAAACTCTTTCTTAATTGACACAGAAATGCCAGAGATTAATTACTACTACTCTTTTGCTTTGTGTAATACCTGGGGAGAAATCCAGACATTTTTTTTAAACAGACCCTGTGTGTCATACGATTTGTGCAATATATGTCATAATAGTCAAATTAATGCTGCTTTAAAAATGCAACTTTGTCAAACCCTTTCCTGATCATGCACTGTACGAAGATGATAAAAATCAGGCTAAAATCTACTAAATTGAATTTGACCTTAAACCAGTCCCCAAGTGTCTTCCACTGGGAACAAAACAAAATGAAGATTTTCCTAAAGTGAATATCAAAGTTAGTCAGTTTTTCTTGTTGTTATGGTATTGTTATTAGCAAAGAGAGACATTATTTTAGCCTGGACTATGAACTTCCACAGTCAGCAGCCTCATTAGGAAATTCACTTATGCTGTTATCCAGATACTATGGTGATGATCAGCACATCAAAAATGAATAGACTACATTAGAGAAAGGACAAATAATATACATCTTGGACAAAAGAAAAATATATTTTAGTTCTAAATATTTCATGGGTCTTTAAAATATCAGAAATTCACAGCCTTTCTGAATAGCCCAGTCCTTGGTTATGAGACTCTCACATGACTGCTTTCCTACCAGTTCCCTTCCTTCCTGGAAAGGACTTTACTTCTTCCTTGATAAATAAATTGCAGGAGAGAAGCAAAACCAATACATATTGCTTTGCATATATTCTGTGCATAAACATATACTATTAAAGAAAGAAAAATTCTTTATTTGTACCTTTCAGTCATCTTAAATGTTGCAAGTGAAAGCGATTAAGACACAAAGAAATAATTTCCCAGAAGAACATGAAACCTGACTGAATAAAAAGGGGCATAAAAAGAATGTTTCTCATTTCATTAAGACTTCCGTCACCAAGGGCTTTTCTTCTTCTCTCCAATCTGCCATATCCAGTGTAGTGGGCTGGGAGCTGACCCTGCCCGTGAAAACTGAAGTAAAAGAAGCATTGGGCACTTCAGCTTTTTCCTCATTCTTCATCACGAGGATACCTGCCCCATTCGGTAAGGGACCTACACCATCCCTGATCCTCTTCTTGTTATTGATATACTTGTAGAACCCCTTCCTGTCGTCCTTCACATCCCTCGCTAGCTGCAACTCCAACTGTCCTTTGGCCTTTCTGATTTTATCCCTGCCCTCCCGAGCAATATCTTTATATGCCTCCCTAGTCATCTGTCCAAGCTTCCACTTCCTGTAAGCTTCCTTTTTATGCTTTAGCTCAGTGCAGAGATCTCTGTTAAGCCATACTAGGTGCCTTCCACATTTGCTGTTCTTTCTGCTCATCAGAATGGTATCTTCCTGTGCCCTTAGCAGAGTTTCTTTAAAATGAAGCCAGCTCTCTTGGATGCTTTTCCCCTTCAGATCAGCCTCCCAAGGGATCCTGCCCATCAGTTCCCTGAGGGAGCCAAAATCTGCTTTTCTGAAGTCCAGGGTCTGCATTTTGCTTCTTTCCCTTTTTCCATTAATCAGCATCTTGAACTCTATCACTTCATGGTCACTGCTGCCCAGCTTGCCATTCACTTCTATGTTTCCAATCAATTCTTCTCTGTTTGTGAGCAGCAGGTCAAGAGGTGCAAGGCCCCTAGCTGGTTCCTCCAGCATTTGTACCAAGAAGTTGTCCTCAACACTCTCCAAAAACTTCCTGGATTGCCTGCGTACTGCTATATTGGCCTCTCAGCAGATGTCAGGATAATTGAAGTCCCCCATGAGAACCAGGGCCTGTGATCTGGAAACTTCTGCCAGTTGTCCATAGAATGCCTCATCCACCTCCTCCTTCTGATCTGGAGGTCTATAGCAGACACCCATCACGACATCCCCCTTGTTGCCTCTCCTCTAAACTTAACCCACAGACTTTCAACTGGCCCGTTTCCACTTCCATAATGGAGCTCTGAGCAGTCATAGAGCTCTTTTACATATAGCGCTACTCCTCCCCCTCTTCTGCCCTGCCTGTTCAGGTTAGGGACTACCTAAAGAACCTGGATGTGCACAAGTCCATGGGGCCGGATGACCTGCACCCGAGGGTGCTGAGGGAGTTGGCCGATGAGATAGCAATACCACTGGGCATCATCTTTGAAAACTCGTGGCGAACGAGGGAGGTGCTGGGAAAAAATCAAATATAGTGCCTATCTTCAAGAAAGGCAAAAGGGAGGATCCAGGGAATTACAGACCTGTCAGCCTCACCTCAATCCCTGGAAAAAGCATGGAGCAGGTTCTCAAAGAATCCATCCTGAAACACTTGGAGAAAAATAGAGTGATCAGGAACAGTCAGCATGGATTCACCAAAAGTAAATCATGCCTGACCAACTTCATCGCCTTCTTTGATGAGATTACTGGATTTGTGGATGCGAGAAAAGCCGTTGCTGTGATATACCTCAACTTTAGCAAGGCTTTTGATACAGTTTCCCACAGAATTCTCGTCAGCAAGTTAAGGAAGTATGGGTTGGATGTGTGGACTATAAGGTGGATAGAGAACTGGCTAGATCAACAGTTTCAGCGTGTAAGAATCAATGGCTCCATGTCTAGTTGGCAACCAATAATGAGTGGTGTGCCCCAGGGGTCGGTCCTGGGGCCAGTTCTGTTCAACATTTTCATTAATGATCTGGATGATGGGATAGACTGCACACTCAGTAAGTTTGCAGATGACACCAAGGGGAACGGTAGACATGCTGGAAGGCAGGGACAGGATTCAGGGAGACCTTGACAAATTGGACCAGTGGGCCAATAGAAATCTCATGAGGTTCAACAAGGACAAGTGCAAAGTCCTGCACTTGGGACGGAAAAACCCCATGCACTGCTACAGGCTGGGGAGCGATCAGCTAAGTAGCAGCACCGTAGAAAAGGACCTGGGGGACATGGTGGATGGGAAGCTGAATATGAGTCAGCAGTGTGCTCTTGCTGCCAAAAGGGCCAATGGCATACTGGGCTGCATCAGAAGAAGCATTGCCAGCAGATCGAGGGATGTGATCATTCCCCTCTATTTGGCACTGGTGAGGCTGCATCCGGAACACTGTGTCCAGTTTTGGGCTCCCCACTCCAAAAAGGAAGTGGACAAATTAGAAAGAGTCCAGCAGAGGGCAACAAAAATGATCAAGGAGCTGGAGCACAAGACCTATGAAGAAAGGCTGAAGGAACTAGGCTTATGTAGCCTGCAGAAGAGAAAACTGAGGGGGGATCTGATAGCAACCTTCAACCACCTGAAGGGATTCTCCAAGGAGGATGGAGTTCGGCTGTTCTCAGTAGTAACAGAGGACAGAACAATGAGAAATGGTTTCAAGCTGCAGCTGGAGAGGTTGAGGTAGGATATTAGGAAAAATTTTCTTACTAGGCGAGTGGTAAAGAATTGGAATGGGCTACCTAGGGAGATGGTGGAATCTCTGTCTTTAGAGATGTTTAAGGCCCGGCTGGACAAAATTTTGGCTGGGATAATTTAGTGGGAGTGGTCCTGCTTTTTTTGGCAGGGGGTTGGACTAGATGACTTCATGAGGTCACTTCCATCCCTATGATTCTATTATTCTATTTGACCAGACAGCTTGAATACTTTTATTTACTCAAAGGTGTAGTCCAGGGAGTGGCAACCCAAAAGATAAGAAGAGCCATTTTTCAAAATTCCTTCAGTAACGAAGCATTTTGAAAGCTGCAATGGGTGTAGCCTCCTGGTGCGTGAAGGAAGATGGAACCAGGAGTGCGCCCCCTGAAGGGTCCCCCAGTGGCAAGGGGGAGCCCAGAGCCTGGCATCTGCCATCCCTCTCCTCGGCAGTGGTGGTGGTGCCAGGAGCCGCATGGAGGCAGCCAAAGAGCCGCATATGGGACTCCAGAGCTACAGGTTGCAGACCCCTGGTTAAGCCAATTGTTTGACTAAACTCACAGTTAATTCTTTAAAATGCTCAAGAGACCAAATAACCAAACTTCACCAAGTACGTTGTTTAAAGACAAAACAGTATAATATGAAAAGAAAACATATATACCCTCCTTTCAGGAAGCAAATTCTTTGTTATGTTCACCTTAAGTAGACAATGTGCTTCAAAGATAAGCACTTCAGCTGACAGTATTAAGATCATGATTTCACAAGTTACAAACAACTCGGCATGTCACTAAAACCCACCCCTAAGTTCCTTGACATGTCGTTCTTACCTTCTTTATCCTTTTGTTGTTGTTGTTGTTGTTGTTGTTGTTGGATAACACTAGTAGCATTCCAGATGCTGGTCCATGAAGAGGCTTCCCCAGTGTATACTGGGGCACAATGTTGAAGTATTTTGCCTTTGACAAGCTTCCTATTTTCTAATGCCAAAACTGACTTCAGCTTTCTAAAGCATAGCAGGATACTTGACATAAGTGAACAGAACTGTGAAAAGAGCATAGTCCATTCAGTTACCATAACTTCCCAAGACTAATATAGAATGTTCTGTTATATGAACACCACGCAAGTAATACCCAGTAATCTGGTGTATACTATGCCTAACATATTTATTGGCTATCAGTCCAATGGCTTTATGCAATGCCCTGTAAATTCTGCTTGAGGAGATGCTAGTCACACTAGTAAAACTCAGCATAATGCACATTAATTCTGCTGATTCAGAGCTGCCTGATAAGAAACCAGATCCTCAACCTGTGTAGTTCCATTGAAAATAAAAGTAGGTAAGAAGGCAAAAGCACCTGCAATTCTTTATATACAATGGTGGACATGAAGCAGTCACAATATAAATCAAGATGCTGTTCTTATATAAATTAGTATAGTTCGATTGAAATCAGTGGAGCTGTGTTATATATCAAATTTCTTTACTATCCCATCTACACCATCCTAAATTCAGAGCTGCATCTGCCTGCATCTCCTTCTTCTGTCTGGAGTCCTATGCTATCCCTTTAGAGTGTGACACTATAAATCTGATCTATACCATGTTCATCACCAAGGTATACAATGAGCACCACACAAGATATTTTTTAAAAACCTATTTTAAGTTTGTCTCATTCACCCTCCCCACATTCTTTTGTTTTGTTCGTTTTTTAAATATTTTTATGTAAAATGTATTTATTATTGGAAAAGTAAATCAAATAAGTGAGTTTTTCATTTTGTCCCAAAGGCAGTGAGATTCCTGTGTGTCACAAGTGAGTTCAAAAATCATTTGTAAAGCATGTCAATGAAATACTACACTACCCCCAAACTACATGACAGGCTCAAGTCTTTATCCAATACACTTCATATTGGACCACTTCTATACATTCCTAAAAGCAACAGCTATTGCATGTAAACTGATTTACATATTTAAGAGACAGAGCAAGCAAGCAAGAGAAATAAGCATCAAGCCAACGTACAGTAACTTTGAACAAAGATGTCTTTTTAACAGAGACCCTTGGAATGATGAGTCATTGCTCTTGCTGAGTTTAAGCAAGTTGAAGTATTATATCAATTAAAGAAAAATTAAAGCATTTCTTTTACAATAATTTAGTCCCAGATGTGCACAACAAACATTCAGGATCTTGTGTACATGTTGCATAAATATTAGAACAAGCCTATCAGAAACTAAGTTTCTAGTTTAAGTTTTAAAAGCTTTTTCTTCACTTCCTTTTCTGAGTCACTCTTTGCAAAATGCAGGCCAGAAATAAAACCAATTTACCAAAAGCAAAAGAACTAAAACAGCTTTTCAGTGCTTGCACTTTGCAGTGAATATATTTTTAAAAACCCTATTTACATTGTACTGTTATTATGCTCTCCAGAATATGCTGGCCAAAGTAAAAAAATTGCAATATTTCAGCTGCTAATGTGCCTACACAACTTTAACTGAGGTCTAGTCTACACATAGCTTTTGCAAAGGTATAATAATTTCAGTTAGAGAGGTGATTTTTATCTCAGGATTGTTTTGGGGGTACAATCTCCTCACATAGAAGAAGTTATTAGGCATAAAGATGACATACTGATATAGCTTATTCTCATTCTCATATAGGAATAACTACACTGGTATAAAACATCTTTAAACTGGTATAACTCCATTCACAATTTGAGGGGTTTTACCACTCTAACTATACTGGTATAATTAAAGCAATACAATTTTTGAGTGTAGAAAAGCCCTACAAGACTGTACCTTACAATAGTAAATACACCCCCCTCCATAATAAAGCATTCCCTGAAACTAGCAACTGCTGTAGTTGTGATGCAACAGCACAGAATGCTGTCTTGAGGAGAGCAAGGGCCAAGGAGAAGGTAACTCAAACTGGAAGAGGACTTGGAATCCACCCAAAGGAGCAGTCAGAAAAAGTGGTTAGAAAAGGAGAAGGATGGAAATTATGAGCTAGCAGATGAACTGGAGCTGAAGTAGCAGGTGAGGGGATAAAATAAAAGAAGGAGAATAAATGCTGGGGGCTGGGAAGTGAGGAGGAAAGAAGAAATATAGCAGAGGTTTCAGGTCATGAGATGCAGAAAAAAATAGACTTAGGTATGTGAAAAGGTGGTGTTAGAGAAGGAAAGTAGAGAAAAATAAAATCAAAAGACTCACCAAAGAGCACGTACCAACAGAGAAAAAAATGAAAGAAAATATAACTGGGGGAAAAGGGGATTGATCAAAAAGTTGCGTAAGATACAAACAGATCCGAGAAGCAATGAACAAGCTCACCCACAAAAGACTTACAATTCAGGAACAGAGAGAGTGACTGCATGAACATCTATTGACAGGATGCTGTTTAAAAGGTGCCTAGTACACACATGAGGGCCTCTAGGTGAAGAAATCCCACATGTGGATCACCTCCGTGGAAAAAGGGACAGCCACAGGAAAATTGACTCTAAGAAGTATTTCAAGCCTGAGCAAAGCAGAGAATAGGACAGCAAGAGTAGAGGTGTACTTAACAACCACAGAAAGGAAAAGTTGATTCTTCTCTGAATTGACACACTATGTTGTATAATCTCTTTTGTTCTTGCTAATAACAATGTATTTGATATTCACTTTATAGCATGCACAATCTCAAAAACATTGAGTTGGTAACCTATAGTTCTTTATTATAGTCTTCAAAATACATGAACTTTATTATGTTAGTCTTGTTGTAGAATATAACAATGAAAATATATAAAATAAAATTCACAAATTTGCCTTTGTTAATCACTGTAAGATGCATCGTTACACGACAGAAAGCTGAGTATCTTCTCTCAGCTAAGGACTAAGTTACAGAGTTGCAATGCATTCTCCAATTAGATAATTTACATATAATGTGAGAGGGAAAAGGGAGGAATTGCCTTAATCTGAAAGCCCTTTATTTGTTATCATTTAATACTGCTATATGATTTGGATTTGCCACTTTTCATTGGTTATCTGGTGAAATGACACCATGGATTCTCATGGTTTGGCAAAGCCATAATGAGACATTTTAGTGCCTGGAGCAAGCAAGCACATTTGTGCCCCCTACTTTTTTTTTTCCCATCATTTGTCCGCCCCATTCCATATGATGTGACTGTTGATAATGGTAGGCACATTCAAAATTTCGGGGCGGGAGGGAGGGATTTTGGAGAAAGATTCAGAGGTGAGCAGCAACACCAGGTGGCTCAGACCAATAACGGATGGCTTGGGTCAGCCCAGTATGGCAGCGCGTTTAGGAGAGAACACCATCTCACCTCCCTGACTCACCGCTGCATCTTGGTTGTGGGGTGAGGGGACTACAATCAAAAAACAGGGAGAGAGGCCAGATGATGCCACAGGCCTCCTTACACTTCAACTCTCACCTGATTTTCCTGCCCCCCCCCCCCAATTTTTTGCCCTAACTAGCTGCCCTGCTCACCCCACACTGGTTACAGCTCTGTGGCTCAATATATCCCATGTCTTCTTTCAAGTAAGTGTTCAAAGTATCATGTCATGTTAGAGTTGAAATGAACACATGTAAAATTAAATTTGGTTCAGCTCAGGTCTCACAGATTTAGTTGATTAGCAGGTTTGCTCATTCATGGTTTTATTTTTTTTTTCTGATTTTATTTTTTCTGATTTAAATTGTTACTAACCCACACTTAACTATGCTCCTTAAAGTAGTTTTATGCTGAAAAGTGATTGTGATTCTTACTCAACCACTTTATTCTTGTTTATTATATTTAAAGTTCTATCTGATGTCATTAGAGATATAAATACATTTTATTGCTTTTTATTCCTGTTATCCCTGCAGAGCCAAACAAAGCTAAGAGAGAGGTGGATTCTACTCCTCCATGTGCACCATGACCACAATTATTTATTAAGTTCCATTCACTTAAATCTGTGAAACTCAACCAAAGGCAATGGAGTTTCACAGGTTTTACTGAAGGCGTAGCAACAGAACAGTGGTGCTGCATACATGTAATTCAGGCCTAAATTGTCCTAAAGATCCTTTATTGCTGCTGAAAAAGCACACGAATGAAGTCACGCAATCTGATTCCTAGATCACAAGTTGAATCTGCAGAGCTGGCAGTTAGAAGGATCATTTTTAATTAGAAACAGCACATTTAATAGGGATCCCTGAGGGACAAACATGTAGAATTCTATGATGCTATTTTTGTAAGATCAATTTTCAGAAAAAACATCCTTTTAGACTAATTTCTGTTAGGGAAGTTGTTATGGCATGTATATCAGATAGTGGCCTGTAAGTTATATAAAAGCTACAAAAACTCTTTAAATTTTTATTTTAAGAAGTCTGTTGTTATCTCATTGTCATTTTTAAGAGCTTGCAATGCTTCATTAAACACAAGGCCTATGTCTACACTTACACTTTAAATCAAAATGATGATTAAATCAATTTAAAGTAGTGCATAGCTTTCCTTAGATCGAACTAAGAACCTCCCTCAGTTCAAAATAAGGTAACATTATACTGAAATGGCAAAACCTGCCTTAAAATTGAAACAAGGGTTATTTCATTCTTCTTAGTTCGAAATAACCCAGTGTAGCCATGTTAAATCAAATTAACTTATTTCAATTTAACACAGTTTGCCCATCTCCTTCCCAGGGTGCCTTCTTCTTTCTACATATTGAGGGGGGGGCATGGCCCTTCTTGGGGGCCATCTTCCACACCTCCCATGGTGCCGCTCTCCTAAATCAAACTAGTAAGTCCTGTCCATAGACATGCTAGTTCCATTTGGATTTCTAGTGCGGCCATGTTAATTCAGTTTAACTTAATTTGATTTAATTATTTTTATTTTGCTTTCATTAGATTGCTTTAACTTAAATCGATTTAACAATCTAAGTGTAGCCATAGCCGGGGAGCATCGCCTCTGTCTACTCCCATTTACACTAACTCAACAAGAGTGCAGCACTTCAAAACAATCATTAATTGCATTCCTGACTCCCTGAATAGCCATGTGCATAAAGGAGGAGGATTTTCCTATGTGTGGGTTCTAATGTTCCCCATGAATTGGACATCTATTAAAATAGTTTTTGTATGTGACATTAGCAAGTAAAGCTTTACTTAACCACAAAAAATTAAAGTTGGTGGGGAAGCTTCAACTGGCTGGCAAGATCTGTGTCTTTATGTGACCCAGTTTGGTTCAACATACTGTACAGCCAATACTTAGTTACAGGAGTTGCTTCAGTACAAAAGTTCACTGTAGCAATCAGAAAACTAAATGAATCAGATTGGTCAGCTTGCAATGTAATTCTCAGTGCAGGGGCTGGATGTGATGCCATTGAGGCCTGCAAGATCAATGCTCCAGGCAGTACTGGAAGACTCAAAAAACCTTCCAAAGCTTCCCTTCAAGAAATAAAGAAAATACATACACCAGGGAAGCAATTGGTGTCAAGTTTGATCACCTCAGCTGAACAATGTACAGATATTAAGGGAAAAGGTGTTAAAAACACAGATGAGAAGTGGAAAAAAACAAGAAAAAATACAAAAAAATTAAGCAACTGGAAATATTGTGCAGTGAGTTAGTGAAATCAAATGAAGTACTAAGGATTTTAATCCAAATCCATGCATCCCCCTGATAGCTCTCATGCTATCAAAAGATGAATGAATTGCTTTGATAGAGAAATAGATCCTTGATATTTTAGGACCCTGATACAGCAAGAGTTAATTACAATCACCAGTTTGTCTACCTATGTAATAATTCAGTTTTTATTATGATACCATCTAAGAACCTCCCAAATATTTAAAAAAACACAATTCATCTCTCCCTTTCTTCTTGCCTTTTAGGGGAAATAGCTTGATCAGTTCCTAGGGTTCTTGGAGTGTTTGATTTATGTGTGAATGGAAAGATCCAGGTAACAGGATAGTTTACCCTAGATCAGAAAGCTTGTGGTTAAGCCAGACCTGATTACAAGAGGCGTCTTACCTGAGGAGAATCAGGCAATTCCAATACAAAAGACAGTGGGGCAGCAGGAATGATTGAAAGACATTCTGAAATTAGGAGACACCAACAGAATAAGGGAAGGGGGCTGAAGGCAGAGCTCCAACCAGAAAACAATGGGGACTGGTGGTTGGTTAGAGCAGGCTGACAGAGAACTGTCAGCTGAAGAATGAGGGCTAAGTATGAACTGCAGAGTTATGATTTGGACTCTGTTGAGGATTCACCATATTATTTTGTGATTAAGGACTCTGAAGTCTGTGTGAACTTTATCTGACATTAAACCAGCCCTGAAAAGGGGTACAGTGAGCTACAAGAGAGACTGTCTGAAGCACTTAAGGACCTGCAGCAGAGATTAACAGGGTGCCTATGGGCAGGGAGTGTTTAATAGGCAGCCATACCACTAAAGTACACTATCTTTGAAGAACTGAAGGAAGCCTAGCTCAACAAAACAAATTTTACAGTTAATTCTGAGTGCTGTGATGTTAGTCATTCTTGTTTCTTGCAATTGAGATTTCCAGAGTAAGGTTCAGAATCTAGATCCACCTCCCATCAAAGTTCTGTCTCCTGACTCAGATCCTTCCCTTTCTGTGAACAGTTTTAGTTCCCATGTGGCTGTCCTCAGAAGTCAGGCTCTCAATTAGCTAGAGCCAACACACAAAGGGCTTGTTAATATTAAACAGAGCCCTGAACTGAATTCTACATTCAGTGAGGAGTCAGCACAGAGTGTAGCACCATGGTGACGGTGTTTAGTGATGTGTTGCTGTGCTATATTTTGGACCAGCTGGAGGTGTTTTGTTTTATTAGGGGTGTCCTTATTCCTATATATAACAAGTCACAATAATCCAGCCTGAACGTCAAAAGTGTACAACACTCCATGGCCAGATGTTTGTCTGATAGGATGTGATGCAATCCTATGGACTGTCAGAAACTTGCATGGATTATTTTGCCACCATTACTACTGTATATACTTGTATATAAGCAGAGATTTTTCTTCTGAAAAATCCCCTCTGAAAAGGGAACTTGGCTTATAGGTGGGCCAGGAGCTGGAGCATGCCAGAAATAGAAGAAATCTGGCAGAACAGCAGGGAGCAGCCCTACCCCAGGCTAGGAGTTTTGAAATGTCCCATCCTGAGCGTGCTCGAGGATGAACGCCTGAGGGTGTGGGGGTTCAGCCCAGGGGAGTCAGCATCAGGGGAGGGGGTCAGGGAATCCCAGAGAAGTGGCAGCAGTGTGCAGGGGTTAGGAAGGGGGTCTAGGAGTCCAGAAAGCAGTGGCAGAGTGCAGGGGTTTGGAGAGAGGGGGTCTGGGAATCCGGGGAAAACAGTGGCAGTGTGCAGGGGTTTGGGAGAAGGTGGTGGTGTCCAGGGAAGCCAGAAGCACCGGGGGGGTTGGGGGTTAGGGGCCCGAGGCCGTGCAGGGACCTCGACTTATACGCACGTCATGCATTTTCCTGTTTTGGGGCTTATAACCGGGGGTTGGCTTATGCACATATCAGCTTATATGCAAGTGTGTACAGTAGCAAGATAGCCAGCAACAATAAGAAGTCAAAAAGGACGTTAGGACTACAGACCAAGTTAACAATCTGAGAGCAGGCACTTTCAGTAGTAATAGGGGATGCCAGTTTTTCAAAGTTCCACCTTCTCCCTGCTAGCATCACCTCAGTTTTGCCTGGATTTAAATTCAGCCCAAAGCTCTTCATGCAGGTGCTGACTTGGACTAGGCCTTGAAAAAACTGAGACATAGTGCTGGTTATGTGTGATGAAAAGGAGCTGTAGAGTTGGATGTTTGTCTGCTGTTGGCAATCAGTTCCATGTCATCACACTCGCTCTCACAGGTATTCCTTCCAGATGTTGAATAAATGTGAGAGAAAACAGAACCTGTAACTCCACAGGTCAGGGCTTTAGATGTGCAGGAATAATTTCCTGTAATTATTCTCTTGGTTTCTTCTGAAATGAAGGAAACTGAGCCATTTTAGAGAGCTTTATATTTAACCCTGGAGCTTTTTGGAAAGTGAGAGAGAAGTCAGTGGTATCAAATGCCCCAGAGATCAGCAGGATGAGTACAGGTGTGCTTCCTTCTTGGCTCTCAAAGAAAATATAGCACAAAAAGACAACCTAGTAATACAGTATTTTAAGTGTCTCATCAAAAAAATTAGTCAGATATGGCATATGATAGTCTCAGATCCTTGTTTTTTCCAGATTTGAGGCCTAATGGTGAAAAATAGGCAACAGGTTCTTCCTGCAAAACAAACTAAAAGTGCCACCAGACGCCTTAAGACTAACAGATTTATTCATTTTATGAGCTTCTGTGGGAGAAAATCCCATTCTGAAAGTTCCCCATCTTCAAGCATCTGATGAAGTGAGATTCTCTCCCCCAAAAGCTCATGCAATAAATAAATCTGTTAGTCTTTAAAAGTGCCACCAGGCTTCTTGTTTGTTTTTCTGAACTAGACTAACACAGCTACACCTTCGGAACAAGGCTCTTTCTGCTAAGTCGTGCAGTTTGGATGTGGAAATGGACACTGCCTCTTTTTAGTATGTAAAACACTGAATGAGGTAATACTGAAATATACGTTTTCTTGGAGCGAAAGCCTGCTCACCGTCTGTTAGGCCAAATCAAGAAGCCGGCCCCAGGGGAAGTAGGCACTGAATCAGATTAAAGACATTACTTGAGACTCTTTCCTGTGGTTCAAATTGCTCTCTAAGACACAAGTTTCATGTAATGGCATTCTATCCCTTGTCTTTGAAAAAAGAACAATAATTAGCTCATTTGCAGAACTACTCTCCAAGGTACAAGCAATGTAAATAAGCCACTTTTAAGGTGCAATACTAATTGACTAAAGCCCTATAAAACTAAAAATAGTTGATTTGTCTGTTTATGTATGCACTGTTACAATCATTCCTCCCTAGTAAAATAGAATAAGTCATCTTGGGTAATTCCTGAATCCGATTCTTCATACTATACATTTAGACTCTTCAACTGCACATAGAATTAATATGTTGATTTGTGTTTATAGTGAACAGTTTTCACTAATTTATCCAAAATACATTAGTGATTTTGCCAGCAGACTGCTGTGCACATATACAAATATAGTAACAGTTTTCTTTTGAGTGTTTTGATTGACATGCTAAGCTGAATTTAACCACATGAGCTTAATGAATTCCTGTTGACTTCACCAGAACCACACAAGGGATAAACCTGCTGTAGTTCAAGGCCTGTTTGAATTTACTGTAAACGCAAACTTGAACTAGCCTTGTCTGCAGTAGGCAGATCTATGCAAAAATCTCCCACTGGTGCAACTCTGCTAATGATGGCAATGGTAGGAACAGCAGGTGCTCAGCACGTCTGAAAATGAGGCCACTCATTTAAATGTCGAAATATGGATGTAAAAGAACTTTACATCTTGACCCAAATTTTGATATAAATAAAAGAACAAAAGTACTGTGGCAAATTGCCAGTTCCCCTCATGGGTCTCACGCTTTTGTCTCCTGCTATGGATTATTGTGCCACCAGTTGTCCCGTCTCTCCAATGATGCTGAGTCCTCCAACAGGTCAAATAGGGCCTGGAGGGGGTAGGAGCCCTAACCTGCCCATTCCTCTGGGTTCCAGCCCAGGAGCTCTACTAACGGCAGCTACTTGCTGAAGGCACTGTATTCTCAGCTGCACCAACGCCTACTCAAAAAACTCCCTAAGACAGCACAGGAACATATAAAGACAGAAACACCACCAGAACCGCGGCCAGCTATCTTCAAGACACCACGGACTTCCTGAGGAAAATACAGTCCATTGGAGAACTTTCAGAAAACACCATTCTGGCCACTATGGATGTAGAAGCTCTTTACACCAACATCCCACACAAGGATGGATTACAAGCTATTAGAAGAACCATCCCAGATGATGCTACAGCACAGCTTGTGACTGAACTCTGTGACTTTGTGGTCACCCACAACCACTTCAGATTTGAGGATCATTTATATCTCCAAATCAGTGGCACTGCTATGGGCACCCGCAGGGCCCCACAATATGCCAACATCTTTATGGGCAACTTAGAACAACATTTCCTCAAGTCTCATCCCAAAACACCTCTTCTTTACCTACGCTACACTGATGACATCTTCATCATCTGGACACATGGCAGGGATGCTCTTGAAGATTTTCACAGAGATTTCAACAATTTCCACTCCACCATCAAATTGACCCTGCAACACTCCACACAGGAGATCCACTTTCTCGACACTACAATACAAATCAGGGATAGACACACCACCACCACCCTGTACGGAAAACCTACTGATCGGTATAGTTACCTCCTTCGAGCTTCCATCCTAAACACACCACACGATCCACTGTCTACAGCCAAGCCCTAAGATATAACCGCATCTGCTCTGATCCTCAGACAGAGACAGACATCTTGAGGATCTCTATCAAGCATTCTTGAAACTACAGTACCCACCTAGGGAAGTAAGAAAACAAATTGATATAGCTAGATGGGTTCCCTGAAGTCATCTACTACAGGAGAGGCCCAAGAAAGAAGACAACAGAACACCACTAGTCACCACGTACAACCCCCAAGTCAGACCTCTGCAACAGATCATTAAGGACCTACAGCCTATTCTAAAAGATGATCCCTCTCTCTCTCAAGCCTTGGAAGACAGACCTCTCCTTGCCTAAAGACAACCACCCAACCTTAAACAGATACTCACCAGCAACTACAGATCTAACAACATTAATATTAAAGCAGGCACACACCCCTGCAACAAACCATGCTGCCAAATCTGCCCACATATCTGCACAACAGATACCATCATAGGTCCTAATCAAGCCTGCTACTCCATCAAAGGCTCATTTACCTGCTCATCTACTAATGTGGTCTATGCCATCATGTGCAAGAAATGCCCCAACACCTTATACGTTGGACAAACAAGATGATCGCTGCGCAAAAAGATAAATGAGCACAGAACTGATATCAGAAATCACAGAACAAAGAAACCAGTTGCTGAGCACTTCCATCTTTCTAATCACTTGATAAATGATTTGTTAATGACTGTCATCAGAAATCTGGCTGGGACATCAAGACTTCAAAGAGAAACAGCTGAACTCGAATTAATATGCAAGCTAAATTCTGTGAAAGTAGGACTTATTTGAGACTATGGGTTCTTTTCCCATTACAAAAGGTAATTTGACTTCAAGCTTTCCAGGATTTGAACCTAACCACTGCTGTGATTTGCTGTTACTGTATGACCCGATCCTATGTTTTACACCCCCTTGCGTTTATTTTCATTCCATTCTGTAAGTTCACCCATCTTCGAAGCATCTGACGAAGTGGGATTTTCTCCCAAGAAAGCTCATGCGAAAAATAAATCTATTAGTCTTAAAGTGCCACACGACTCCAGGCTTTTATCAGGCACCTGGCTGGGTCTTAATTGATGTCAGGTGCCTCTGATTGCCCTGCATTAACCCAAGCTAGGGAGCAAAGCTCTCACCATCCTGTAACTTACTTGCTGCCCTTGATATCTCATGTATCCCTCATCCTCCTTGCTCAAGACCACAGGGTTGGGCTACTTCTTGGGACGTGAGACAACACTGGCATGACAGGGCATCAGCATTGCCATTTTGGTTTCCAGCCTTATGCTGCACAGAGAAGTTGAAAAGTCGTAGGGATAGGAACCATCTGGTTACTCTCGTGTTCTTCTCCTTGTTAGTGTCCATCCACTGTACCAGGGCGTGGTCTGTTACTAGGGTGAGCCGCCTCCCTAGAAGGTAATAACAGAGCATTTCCATCACCCACTTGACTGCCAGACACTCTTTTTCAACAACTGTGCATTTCTGTTCTCTGGGGAGAAATTTCCAACTTAGCTACAGGATCTTCCCCTAGCATTTGGGGGAGGACAAGCACCTAGCCCTACTTCTGAGGCATCTGTGTGGAGGATGAACTCCTTCTCAAAATCTAGGGCAATAAGTACCAAGTGACTACATAGGACTATTCTTACACACAGAAATGCTTCTTCTGCTGTTTTGGTCCACTTTACCATATCGGGACTGTGAGCTCTGCCCAAGTTGCAAAGTGGGGGATAAACCTCCTATAGTACCCCACTATCCCCAGAAATGCCCTCACTTGCTTCTTCCAGGCTGGTCAGGGCCAGGCCTGGATAACCTTCACTTTGCCCCACTGGGGTTATACTAAGCTTCTTCCCACTATATAGCCCAGGTATTTGGCCTCAGCCAGCCCTATCGCACATTTTGTGGGGTTAGCAGAGACGCCAGCTCTCTGGAGGGGGACCAGCATGGCTTCTACCTTCTCCAGGTGTGTCTCCCACTCAGAGCTATGGATGACTACGTCATCTAGAAAAGCAGCAACATACTTGATGTGTGGTCTTAGCAACTTATCCATTAATTGCTGGAAAGTTGAAGGGGCCCCATGTAACTCAAATGTTAAGACAGTATACTGGAACAGGCCAGCAAGTGTGGAGAAGGCAGTCTTTTCTTTGGTGTTGTCTGCAAGGGAAATTTGCCAATAGCCCTTGGTCAGTTCCAAGGTTGTCAGGTACTGACTGAGCCTTGCCCGACTGATCCACTAGCTCAACAATGCACGGGATCAGATAAGCATCAAATCTGGATACCTCATTCAGCTTCTAAAATCACTGCACAACCTCCAGGTGCTGTCAGGTTCAGGAACTAGGACAATGGGGCTAAACCACTGACTGTGAGACTCCTCAATCACTCCAAACTCCAGCATTCTTTTTATTTCTGTCCTAATTTCTTCCCTTTTTGCTTTGGGTATTCGATAAGGTTTCATTGTCACTTGTACTCCAAGGACAGTGATGATTTGATGCTGGACTGCCATTGTACAGCCAGGCTGTTTTGGAAAACACATCTTGGTTTCCCTGGACCATGTCAATGACTAATGTCAGATTCTAATAATTACTTAAGGTTATCATGAAAACTAGGCCTATACAGTAAAAACTTAGCTGTCGCTGGATGTAGAACATTGCAGGCTAGTGGCAAGTTTTTTTAAATCTGGGCAGTAACTTGTCAATGCAGTACGGAAAAGCTCGCTCAGGCACTGATCTCTAAGCATTACACAATGTTTCGATTTGGCAAATTTCATTGCGGAATACAATGCTTCACAGCAGTAAGTTGTGCCAAAAATGGAAAGTAATCTACATTCAGTTTCAAACTTTTCTCCTTTGTATTTTTGTTTCTTAGTACAGGTAGTCCTCACTTAGTGACCGGGTTCCGTTCCTGAAACCCGGTTGATAAACGAATTGGTCACTAAACGAGGAGCAGCCCTTACCGGTATTTCAAGCATAATGTACTTTACTGGTAGTGGGTTTTTCAACCATCGGTAGATAGTTTTAATGTCACCTTTGCATCATTTATAACATTTTTCATATATATTTTAAATGTTTTAAGCTCTAATGTACTGAACTTAGTTTGCATAGTGTACTGTAAATATAGGTAATCTGAGAGAGTTGATGCGAGTTCTCGTACATCGCCATAATACCAACTCATCAGAGAGCTGGTCATAACTCTGAGGGGTCACTAAACGAGTAGGTCACTAAGTGAGGACTAGCTGTATTCCATGTCATATTTAGGACTTGTAAAATATGATTTTACTTTAACAACAAGTAAACTTCATTAGGGCCTATGAGAAAATATAAACATGCAGTGGCTTCCCTGACCATGCCACACTCCCCCTCTCCCCACCCCCCAGCTGCCATTTCCCTGCCATTTCTTACCATGCTGGTGCTTCTCTGCTCTCCCTGCCCATGCCACACTTCTGCCCTCCCCACCATCCCTGACTATACCGCGGCTTCCCTGCCCTCCCAGACCATACTGCCCTTCCCTGCTGGCTCCGACCTTGCCACACTTTCCCCACGTCTCTGACCATGCCGCACTTCCCTGCTGGCCCAACCACACTGCCACTTGCCTGCAGTCCCCGACCATTGTGCACTTCTCCCCCCATCTCCCACCATGCCACCCTTCCCTGCCATGCTCTTCCACGAGCACACTCTTTCTGTGAAGAGCCGCGTGTGGCTCATGCCTGACCTAGTGGATGCCAGGGGGACCTAGTGTATTGCAAACATGAGAAACAGTAAAAGGGTATCCCAGTCTTTTCCATCCTGCACCACCACCTTCCTCATCATAGTCTTGAGGGCAGAGGTGGTGCTGGGGCGGGGAGGGACCCGGGACATGGGCCCAGCCCCTGCCCCCAGCAGGCAAGCCCCGCCCCCCAGCCAGGGATAGGGCCGGGGGTGGCCGGGCCGCCACAGGCAGCTAGGGTTCTTCCTCCCAGCTCTGGCTCTCTTGGAGTTCACTACAGTCTTGGAACCTGGGTTAGGGTTTGGTTCCCATGTCTTCCATATCATTCCCCTGTGGATTCAGACCAGTTCACGGGCTGCTAGCTGTCTCTCCCTGAGGGCAACCAACTCATTGTAAGTAGAGGTCATTCTGACCAACCCAGGCATGAAGGTCCAGTGGTAATCCCCTGTGTACCAGTCTAACACCAGGAGCTCCATCATCTTCTCCAGGCTGAGGCCCTCCACATGCAGCCACTTCTCAGTCAGATAGATCATGTCAAACAGTTTTGATTGTGGTGCTTTGTCCTCATGGTAGCATCACTCATGGAACCTCTAGGCCCACACTGCTACTGTCATTCCAGACCTGGTGAGGATCTCAGCCATCCATTGGGAGTAATCCATAACAGATTCTGCAGGCATATCATAACAGGCCTTCTGGGCCTCTCTGCTCAGGAAAGGAGCAAGGATACTGACCCACTGTGGCTTGTAGGAGGTGACTGGCTCATATAGCCCACTGTGTCCAGAGCAGGACACTGCTCCACCAGGACTTCTGAGTCAGCAGTGTGCTCTTGCGGCCAAAAAGGCCAATGGCATACTGGGCTGCATCAAAAGAAGTATTACCAGCAGATCAGGGGATGTGATCATTCCCCTCTATTCTGCACTGGTGAGGCCACATCTAGAATACTGTGTTCAGTTTTGGGCTCCCCACTACAAAAAGGACGGGGACATGCTAGAGAGAGTTCAGAGGAGGGCAACCAAAATGATTAAAGGGCTGGAGCACAAGCCCTATGAGGAAAGACTGGAAGCATTAGGCTTATTTATTCTGCAGAAGAGAAGATTGAGGGGGGATTTGATAGCAACCTTCAACTACCTGAAGGGATGCTCTAAGGAAGAGGGAGCTAGACTGTTCTCGGTAATAACAGAGGACAGAACAAGGAGCAATGGTCTCAAGTTGCAGTTAGGGAGATCGAGGCTGGATATTAGAAAAAAACTTTTTTACTAGGCGAGTGGTGAAGCATTGGAATGAGCTGCCTAGGGAGGTGGTGGCATCTCCATCTTTGGAGGTGTTTAAGGCCCAGCTGGACAAAACCATGACTGGGATGGTTTAGTGGAAGTGGTCCTGCCTCTGGCAGGGGGGTGGACTAGATGACCTATGAGGTCCCTTCCAACCCTATGTTTCTATGATCCTATGACTTTCAACTGGACAACTGCCCTCAGTACTGCCTAGTCCTGGGTGGCCTAGTTCATCATTATGCTGTTGGTCTCTTGCTATACCCATACAGCCTCTTGTTGGGTGGCTGTGGCTTGCATTAATACCTTGATTACGTCCTTCATCTTGGGTTTGGTGTTTGGGCTTGGTGCACCCTAGTTCAGGTTCACTGCGTGGAAGTCCCTCCCCTAACATCGCATGTGGCAAATTGCCCATTCCCCTCATGGGTCTCATGCATTTGTCTCCTGTTAGTCTTTAGGGCACCACCAGTTGTCCTGTCTCCCCAATGATGGTAAGGTCTCCAATGAGGTCAAATAAGGCCTAGATTGGGATAGGAACCCAAACCCACCCACTCCTCTGGGTTCCAGCCCAGGAGCCCTACTAATGGCAGCTATTTTCTGCAGGAGCTGTATTCTAAGCTGTACTAATACCCCCTGGGCTAGTTTCCCCCCACTCTGTCCTTTCAGCTCCTGCTGTCCCAGCTCCCCAGTGTATGGGGAGTAACTCAGTCGAGTTACAAACTTTTCTTCTTTGAGGGTCCCATATCTTCCTCTGTATTTTTCTCTGTTCTTCTGCTCAATACTGCTTTTCTCCACACCACCCCCTCCCAAAATCCTCATCTCAGCACTCCTCTCACTGCACTGCTTGTGCATGGTCTGTAACAGGGAGGCTTTTATCAGGCACCTGGCTGGGTCTTAACTGATGTCAGGTGCCTTTGATGGCCCTGCAGTAACCTAAGCTAGCCACTGGAGAACAAAGTCTTCAGCATTCTGAGGGAAGGGAGGTAGGTATATTTCACAGTACTTAAATATCAAAATGGTCTGTCAAATTGCTCAGACTGTTTGGTGCTTTTTGTTTATTAATTAATTGAATCTTTGAGCCCTTCTTTATTCACCCCCCCACTCTCTCCCCCTTATCTTTCTCCTCTTACCCCCACACTGCCTTCCAGGTCAGTCAAAGCTCTTGGCCCCTAGGATAATGGCAATATATTTTACCACCACTGTTTCAAAGATAAATGGACATAAAACCTTAACACAAATACATGAAGAAATACAAAGGGGACGAAAGCCTTGATGAAAGGCAGATAGATGGGAAAGTGTAATAAGGTTAAAGAGCTTAAAGCTTTATAAAAAAAATTCTCTTTCTGCAGTTTCGCAGCTCTATTTTCTATGCTTCTAGTGTTTTCAAGTTTCAGAGTCTGCACCCAGCTGAGTAAGAAACTGAAGCAGCAGTTTTGTTGGTTGGTTTTCATGCAGTTCCTTGGACAGCATAGTGGCTACACCATATATCAGGACTCTCAAACACATGGCCCACAGGCCACATGCAGCCCCTAAAGCTATTTCCTGCATCCTGCAACAACACTATTGTTACCAATATTTGCAATATTGTTGTATGAAAAGGTTTCAGCAGTGAGGCCCTCAGGCTAACGTACTAATCTTCACGAAGCCCTTTTAGAGATTTGAGTCTGAGATCCCTGAGTCATATCTGGCAAATTACCTGGGTAAAAATTCCACAGGGGCAGCTGTGTTTATTTAGTTCTGTAAAACAAACAAGGAGTCCTGTAGCACTTAAGACTAACAAATTTATCTTTAAGTGCCCACAGGACTCCTGGTTTGTTTTTATGAGGGACAGGTGTCTGATGCCATCCAGTCATTGGGTTTTTAGGTCTTGTAGTGGATGTTTTCCATCCTGCTTTCATCTGGTCAAAGTCAAAGATGATACGCCCCAGGGAAGGTGGTAGGCATGTGGAATAGATGACCATACCACCCTAGATAAATGCTGGGAAACTGTTTTAAGAACAGGACCCACCTAGTTAGAAACTGATCTCTTTATTCAACTTCAATTCATACTGTTTGAGGTTTTGATCATCCAAAGATACTCATCCAATTAGTGTCCAACTTTTTTTCAATCTCAAGAGTGAAGGGGATGTTTCAGTCCCATTCATGAGAATACTAATCACAACAGCAGTATTATGTCCTCAGCTTTGCCCCTCTACTTTATCAGGATGTTTGATTTGCAAAAGTCATTCTTGATGTGGTACCTCAGTATAGGCTACACTTTTCAGTACAGACTTCAAATTAAATTCTCAATGGCACCCATGTTATTAGCAACAGAGGCAAGGTAGATAAAAATCAACAATTTTGACTGGATGGTCACCCAAATATGATGATAGAGTCAGGAATATGTACAAAATGAACAAGTACAGAATTTTGTTTTCACCCCATGATGCTATCTGGATTAGGGGGACCACTGATATTATTTAACATCAATATTTCAAAATTACAATAATTTACATGATAGGCCACATCAGGGAATACTAGAAAAGTTATAATTCACTAAGTATGATGATATTGTTTAAGCATATGTCATACTTGTATTGGAAATTGTGGATATGTTTGCCATACTTGTATTTCAACTTGTGCTGTGTTTGTGTCACACCAGACAGCATAACAGCAACAATAAACTGGCTTAACAGTTCAATGAAATTCACAGATAATAAGCCCAAATGGGGAAAAAAAAAAAAACAGTGCTCCAGCTGATGAGTCACCAGGACATGTAAAAACATGCCCTGTGGAGAGGGGACTCAGGCTCTCACTTTTCCATGTCACAAGGCAATCCAGACCAACTATGAAAGGCATCCACATTGTCTTCAGCCTTTATTCCTGATTCCTAACTCTAGAGCAACTCATTTATAACTGAAGCTGTGAAATACAGGACTGAGACCCATCCAACTATTGGATATACACCACAGAGACTGTACAAACCTACTATGCAACAATTCTACTAAAAACCTGATATATAGAGACTTTTGACTCATTTGTATGTACCCAACTGGTTTAATTGACCACCTCTCACCTTGTTTGTCTCTTTCCTTTTATAAGAGATCTCTAGTTTTAATAACTAAACGATTGGCTGGTAGCATGGTGCTTTGGATAATATCCAAACTCAGGAAAACTTTTCAGTAAAAAGCATAGAATTATGACTTTACTAGACTTTGTGGCTGATTGGGAGCCACAGGCTCAACCTCAATTAAGGTGTCTGTGTATTTTTAGCTTCTTGATAACTAATGTTGGGAATCAGAAGCACTGGTTGTAGCTGGCTGGGGAGTCTAACTTCATGTTCTCCTTTTGCAGCCTGCCCTGACCGTGGTATTTTCAGGTGGCTTACCCAACTTATTTCCAGGATGACTTTTGCCACTGGTCTTTCCTAGGCATTAAGTGCTGCAATTAACTTGCTCATTGATTTGCCAAACTCAGTGCTCATGAAGTTCTTAACAAGGCATGTGCCTAAAATTTTCTATTCCTAATGTCTGCTCTAGCACTGATGACAACACTGAAGAGTTTGGGAGTTGCAACACATTTTTCAAATGTGCAACTGAATTTAGAAGATGGTTCTTTTCCCTTTCACAAAAGCACAGCTTGAGCAGTCACCATATAGAAGCCAAAACATTCTACGGAGCTTGTCAAGGAGCCCTATAAGTTTCAAAATCACACAAAGTAAAATTCTGTCAGTCAAATGCAATCTTCATATCCACAAATGCTGTATGAAGCGGGAGCTTGAATTCAAATACTTTGGTGATAAACTGGTGGTCTGTGAAGAACTGCTCTGTCATGGAACAAGCAGGAAGAATGGCACATGATAGTCTTCTCTTGCTCACTAAGATTTCAGACCAACAAGGCAGAAGCAAAACTCTTTCCACAGGAAGAGTACTGCCATGATAGTCAGTCCAGTTTATGTCTTATTTCCAAAATGGTGACATAATGCTTCTTTGCCTCTCAGACTAGATGAGCTCCAACTGATATTTAACAGCATCTGCAGTCACAAAAAAAGGAGTCAGTCAAGCACTTTTTAACAGTTTCACAGGAATTCCACAGGTTTCTACTGCCTTCTTTCCCTTAAGAGTCTTTACATCTCTGGGCATTTCACCAATAGTAAGCTTGCCAAGATCATTTTGTGAGGAATGGGTCAGCTTGCACTTTTGATATCAAGGTCCAGATAAACTGAGGATACATTGAGAAGCTGAATGAAACATTCACTTGAGCAAGCCATGCACCCAGCCTCCATATTGAGTAGCTGACCAGAGCTGCAATAGACTATCTGGTGAATGACCTTTCTCACCATGCAAGCGTTATACAAGTAGACATTTGCTCCATGCAGAAGCTTCCTTGCGTGCAATAATTTTGGCTTTCATAAAAGCTTTGTGATCAACATGGATTGCTTTCTTTGGGTATGATTTAGCTTACAATAAACAACCATATCAGCTCTCAAACCATGTGATACTGTTCAGTGATGGTTAAACTATTAATATAGCACTTTCGTTGCTGGCAAGCAAACAGAAAAAAATGTAAGTACCAGAGCCAGTCACAAGAGAGGCAAATCAGAAAACAGAAATGCATCTATTTACACTACATGTTAAAAAGCAGCAATAGTGTTTAATCTCATCTTTTATAATTTTATTCTCACCACCTTGCCTTGAGACTTTTTCCCTGCCCCCGTTAATTAAGTGAATCTTCTCAGTAGGTCTCATAAAGAGATTCTCTTTCGAGTTTGAATGTAGGAAATCTAGACATGAGTAAACTCCACATTTGTTTCTGAAAGCAATGACATCTGGTGTGTTCCAGAAGTGAGTCTCAGTTCTGGGTTAGTAGCCAAAAATGCTGTCTTCAGCAATCAACATTCCCATTCTCATAGCTGCCATGTCTATTGTTTCACTGAAACGTTGCTGTCGGTGGTTATGATTGTGTCAAGGTGTTCCCTGTTACATAGGTTGGGGCCACTTCCATGAAAGGTTTTAAAGACCAAAACCAACCTGAACCTGCCTGGTACTCAACAAGGAGCCAGTGCAACAAGCTGAGCTTTGGAATGATCTGCTTTCCTGTGTTAGCAAGTGAAGTGATTCTGTCAGCATTTAATGGTAGTCATACTGCATGAACTTGCAACACCAGCTCAAAAACAGACACATCCTCTACAGACTAAACTAGAACTACAGTGACTTTCTGCAAGTAAGATACCCAGAACTTAAGTTCAGTGAACTACATAACCATACAAAATCTGCACAATTGTGCATCTACAATGCTACAGAATCCCTCACACTATCTGCTTGGGAGAGAATTCATTTTCAACCTAATGTTAGTTGTTAAGTGACAGAATACATTTTGTGCATTAAAGGCAACTAAGAACAATGACTCAAATCTAAGATTCATATTCATTTAATTGCATGGCTTCACAGATGTATGCAGTTGTCTATGTGCAAGTACAGATTTGCGGGTACGACCATGTTTGTATATATGCATGACCTGCTTCCAAAATTTGACTCTATAAACTTCCTCTGTTTATATATTGTTCAGTATTACAAAAACATTTTTCTCCACCCACTTACAACCAGCAATTGCTTCCCTCCTGAGCTGCAAACACCAATGCTTTGGAATGGGCTCTACCCTATCTCTTGGTTCCTTAACTTCTCATTAGCAGCCACTCTAGCCTTAAATCCCTGCCACTAGGATTCTCCCACTCTTCCTGAAAATTTCTTATCTTCAAGACCAGATTTTTTTTCTGGATTACCAGTCAGTATCTACCCATCAAGCCCAGATCACCTCCCAAGTCATTCATCAGTTACACACCTGGCTTAACTTCAAGCATCTCGTAATTGCCCTAATGCTTCCCAGGATTGGGATGTCCTGATCAATACTGCCTAATATCACTATCATCATCTGTGCTTCACCCCACCACTATGCCCTGAACAATCTTCTATTTTACATCTATCCCTTTCTTCAAATGAGGAAAAACCACACACACACACACACACACCAGGCATCCTTGCCAATATTATGCACTGGTTATAACTTCCTTTCACTGTTTTCTAAGTAAAAATTCTTCTAACTTTACTGGGAGAATATAGGCAGTATACTTTAGTTATAAGTACACTATCCATTTTGCTCTATGGACCAAATAATTAGTGTAACTGCTCCATCTCAAATCTTCCCAGCATACTTCATTTTAATAAAACACAAAGCAAGTAGCATGTGCAATATCAACTGCTTCCCTCCAACCTGTTCCACCTGGATACAATAAGATGCTGGAGATCCCTTCTTTGTCACAGAGACACATATCACATGCTGCCTCTCCGAGGAGAAGCTGGAGGGAAATGGTCTCCCTCAGTCCAATCTTCTGGCTAACTTGTAAGAATAGAGTGACCATCTCGCTTTTCCTCTTTCATGGCCAATTGTTATCCCAAGACAGAAGAGAGTGAAAAGACAGCTTTATTGAAAGCACCCTTATCCTCACCACTCAGAGAAGAGGCCGCTTAGAAAAAATGGCCTCTCAGGCTTGTACCTTCCTTCCACAAGAACTTCAGCTTTTTCATGACCAATTGAGCATTTAACCTGAATAAAATATGTAATACAAATAGGAACATACTAAGAAAAATGTATCTATTTACTCTGTATTTTCAATGGATTACTCTCTTTTAATTGGGGGAAAAGGAAACCAAAACAGAACGAAGCGCTCAACAATGTATGACATAGTTCTGCTTTATAAACCAAACAGCAGAGCCACTATATGAAAGCACAAGATAAACAGGAGAAAAAAATTACTTTTTAGTTTCCATTCATCATGGAAGTCGATTCTGAAAAGTATTAAGTCAACAATAAAAATTTGAAACCAAATGTCACCAAAAATGCTTAAAAGGGACTGAATGGAGCAAAAGAAAACAGATGCTTTAATCACTAATTACCGTAGGTTTCAGAAGCACTTCTTCCATAGCAGAAAGAGCTTGTCAGTATCATGACAATTAGAGTTTTAATAATTCTTTAAAAAGCTAGCATGAAGTGATTCCTAGCATCATTTTTAACAAACTAGCAAGCCAATTAGCCAAGAGGGGAAATACACAGTGGGGAAAGTTCAGACTGGGCTTGTTGATGTGGTGCAGGTAAACTATGTGACAGCTCTTGCCCATAGGTGTCAGCTGAACCCTTGACAAATGCATCACTGGAAACCAGACCAGCTCATCTATCTAGTAAATTGTTCAAGACAGGTGTAGCAAAAATGTTTAGCCTTCAGAATCCTTATACATTGCTGCATGCATTAAGCCTACTGTGACATCTTTATCCCATGTTCTAATATACAAGTTTTGCTTTATAGCTGTAAAAATGCCTGCTCTGAACTTGTGAACCTAGGCAGAAAGAGTGCTTCTTTTGCCCATCCAGAATTATCATGCCTAAGTGTACCACACTGTTGAACACCACAACACAAAAGTCTGGTTTAATAGTCCTCTCATACCCATGTAGGCACTACAGGAGAGAAAGCACATCCCACCCACTTGAATTCTGGAAGAGGGAAACAGAGGTTCGGACTTTTGAAAGGGCTGGAGTTGAGAAACAAAGATCTCCAGGATCAACCTGGGTTAGTCCTAAAGACATTCAGTGCTGACAGATTACAACTGTCCTTTTCAGACCGCAGCCTGAACTCACTTCTGTATACTGCCTGCTTTAACCTCTAAATAACTCATTTTTCCTAGTTAATAAGTCCTCGGTTAGTTTACTGTAGGACTGGCTACCAGCACTCTCTTTGGTGTTAGATCTAAGGTACAGATTGATCTGGGGTAAGTGACAGATTTCTTGGAACCAGAAGCAACTTGCGTATTGTGACTTTTGGTGTAAGTACCCATTTATTACTAAGTCCACCTTGCCTGAGATGCTAGGTTGACTGAGTGCTCAAGTGGACTGTCTGAGATTCCATGTTAAGACTGGTACAGTAACCGTGGAGTTCACATTAGGTACTGGGTTGATGAAATCTAATTACAGAACATACTACCAGTTTAGGATGTCTACCCTGCTTTTGCTAGCGTGCCCAGAATTTGGTACTCTGTCATGAGTCACTCTAGACAATGTGGTAGTGGTGAAGAGAGGAGGTATAAAGAGAAGGCTGCAAACTCAGGTGATGTGGGGGAAGGACCAAAGACATTATGATGGAGGGAACAGAAGATCGAGAAATTCACAAAGGGGCTATCTAAAAGATAACCAGACTTAAGCTGAAGTTGAAAGATGACATTATCAACCAACACAAATTTACTCTCCTGTGTTTATGGTACTAGCAGCATCTGTCCACAAAATGTGGGTAAAACAGCTTAGGATGCTTTAGAACATGTAGCTCTAGTAGGACTATGTAGAGCTACACTCTGGAGTCTGGAACAAACAGATGCAGTGTCATATTAGCTGAAACCAGAGCAATTCAACCACCACATCTGATCTTTTTTGTACAGTTGAGCATACTGTTTTTGTTCCCAGAAGTTTTCATTTTGCAAACCTAGAAATAGTGATATTTGTCCAAAAAAGAGCAAACAAGAATTAACCGAAATATATGCAAAGCAAGTCTGCTCTTAAGCCTACAGTAAAGGAATAATAAACCATGGTATCATTCAAGGAGTTTTTTCTTGATAATAGCTAATTAAAGTATATCTGCACAACCTGAATTTGACCTGTTATACAGATATAAACTCAGAAAAACTGACCAGATTATATCAATGTAACTGAAATAAGAATTTGAATTTTTCTTAAAAGATTTTTTTATTCTCCCAATAATAAGACCAACAGTTACAGTATTTAAGTCAGCTATGACATTTTATACTGTAATCTGTAAGATCTATCATTGCAAAAATACTTATACTATGTTACTCACAGATCACTTTTTTCCTCTTGGAACACAAACTCATTTCATACATTTAAGTGATGAAAGGGGCAATTCAACTCATTTTTAAATAATTAAGCCACTTATTTAAATTACAGCATATGACTCTTGCAGCAAACCTTTACCGCTCACTTAAGCAGCAATAGTCAGACACTCAGTTTATTAAAGATATTCTTGTTCGTATACTCACATTTAAAAGTCTTTAAATTCCCTTCCATTGTGTAATACTGAAAACACTTCTTCCTGGAGCTAAATCTGTGAAATACCATGAGTAAAAATGTTACAAAATAGGGCCTTTCAGCATGGACACAGTGTTGTAACCTAATGTTCCGCAGCTATTAGGAAAGGATGGGAGCAAGGGGGGAGGACTGAGACTGCCTACACTAGACCTTTTTGGAAGTCTCCCTTTCACCCACCCTGCATTGCATCACTGTAAAAGTGGTGGGAACGCTAGTGCAAGCTGTGCTCAGATAACTGCCAGTGGCTTCCGTTTCAATCATGCTCTAGACAGGGATAAATAACAGAGGTGAAAAAACTTGTTCTTATATTAGTGCTCCCACAGATGGTGAGAACATAAGAATGGCCATAGCAAATCAAACCAAATGGTCCATCTAGGCCAGTATCCTGTCTTCTAAAAGTGGCCAAATCCAGATGCTTAGGGCAGTGGTTTTCAAACTTCTTTCCTCGGGACCCAGATGAAAAAAATCATTTATCCCCACAACCCAACAATTACATCTTTGAGCAATGCATTCCAGTCTTTTGGTGGCAGCAGGAGGTGCCGTGACCCAGTGCTTGAGGGTCTGTGGCCCAGTACTGAGTCCCGACCCTAAGTTTGACAACCACTGGCTTAGGGAATGAACAGGGCAATTACTAAGGTAGCCATCCCCCCATCCACCACTCTCAGCTTCAGATAGTTAAAGACCAAACACAGACTTGCATCCCTGATCATCTAAAGTCAATAACTGCTGATGGACCTATCCTCTCAAAGACAGAGACTGGCAGGTCTACTTCACTGCAGGGACTCTTTGTTCATAATCCTAAAGAGCTATCACATCATCATGATAAGTGGACCACACCACTTCGCCAGAGACCCAAGCCTGAGACACACAAGGCTTTGCTTTAACACCTATTCCCTCAAGTGTCCCTTTCCATCCTCTAGTAATGTACTCCATCTCTTTCTAACTCAACTATTCATCCGACCTAGAGATCAACTGGATCAGCACAATGAGAGCAAACAGGCCATCCAACTCCAACCCATTCCGAGGAGAGGAAAAAAAAACAAAAAACAAAAAAAAACCCAGTAAAAGAGAGCGATCTGACAAGCCAAATTGTGTCCCAGATCAGGGAAGTAAAACAGGGATCAGCAACAGTGACTAGACCAACGCATGTCTGACTGAACAGCCAAGAAAAAAAAAAAAAACCTGATTTTAAGACTTGTTTTAATATGTATTAAATTTTTTTCTTATAACAAACTACACAAGTTCTACTTGCTAAAGCAAAGTACAAAAGGACTAAGTTTGGAAAGGACCACAGTGTTTCTGTAATGCTTAAACTTTTGTGTATTAACTACAAGTTTTTATTGTTGCTGAGTTCTGATATTTAGCTTTACTTTATGATGGTGCTACTAGGAACAGATTATGCACTTATGCTAATACTCATTAAATTAGCCAAAATAAGTCAAGACAATCCCTTTCCCCAAAAAATTTGGGATCAAAATTAGGGAGAAATAAGGAGACAACATACATTTCAAAATATACAAGGACCATGTGTACGCAAAATAAAGAGCAAAGTTTATTTACATTATTGTTGGTACATACAAGCCTTTATGTGATGGATACAACTATGAAAAATGCCAACTGCTTGAAACGCAGGAATTGGATAGGGTTAGCAGAGGTCAGGCAAAGGCAGGACATTGTCCTTTTTACTGTTACGGCCTCCATCCAGCAGGCATTTTAAAAATACATGCTTTTGTCTGGCTTTTTACTTACAAGGGTTAAAGTCTGCTGGAACACTCCAGAACACCCTATTTTTAGGGGGAAGCATTCCAGAGCCCCCTAATAACAGATGAATATTACATTAATACTACATTTTCTCCATGTGTCAGGGAAGTATGACAAGGACGACACATGGAGAAAGTGTAGTATTAATGTAATATTCTTCTGTTCTTTGGGGGCCCTGGAACGCCTCCCCCTAAAACCAGGTTGTTCTGAGGCATTCCAGCATACTTTAACCCCTGTAAGTAAAACGCCAGACAAAATCATATCTTTTTGAAAAGCCTGCCGTCCGGAGGACATCCTCCTTTTGCCTGACACCTGGTAACCCTGCTGAAACCTCACCTTCTCACACAAACCACACCACGCTAACTGGCGTGGGATGGAGCTCACAACATGGGCCCAGTTCCACAATTTTAAAAGGGATAGCCGTGTTTGTCTAGTCCAGTGAAAAAACAACAAGGAGTTGTGTGGCACTTTAAGACTAACAGATTTATTTTTCGCATGAGCTTTCGTGGGAGAAGATCCCACTTCCTCAGCTGCTTCGAAGATGGGTGAACTTACAGAAAGGAACAAAACTAAATGCAAGAGGGTGTAAAACAGGCCCATAGAAACAAGCAAGCAGTCCTGGGGCAGGTGTGAAGACTAACAAAGGTATGCGTTGCTTGAGTTTTTGTGGAGGAGACACACCCACAGCTATTGCCACGTGGGAAGAAGAAGGTACTCTAGTGTCTGGCACCATCCCACCAAAATCCCTGCAGTCGCTGTGTGGGGGGGGGAGGGGGTAAAGACAGTGCAACGCACACAGGCCGCCCTAAATCACCTCAGACAGCACCTCAGCCGCCCGCCTGCTCCCCCAGCAGCACCACGGATACCAGGCCTCCACCCCAGCCGTGACCCCCAGCGCAGCCCTCCAGGCCGAGTCCCGGCAGGCCCCCCCCCAGGCCTGGCAGCCCCGCAGCGGGACTCCCCCGCGCCTTTACCCGAAGGTCTGAGGAAAAATCAGCCCCTTCCTCGTCACTATGGAAACCGGGCGGGTCCTCCCCACCCACGCGCCAAACCGCCCAGCTCGCGAGCGCTGTGTCCCTGGCTGGTATCGCCGGAAACCTATTTATAGCTCTGGCGGATACGTGCTTGCGTCACGGAGCACGCCGCCCCCCTCGTCAGCGTGCGTGTACGTAATGGGAACGTGATACACGCACGGCGCCGTCTATTTATAGCCGGGAACTGAAGGGAATGAGGAAAGTAGCGGTTGAGGGGGGCGGGGGAGGCTGGCTCGTGTTGCTTTGGCGGCCGTCGCACGCGCTTGGGAGGGGCGGGGCTGAGGCGTGGCACGTGACGGGCTCGTTCCAGCCCCGCCTCCTCGGCGCCCGGGAAAATTCCACGGGGGGCGCGCGAGGCTGCCCGGCGCGGCACGTGCTGAGCCGCGCCGGCTGCTGCCACGTGTTAGGGCTTCCCTGCCTCGGCGCCCCGCTCCCGCGCGAGCCCCCATGCCTCTGCAGCGTGGCGGGGGCGGATGCGGTTTGCAAGGCTCCTGGGCGCGCCTGGATTTAGGCATCTCTGCAGCGGCTTTTCTCCTGCGGAAATGGGCGCGTAGCAGCCTTAGCAGGAAAAAGGCTCCCGGCTAACAGGAGCAGCAGCAAAGCGCCGTAGCCCACACACAAAAGTGAGGTGGTTTGCAGCCCTGCCTCTTTCCTCATCCTGCCGGTGTGCATATAGTTGCTCCTAAGCAAGCTGATGAGTGGGGTGTGACGGGCCCTGGTTGTGCTTAATTCAGTGCTAGAGCTGAGCGTTGCTCTGGGGTGACCCCTCTCTAGGAAAGCAATGGCTTTCTGAGTTTGCGTGTACTTGTGGGTGGCTGAGGAATGAATCTTCCCTGACATTTCTCTCTGTTCAGAAAGCTTTGTAGTAATGAGACAGCCACCCACAATGTCTAAAATCATTTTGTATTTACGTTGGTGGGAAACTACTGTTTCTGTTTAAACGACGCTACTTCACTCTGCATAACTAGGTTGCCTTGCTAACTGTATTATTATCTAAAATCCAACCCACAGGCAGCTTAAAATCTTTTTCAAACTAGTAGAAGGCTTCTCGTCCCTTCCGCGGATCTGTCTCCAAATATTTTCTTCTTTTAGAAGAGCAGTCTGCTGCCTCTAAAACTTCTTCTAAAATCAGAAGCTGCTGTGTGGTTTGAATCTTTGAAAGGTGCCTGTCTTGACATATACACAGACATTCAGGAGACAGGATGTATCCCCCTTGGGTATTACCAACTCTGATTTATGAGTGACAGTAGTGGAGTTGAAGCTTGGTGACTGGACAATGAAATGTAAATTTCACCCTAAAAGGTGATCTCACAAATAAAAATGGATTTTTTTTTTTCACAGAACATTTCAGTCTAGCTAGGCACGCTTCCACGGTGTAGTCGTCTCATGTTGAGCAATGATGTGTCCCTTGGGCAACTCTTAGTTGTTATTTACAGGCTTGTGATTTCTCCTTCATTCCCCTAGGTGGAATAAACGATTCCGCCTTCGTTCCCCTAGGCTCTGAATAAAAGACAGCTGTAGACTTGTGTCGTGTCCTGGGAAAAATCTTGCTGGAGTGGCCATTGGTTGCCACCACCCCTTCCATACAAGTGCTGGACTCTAGCTCGCTGGCTTTTTGTCAGTTGCTTGTGTTGTCTGACCATGATCTGATCACATATTTTAAAGGGCTTTGGGGACTGAAGAGGGAAGTGCTATTACTACCTTAATATTCTCTTTGAAAGAAATCAGAACTTACATGTGAGCATGCAGGTTCTTAGAGGTATGAAAATACCCCAGACCGGCAGAGCGTGACATCACTAACAAAGCTCCTCCTGATGATGTGTGCCTGCAGTGCCTTTCTGGAATGATGCTTGCACCTTTTCCACACAAACTGTCAGTTCTAGGAGCTGCTACCACCTGTTTGATACCCTCCATTTGCACCACATGGCTCAGCTGTGCTGTTGCTGCCAGGGCAGAGCTCCAGGCTGTACAGTCACTGTCACGGACTCTGTTTGTACCAGTCCTAGAAATCTTCCACTCCCTTAGCACCGGACTTCTTGGGTCTGTCACATGAGTACAAGACAGCAGCAGGTTTGCATGAGCCCCACGCAGTATCTGTGGTATGCGGCTCGTACAAGCTGCTGCTGTTGGGCTAGTTCCAGCAGCAGCATGAGGCCGGGCACAGGAGATGAGTGGAGTAACGATTACTGCCAGTTTCTGGGGCTGGTGGAAGGACAGCTCCAAAACTAGGCCAGACTTGGCCCCCTACCTCTGTGTAATGAGACCAGCATGAGGTATCCTCAGACACCCACTGGAAAAAATTCTAATAGGCAACATGTAAATATTTTAAAATGCCTCTGGATAAAATAGACTCGCTCCCTAGGAAGCAGATGGCACACACAATGATCAGTGCCTCTGCTTCCTTCCATCCCTTGTGAATGATACCTTGCAATTTATCAGTGTTGTCAATCCTAACGTTTAAAAATCATGACTCAGGCCACATGAATTCATGTGAGTGGCTTAAAAATCATAAGATTTTTAGAAGTAATACATTATTAGTGGGTTTTTTGTTTGCCTTCTGACTCTTCAGAGTGCACTCATGATTTCAAGCTTTTCTCTGCATCTATGAGGGCTAGGTATCTTACTTTTCAGAAAAGTGAAACCTGAGAAGCATACACAATATTTTTAATCCAGGATCTGGGGGCTTTAAGAAAAACACCAAATTTTGCAAGATTTGACATCACTGTGAAAGCAGGCAATAGTGTCATATGCATAGTTCTCTGTTTAGATTTATTCAGTCTGTTACTTTGCATTTTGAACAAAGTTAAAAACCCAGTTTTGAAGTATTTCTAAATTCCCAGTTAAAATTACAGTCATAAAGAATGGAAAGGGATCATCTGTCTACCTTCACTTTGCACATAAGCCCAGGAATAAATATATGTATCTCCTAGGAGTAATTTTACTTTTGTACGCAAGGGATCATTACAGTACTTTTAAATGTATTGCATGTGTGTAAAAAGAATAGGATTTTACATGACTGTAGATCTTCTAATGCTAAACTAATGAAATTACCATTAGCAGTGTGCTAATTGTCCTGAGTGACTTCTGCATCTCTACTATAGTTGTTCCCAAAAGAGCTCGGAAAAGCCAGTGGTCACCCCTCAAGTAGAATACATTGTGTCTACTATCCTAACAATGCTAAAGGAAATACTAGCAGAGATCCACTATTTAACAGATTTCTATAAACATGTTTGAATGTGCCCTGTGGAGCAGTATTTTGAAACAATAACCATTGCTAAGTGCAGGAGAGGTATGCCAGAAAACCTCTGCAAGTAAATGTACAAAACGGATCAGATTATAAAGATATGACATCAAAATGACTGAAAAATGTTTTGATGAATATCTTCAGTAAATTATACCAGGAAATTTCGAATGAAAGGGAAATCAGATTGCTTTTCAGTTTTCCAGATATAAGCATGGGATTTACAAATAGAGCAGGCCTCAAATCAGCAACTGAATAGTTATGAAAGGCGCCATGTGCTGGTGCAGTGACCCATGAACTACAGTCAGGCTCCATGTAGCTGAAGGATGGCAACTCAGTTTGCAAGTTTTAAAACAGTGAAACCTATATTAGGCAGCCTTCTGTCTCAACACACTGCTTCCCCCTACCCACCCAATCCCCTACCCTCTTGACCCTCCCCAATATCACCAAGTATAATGAATACTATTCTGCAACATTTTTATTAAAAAATTGCCCCCAGTTTTTGGCTGTCCTTTGAGTGATCACTAAAGGCAAGTTTTATTTTAGTCTTATGTTCTGGTTCTTTTTAAGGCTTATACTTATTTGGGTGAAAGCAAGGGAATGAAGCATTCACTGCAACATTTTACAGTGTTTGAACACAGCTGTAAACAGAATTAGTTGATACAGTAGTAAACATAATTAGCCCTTTGGTGGATGTAGTGATGTATTTTATTGGTTGACAAATCAAGTTTTCAGTCTTACGCAAAGCTCCTTTTCCAGGCAGGGAAAGGTAGTATGTGAGTGACACAGCTAAATACAAGATGGAACAGATTGTTTAGTATAAGCAGTTAACACGTTATAAAAAACCATTCAAGATGAAGTGGCCAGTTAACATCTCTGCAGTCACTGGACAAAAAAAGGGCAGGGAATTAGTGAATTACAGGTTTTTACTGTCTAGCTAAATTAATAATTTGAAGTACAACAATATTACAAACAATAATTAGTCCCTAACTTCACTAACTGGTTGGGGGAACATACGATTCACCTCAACCAGCTAACATGCTAGAAGTATAATTTGCTTCATCTACCCTATGGTTTTAAAATGTGTTAACGTATTTTGTTATTTATTTTAGAGCAGATAGTACCAAGACGCTGCCAGTATTGTGAAATCTAACAATTGTTCACAACCATATTCAAGCTTGGTAAAACACTATACTGTAGTCTAAAAACGCTTAGGAGAAAATGGAAAATGAGTAGAATCTCTTTAAGTCACACATTCACCGGGAAGAAGTTTTGAGTTCACTTACAAGGACACTGAAATCTACTAATATTCTAACACAAGGATTACATCATAAAGAAAACAAAACTATTGGATCTGAGTCTATGTAGATTAGCTGTTGATGCTAAAAAATCAAAGGAGGTGCATGCATTTCATATTTTATCATCAAATGAGGAAAGTTAATTGAATTTAACTGGGTAAGTTGACTTGAAAAGAAATCTTCATGTAATACGTAGTCGTCTAGAAATGTCCGTAGTGTGAAGAAGCAATTAAAAAGAAATGCTGGACAGACAGAAAGGAAGTGACCATAAAAGTATATCATTTTTAATACAGCCCCTTTAGAATTCTGTTTTCAGTTCTTGTAATTAGAAAGACAACATCATTCTGGAAAAAGGCACAACGAATGAGGCACATCTTAGTACTAGAATATATGAACTAGGAACAGGGTATAAATTCTTCAGCTTAAAATTAGAAAAGCAGTTAAGAGGCTTAATTGAATTTTATGAATCCTTAAATGGTACAAATATTGAAAATCTAAGCTATTATTTTAATAGCACAAATGATGAAACAGGAGGACATAACTGGAAAAGAGAACTAATTCAGAACAGATGTGAGGAAGTACTTTTTCCTGCACTGAGCCATAAATATGTGGAATGACCAGTGAGAAAGTTTGTCAGAAATTTTCCAACATAGCCAGCAAAATCTTGGTCTGTATGGTATTTGTCAGACTCCTGTAACAGCCAAGCAGATGAAAGCATCAAATTGCCAAAAATAGAATGAGCCTTGCTACAGAAGATTGCCTGAAATTCTTAAATATGCATAGTGACTGCTGTCCAAACGCAGCATGGTAACAATCAACTCTCATTTCCCCTTTTGACTGGACATTTATGAAGATGCTGTGTAAAATCTATAGAAGATTATTCGAAGCATTATTTTGTTGATAAGAAGTGTTCCAGAATAGTACTTACTACAATTGGTGATGCTGGGGAGGGTCAGCGTGATGGGGGTTGGGGTGGTGGGAATCAGTGAGTTAAGACCGAAGACTGCCTAATACAGGTTTTGCTGTATTTAAAACATATATTGAATAGGAAAACAGAATTTCTTGAACCCCAGTTTAAAGAATACTTTGTGCAGGCAAGTACGTAGTACTGCTCTCAGGAAACACGCAAGGGCAAATATATCTAACCTGCTGGAATCTATAGATGGGGCAACAACGGTTCATGGCCAACACACTCTGTAGCAGATGATGGATATAAAAGAATCATAATGGCTGCTTAATCTTGTCCAAGAAGAAATATTTTTCCAACGTAGCCATCAAAGTGTTGGTCTGTATGGTACCCAGACCTAGAACTGGAAATGGATAATGGAAATCTTGGAGTCCTGGTATGCCCAGTCATCCGTAGCAATGTACTTCGCCAAATTGTCTAAAATAGAAAAACTTGAGACTGAGCAACCTTAATGGACTTGTTCCAAAGGGGTAGCCATGTTAGTCTAGTTCAGCAAAACAAGCAAAGAGTCCTATGTCACTTAAAGACTAACAAGCTTATTTATCGCATGAGCTTTCGTGAGAGAAAATCCCACTTCGTCAGATGCTTTGAAGATGTTGGAACTTACGGAATGGTAGGAAGTAAATGCAGGGAAGTGTAAAGTCATGGGATCAGTTCACATTGTAACAGCAAATCAAAGCAGCTGTTAAGATTCAAACACTGGGAAACAGCACATATAGGAAGGTGAGGTCAAATCACCTGTTGTAATGGGAGAAGAATCCATAGTCACGATTTAATCTTGCTTTCACGCAGTTAAATTTGCACATAAGTTCCAATTCTGCTGTTTCTCTTTGAAGTCTCAATGTCCTACTGACTTGCTTGAGCACGGTTGTTTAACAAACAATCAACAGAGTGATTAGGAATATTGAAGTGTTCAGCAACTGGTTTTTCAGTGTTGTGGTTTCTGGTGTCAGTTTTGTGCTCACCCAAAGCCATTTCAGATTTGAGAATAATGTATACCTTCAAGTCAGTGGTGCTGCTATGGGTACCTGCATGGCCCCACAATATGCCACCATTTTTATAGGCAACTTAGAATGACGTCTCCTCAAGTCTCATCCCAAAGCACCTCTCCTCTGCTTCCGCTACATTGATGACATCTTCATCATCTGGGCCCATGGCAGGGATGCCCTTGAAGTTTTCCACAAAGATTTCAACAATTTTCACTCCACAGTCAAACTTAGCCTGGAACACTCCACACAGGAGATCCACATTCTGGACACCACATCAACACTATCCTATATCAAAAACCTACTGATCAGTAGAGTTACCTACATCCCGCGAGCTTTTGTCCAAAACACACCACACGATCCATTTTCTACAGCCAAGCCCTAAGATATAACTACGTTTGTTCTGATCCATCCGACAAACACCATCAGGATCTCTATCAGGCATTCTCAAAACTACAGTACCCACCTGCAGAAGTAAGAAGACAGATTGACAGAGCCAGATGGGTACCACAAAGTCAACTACTACAGGAGAAGCCCAAGGAAAAAAAACCAACAGAACACCACTGGTCATCACATACAACCCACAAGTCAGACCTTTATAGCACATCATTAAGGGCCTACAGGCTATTCTGAAAGATGATCCCTCAGGGGCGTAGCTGGCGCTGTGCACACGGGGCACGTGCCCCGAATCCCGGCGCCAGTGCTCCGGGTCTGGCAGGGCCTGCCTCTCCCAGTCTCCAGCCCGATTGGGCTGGAGATCCGGGGCCCAGCCACCCACGGCTGTGACAGCCCCATCCGCAGCTGGGGATCCGGGGCTCAGCCACCCACAGCCGCAGAGGCCGCTCCTGGCACCATCCCCAGCCACCCACAGCCGCAGCAGCCTCGTTCCCGGCAGGGGATCCGTGGCCCAGCCACCTGCAGCAGAGGCAGCCCTGTCCCCAGCTGGGGACCAGGGCTTAGCCACCTGCGGCTGTGGAGGCCGCTCTTGGCCCTGGTCCCCTCCCCAGCCAGGGATCGGGGCCTCAGCTGCCCGCGGCCGCTTCCGAACCTGTCCCTGGCCAGGGATGCTGGGCCCAGCCACCTGTGGCCACTTCCAAACCCGTCCCTGGCCAGGGATGCTGGGCCCAGCCACCTGTGGCCACTTCCAAACCTGTCCCTGGCCAGGGATGCGGGGCCTAGCCACCCGCGGCTGCTTCTGGACCCATCCCCAGCTGGGGATGCAGGGCCCAGCTGCCCGCGGCGACACGCGGCGGCTTCCAGCCCTGTCCACGGCCAGGGGGCGGGGACCCAAGTTACTCCCAGGGCAGCGACGCCCTTGTGATCATTTACTCTCTCAAGCTTTGGGAGACAGACCGCTCCTCACCTACAGATAGACCCCTAACCTTAAACAGATATTCACCAGCAACGACAGACTTAACAACAGAAACATTAAAGCAGGCACGCACCCCTGCAACAAACCACATTGCCAACTTTGCCTCCATATCCACATGAAAGACACCATCATCGGACCTAATCAAGGCAGCTACTCCATCAAGGGCTCATTCACTGGCTCATCCACCAATGTAATTTATGCTATCATGTGCCAGAAATGCCCCTCTGCCTTCTATATTGGACAAATGGGACAGTCTCTGTGCAAAAGAATAAATGGGCACAAAACTGATGGACATCACAGCACTCAAAAACCAGTTGCTGAACACTTGTCTCCCTAATCATTCGGTTGATTATTTGTTAACAACCGTCCTCAAGCAAGTCAGTAGGACATCAAGACTTCAAAAAGAAACAGCAGAATTGGAACTGATGTGCAAATATAATTGTGTGAAAGCGGGATTAAATCATGACTATGGATTCTTCTCCCATTACAACAGGTGATTTGACCTCACCTTCTTAGATGTGCTGTTTCCCAGCGTTTGAATCTTAACAACTGCTTTGATTTGTTGTTACAGTGTGACCTGATCCCATGACTTACACTTCCCTGCATTTATTTTCCTCCCATTCTGTAAGCTTCCCCATCTTCAAAGCATCCGACGACGTGGGATTTTCTCCCACAAAAGCTCATGCGATAAATAAATTTGTTAGTCTTTCAGTGCCGCGAGATTTCTCCCTTGTCTTGATGTATTTGGTTTCTTGAGCAGGAGAAAAACAATCACATAGTTAAATAACGATATCTCCAAGCACTGGCAACACTGCTAGCAAAGTTGAGCAGCAGTTGATGGGAGATACGCAAACTACATAGAGCAGTCTGCCTATCTTCCATCAGTTTCCTAACTTTTACTTATTGTGGCATCCCTACCATGCTTCACTGATGGGAAATGACCTCCCGTCAATACAGACTTGCTCTTCTTGCAAGGGTGGATTAATGGCGTTGACTTCCAGATCAATTGAGCAAGTCTCCACTGCCGCTCAAGCTATGCTGCAGAATTGGTCTCAAAACACCAACAATGCCATCAATACAGAGATGCCCTTGGCTTGGCATCATCACTCCCTTGGACACAGATAGTAAAGTTAAGAAACTTACCCAGCATCTGGCTTAGAAGTAAGCTAATTGGTGGATAGTCAGCCCAGATAAGACTAAAGAAATAACATTTTTATATAAATAGTGGTACACTTCATGTGGAATACTGTTTGAATAACTTGTTACCACATCCCAGAAAGGATATTACCAAATCAGAGGAGATTCAGGGCATGCTTATCCTGACAGCAGCAAATTTGCTGCTCTCAGTTCAAACTTCCCAGTTTGACTGCGGGATCCATAAAGACTCTCTTAGTTCACCGGGAAGTTCATTGCTGAAGTCTACCCCTCACGTGGAGTAGCGCCGAGTCAAAGGGAGATACGCAAGTTATTTTAAGAAACTTACATTATCTCCTTTTTATTGCCACCAAAAATGGCGGCAAGTATAGATGAGAGAGGAGCAGTGAGGATGTTCAAAGGCCAGAGAAAGTCTCCTATAAAGAGATACTGAAAAGAGTGGGATTATTTACTTTCCCAACAAGACAAGTTAGAAGGATCATGATAAAAGTATAAGGAATGGCAAAGAAAAAGTAGATTGGGAGCTTTTGCTATCTGTTTCATGATGCAAGAACAAGGAAAAATTCAATTAAATTAAAAAATGGGAAATTTAAGGCCAATAAAAGGAAATATATTTTCACACGACATGTAATTAAGGTAAATCATTACCACAGGATGTCATTAAGGCCAAGAATGTAACAAGGTTCAAAAAAGGATTGGATGTTTATATGACTATCAAGAATATTCAGTTATAATTAATGACAATTAAAAATTTGGAATGGGTATTAATCTTGGGCTTCAGGGTTTACAGTAAGCCAGTCTCTAAAAATTAGAGATCAGAATGAGACCTACGTGGGGAACAGCTGATTCCACATCTGCCTAATACAGGTTCTTTTGTCATTCCCTGAAGCATCTGTTGCTGGCCGCTGTTAAAGAGACAGGATGTTGGACTAGACAGACTGCTGGTCTAATCAAGTACAGGTAGTCCTCACTTAGTGACCGGGTTCCGTTCCTGAAACCCGGTTGATAAACGAATTGGTCACTAAACGAGGAGCAGTCCTCACCGGTATTTCAGGCATAATGTACTTTACTGGTAGTGGGTTTTTCAACCATCGGTAGATAGTTTTAATGTCACCTTTGCATCATTTATAACATTTTTAATATATATTTTAAATGTTTTAAGCTCTAATGTACTGAACTTAGTTTGCATAGTGTACTGTAAATATAGGTAATCTGAGAGAGTTGATGCGAGTTCTCGTACATTGCCATAATACCAACTCATCAGAGAGCCGGTCATAACTCTGAGGGGTCACTAAACGAGTAGGTCACTAAGTGAGGACTAGCTGTATAGCAATTCCTGTTTCTATGAAATGCCAGTAAAATATGGGAAGCAATCAGAAGGCAGAATGATATTCTCCTACTCAGTCTTCACTGTTTGTATTCATATTTGGAATCGTATCATTTTGGATCCATGGCTGCTCTAGATGTCCAGGTAGCAGCAGTGGCCAGAAATACTTTTTAAAAAACCCTTAGCTGTATGTTTTTACCTGCTATTTTGGTGCAGACCTTTCTCCAATGATCCACGCCTTTGTACTCCCAAGGCTGGATTTCTGCAATCTGTTTTGTACGGAGCTACATCAGATGACCATTTAGAAACATCAGCTGGTGCATAATATAGTGGTTATGTCTTAAGTGCTACGTCTCCCCGGAACTATTTGCACTCTTGATCTGCACTGGCTGCCTGCTAGTTTCTAAGTGCAGTTTAGGGTGTTGGTCTTCTTCTTTATCGAGCTCTAAATTCATGTCCAAGTTCCTTAAAGGGTATCTCTCTCCTCATATGGTACCACAGCTAGAGTCCAGCAAATCCATGGATTGGAAGCAGATCTCAAAGGTGGAGAAGCAGCTGCCTACAGCTCATAGCTTTTGAGGCTGCTTCCCCACCTCCAAGATCCAGAGCTGGGAGCTGGCCATTGATCAGCTGTTCCGAGGGCCAGCCCACTGAACAGTTGATCAGAGATTAATCAGCGGCAGGAAGAAGGGGCTGTTTGCCAAACAGCTGATTGGTGGCCAGGAGGTTGCAGTTACGTTGAGCATGTGGATAGATATAGCATTGGGGTTGTGGGTCAGATAGAAGTTGATTCTCAGATATCTGGAGCCATGTATTTGTATCCACGCAGGGCTCTAACTATGGATGTTACAGTCAGATAAGGCACACAGTCTTTCAGCTCCCTTGTTTCAACGAAAGAGTACTGAAAGGAAAACAGATATATAATAAGTGTGTAGGTAAGCTGTTATTTAGATAAGAAAATAAGGGAGTCTACAATTCAAGGGGTCATCAGTTCTATGTATAAACTAATTAATAATAATATCAATAATAATGCTTAGTGCTTATATGCTTTTTATCCCTAAATCCAGTAGTGCCTTTCTAAGTGGCATTTTGCAGATAGAAATCTGAGATCTGGAGAAGTGAGCTGAATTACTCAAGGTCACTTGGCAGACCAGTAACAAAGCAATAAATAAAATCTTGGTCTCGAGTCGCTGTTAGTACTCTATCCACTGGACCTCACGGGCTCATGGTAAAAACAACCATCACCATTCAAATAAAGGATACCGGACCATTATAATGAGTAAGAAATATTAATTTACTAATAGGCAGATAGAAGAAGAACATATGACAGGCCATTCCTGTAAGCTGGATAGCGGGGATTGGCTAACAAACCATTACCTACAAAACTCATGTATTATAGAAGTAGTACAAGAAACCGAATCTTGAACCACTGCTCTATATCTGCAAAAAGGATGATAAATAGAGGTTCCCATGTCAGCATTAAGGAATTGTGACATGTCTGAGACACGTATTGATGAGAATTCTGAGGTAGTCACCAGCCTTCCCAAAGTATCTGTCATTCCTGCCGTTTAAGGGTTTCATGGATTCATGGATATTATGGCTGGAAGGGACAATCAGACCATATAGTCTGACCTGCTGTACAACTCAAGCTATGCTTCAAATATGACCGGGAGGAGGGAGGTGATGCAAAGTTGTAGGGACACAGATAGAAAATGAATTGCATTTGCCTTTAAAGTGTATGTTAGTTAATGTTGTGTCTATGTCCTTCAGTATCATAAGTAAAATAATTCTGTAACCCTGTGTAACAGATATTATAACCAATGTCCAACAAGACTCCATATTGTCAGTTTGGAACTCCTGTTTAAACATTGTACTCGGTTTCGTATAGTTGATGAAACCTGGTTTAGGCGTATGCTGTGTATGTTCTTTTAAATGTGTGAACAAGGTGTGTGAATGAAGGGGATGTGTGTGAAGTGGCCAGTCTCAACTGCCAGCCTGTCCTGATGAAGCACAAGTACCATCTAAGTGGCTGAACAATGCAGACATCTCTGATTAAAGCAAACAGAAGGAACCATCCCAGAAAGAAAGGAACAAAATACAATCAAGTCTGCATGTGACTGGTGACCAACGATCTCACAGGAACCCTGAGGCAACATGACACAGCAAATCTCATAGATTTACGTGAGGGCCAGCAAGTATAAAAGATGGTTAAGAACGTGAAAACTTTGGGTCTCATTCAGCAACTGTCACCTTGAAGCATCAGATTCGTGACTGACAGAGGCCTGGCTCCCTCCTTGTGCCCAGCCTAGTTGGCCACTAGGCTGGCTCAAGCACTGCAGGAAAGGACTGGTAATTACATCACACCAGCTTGCAGAACTTCTTGTGTGTGTTTGTGTATGTGAGACTGCTTTTTGCTATCCTTACTTATTTACAATAAATGTGGCATATTGCCTTGTCCCCCTGAATAAGATCCCTCTAGTCTTTCCTTTTTATGTATAACAAAGTGTAACAGACTCAGGGGGCGGGGGTAGTTTTTAAATAAAGCATGGCTGCTGATGGTTGCACTTTAAGCAGTTTTTATCATCAACAGTACTACTCTCAGATTGTGATAAACCCTCACACGCTTTCTTTCCAGACCAATTTAAGCACTAAAAAGAAACCATAGAATTTCATCCTGTTGTTCTGAGGCAGTAATTGATGGTTGGCTAAAACATATCTCCCAGAGAAGCATCCAGTTTTGAGCTAAAGGTGTCACGAGATGGAGAATTCACCATTTGCCTTGGAAATCTGTTCGAATGATGAATCTTTGTCACCCTTACAAACCTAGACTTTATTTATAATTTGAAATAGTCTCATTAAGTTCCAGCCACTGGTTTTCGTCGTGTCTTCTTCTGCTAAAGAGCCCTTGAATATCAATATTTTCCCTCTGTGAAGTTACTTTTACAGTGTAATCAAGTCATCTCTCCATCTCCCTTTTAATAAAACAGTCTGAGGCTTGGTCTATACTGCCACGTTGGGTCAAAACAGGAGGTATGCAATCTGTGTACTGCAGAATGCATATCTCCCATCCACTTGTTTACCCTCCTGAACTGTGGCATCTCCACTGGGCTGCGCCAACGTGAAATGATCTGTTTGACAGCATTACTTTTTTCTGGGGGGTGGAGTTACTGCCTCGAACTGAGAGCACTTCCAGGATCAATTGAGTACGTCTCCATTGACTGTTCAATCGACCCCCAATGCTTCGATCCGTGGAGATTGGAGCAGGGGTTTCAGTGTAGAAGCCATGAATTCTTTAAGTCTCTCACCATAAGGCATTTTCTCCAGCTACTGAACAATTTTTGCGGCTCTTTTCTGCATCCTCTCCGGTTTTTCAACATCTTTAAAATGCAGATACCAAAACTGGACACAGTATTCTAGTATCTGTCTCACCGAGGCCATACATAAAGGTAAAATAACCTCCTTACTTCTACGCACTGAACCCATTTGTAGCGCCATAGGTTGCACTAGCCCTTTTGACTCAGTTCCACACTGTGAACTCAACGCTGGTGTGGCTGGGGATGGGCCTACCTGCTTGGGGCAGTTCCACAGGCCATCCATATGAGGACCACCAGCAAGTGCCAGCCCCACCCCAGAAGAGGGCAGAGCGAACAGGGCTGGCCCACCCAACCTGGGGGGGCAGCCCAGGCAGCCTGGGGTGGAGCAGGAGTGCAGCTGGCCCAGACCTCACCACCAAGCACCAGCAGGGCAAGAGCTCCCTACCCCCGGCTCGGTGGGGCCAGATATGGCAGGGACCATGGGAGCCGGAGCCTGGGATCCAGGGCTCCACCCCCTTTGTTAATCGGGCCATGCGAAGGGGAGAACCTGACCGAAGGGAAATTCACCAGACTGTGTGAGAGTCACCTAAAGGTCTGTCAGGTTCCAGAAGGGTAGCCATTGTAGGCTAGTTCAGCAAACCAAACATAGAATCCCATGGCACTTGTAAAGACTAACAGATTTATCACATGACCTTTCATGGGTAAAATCTCACTTCATTCAGATGCAGGAAATAGAAACTACAGAATGGAAGGGAATAGATAAATGCAGAGAAGGCTTTACTAAAAAATCTGAACTGACCTTGTGACTTACCCTTCTTTGCATTTATCTATTCCTTTCCATTCTGTAGTTCCCATTTCCTGCAGCTGATGCAGTGGGCATTTTACCCACAAAAGCGCATGCAATAAATATATGAGTCTTAAAAAATGCCACATGGCTCCTTGCTTGTTTTGCTAAGTTTGCAAAGTTGCTTAAAGTAGGAAGATTAGTTGAGAATGTGTTTTGCTTTGCTCTTCTGTTGTCCAAATTTGACTTGTTATCCTTTGATTTACAAGCACTTAAAATCCTTCTCGATTTAATAAATTTGTTCATTCTATCTAAAGCAGTGCGTCTGGTTTGGAGTGTTGGAATAAGAAGGCTGATGCACACCAATTTCTCTGTTAAACTGACAACTATATATGAGCTTACGCTGTTTGGTGGGCTTCACAGAACCTTGCAAAATGTAGGGTCCTAGAGTGGCATTTGGGATTGAGGATACTGACTGAGGTCATTCTGTTGTGTAATCCCAAAAGCTGCTAGCTAAAGGCACTCACTCATTTAGGAGTGATTTATGTCCTGGCGGTTGTGCGTAAACAGCCCAGGAGTGAGGGTTCTCACACCAGAGCGGAGTAAGAGAAGTTCTAGAAGTGGGGGCCCGGGCAACACAGCAGTTCACCAGTGCAGATTGCACTGGGGGAACATCTGATCCTGGCCTCTGCCATCCCTAATCAATTTTTCCCTGGATAATTAGTTTTACAACTCTATCAGCACCTCTCATTAACAGCATCACAGATTTGCAGGTTTGCTTGAAGAGAAGTTGTTGCTGTATTTAGTCCACTATTTTCCAGAATTTTGATTTTGGACTGGCACAAGTGAAAAAGAATTAGCTCTTGTCGTAACAGCCAAGTAGACTGAGTAAATTCAAGAATATTCAAGCCTCCTCATCTGTGGTATCATAGAATTCTAAGCAATTCCACCAGCTGGTGGAACATCCATCTGGGAAAACGGAACTACTGTGGGCAAAGCAATGAGAACATATTCGTAACACTCAAACCCTGAATTTTTCTTTAAAAAAATTCTCCTTGATCAAAAATTGTTCTTGCATTCTCTCCATTCACAGGTAAACTTACATGGAAAATATAAGCAAAACCCATTCAGCCACCCATTTGAGAAAGAAAAACAGCCACATATATTTTTTCAGTGCAAATTACATGTAGCTAACAGGGCTAATAAGGCTCTCCAGTGCCCCAGGTGCACTACATGGGCCTACGCTGTGGCATCACCCACGTGGTCCTATCCTCGACTGCACCTCTTTCTTGGAGGCGCACTTGGCAGGACAGTCTTTCTTCCCAAAGAGGTAGCATGAGTTTCCCTTCTCCCAGTCCCAGAGAGGGAGGGGTTACAGCAGGGGAGTTCCAGTACTTACCTGAACAGCTAGACAAAGAATATCTCCTTGAACAGGTGGGGCTTGCTGCACTTCTTTCGCCGCTCACAGGGTATGTCTACCCTATGGGCTTAAGTCAACTTACAGAGGCTTAAGTCGCCTTAAGCAAAGCCCTGGCCACATCTGGAGTTCCTGAAGGCAACTTTATTAAATTGACTGAATGCAATGTGGCCATCTAAATCGACTTAAGAAGCCCCTATGTAATAACACGTGCCTGCTTAAGTCAAATTAAGCAAACGCATTTTCTAATTAGGACATTTTCTTAAGTTGACTTAACCAACTTTGTTAAGCCAACTTAAGAGAAGGGTGAACTCACTAAGTCGACCTAATAAAGTCAACGTTAAGTCGACTTAACAAAGCTGACTTAGCTTTTGTAGCATAGACCTAGCCACAGAATCCTTTCTTTCCTGGACTAGTGTCCCACAGAGTAATGCGTTTTGGAGCGAACACCCCACTGTGATGCACAGGGCAGTTCAAGCCTCTCAGAGCTACTGTTCTGGGCTGTTAGGAGATTCTGGAGATTCAAGGTCAGTATTGATTACAGTCATACCCTATAATCAGGCCTGTACCACTATCAGTTAAAGTTACGGCAAAGTTATTTGTACAAGAACCCTGAGAGGAAAAACTGAAAGTGATTAACTCCACTTGCTCCCCATCCTTTACTGTGGCAAACTGAAGCTTCCTAGCCTCACCCTCAAAGCTCTACGAAAACTTTATCCTTCCCTACCTACCCTCTCTTACCAAGCCTTGTGTTATCTTCTTCATTGTCCCAGTACTTCCAGCCTTGTCTATCCATTCATCAGTTTCTCCCCCCTTCAACACATTCCCCATACGCATGGCAAGGCCTCCTTGAGCTCACCCACAAATTCCTGGTACTCTGTCCACATGAAAATCCCTCTTGAAGCCCTTTGTTATGCCACTTACCATGAATCAAGTTGACTTATACTGTACATAAATATTATATAACTTCTCTGTTGTTGTTCCCTGTCCCCTAACTTTCATTTGCTTGTCTGCCTTCTGAGATTGAGCTGCTTCGAACAGGGATCTTCTTTCTCAAAGTGTTTTGAAGCTCATAGTGGGCACTAGCATTTTTTAAAATAAATAAATAAATAACCTGAATTCTTACTAAGTATAATAACAATGTTTGTCAAAGATTAATTCCAAAGAGCAGGTTACAAACTCAATACTCCCTGGAGGAATTTGTGTTTCAAGGGACACTCTTGACTTCACTGTCAACTTGACCCACCTCACCGAACTCAGTCGATGGCAGCATACTTGCCAAGCAGAGTGCCCTGAATTATTTTAAAATTCTCTACAAACTTCCTAAAAGCTTTTCTGCCCCTGCTTTGCAGAAAGGGTCTTTTCAACAACAACAAAAAAAAAAGAACTATGTGAGCATTCAGAGCAGGGCTGGCACAACACAGTACGCCTAGTAAGCTGTGCAGGGGGGTGCTGACGCTTGAGGGGCACCAACAGAGCTGGCACAACCCGGTAGGCTGGGTAAGTGTTGCAGGGGGGCACCGATGTTTGAGGATGCCAAAAGGGGACAGCGCCATTGTGCTCCCCTGATGATGTCACTCATCTGCGCCGACGTTGCTCTGCTGCACGGGGGTGCCACAAACCCTAGCGCCATTCATGGGCCCCAAAATGGGGAGCACACTGTTGCACCATGCTATTACATCATTTGCATGTGCTGGGATCTGCTGTGCTTGCAGGGGGGTGCCAGCAATGCTAGTGCTGTTCCTGGTTCAGAGAACAGGCTATGCCAGCGGTAGCCAAATTTATGGAACTCAAGAGCCACACCAGCTGATTATTAAACCTTCAAGAACTGCGCTGAGGCCTATAGCTATAGACCAGGGGTGGCCAAACTTACAGAACTCAAGAGCCACACCAGCTGATTATTAAACCTTCAAGAGCCTCACCGAGGCATATAACCATATACTTTTACCTACTAAATTGATTTGCTGATGTTTTTCTGCAAGCCACGCTTTTTCATTCAAGAGCCACACGCAGCTCCCGAGCCGCAGTTTGGCCACACTTGCAGCTTGGCTGACGGTCTTCCGTGAGCCACACTTTTTCATTCAAGAGCCACACATGGCTCCCAAGCCACAATTCGGCCACGCTTGCTATGTACTTTTACGTCCTAAACAGCTTGGCTGACGGTCTTCCGTGACCCACACTTTTTCATTCAAGAGCCACATGTGGCTCCCAAGCCGCAATTTGGCCATGCTTGCTATGTACTTTTACGTCCTAAACAGCTTGGCCAACAGTCTTCTGTGAGCCACACTTTTTCATTCAAGAGCCACATGCGGCCCCGGAGCTGCAGTCTGGCCACACTTGCTATGCACTTTTACTTCCTAAACAGCTTGGCCGACGGTCTTCCGCGAGCCACGCTTTTTCATTCAAAAGCCACATGTGGCTCCCGAGCCGCAGTTTGGCCACACTTGCTCTATACTTTTACTTCCTAAACAGCTTGGCCGATGGTCAAGAGCCACACGCAGCTCTATGGCCAAGCTGCTTGTCAGACTGAGAAGTCAGCAGACTGAACACTCAATTTCCAAAGGGATAGCCGTGTTAGTCTAGTCCAGTAAAAAAACAACAAGCAGTTGTGTGGCACTTTAAGACTTGTTGTTTTTTTACTGAACACTCAATGCCAGGTTCCAAGGGGGTGCCGTGCCAGCCTAGCTCCCTCAAATAACCAGGGAGCCCCGTGGCAGGCTGAGACTAAGGGATGTATTTGTGGCATGAGCTCTCCTGGGAGGAACCCAATCCCACTGCCCCAGGGCTCTGTCTCAGGGCCTGATTCCCCCCGCAGCAGGTTGAGAAAGCGGCGCCGGTGCCCCAGCAAAGGGCGGGGTGCGGAGAGGAGGAATTGAGGGGCTCGGGGCAGAAAAGGAGCCGGCCGGGCGCGGGCGTCCCACGCCGCCTGCAGTTCCCCTTCCAGCCCGCTGACAGCATGGAAAGGGCAGTATTTTTATCGCGTCCGCGCAGGGGGAACTGCGGGCGGAAAGTGCCACCAGCTCCCTCTGGCCCGGGCCGCCCCCGCGGGAGCGAGCGCATCAAAGGGAATCCCCCGGCGCTGCGGCTTGTCAAGCCCGGGGAGGAGCGCAGCGGCCCGTCATGGCATTTTCACTTCTCGAAGCGCTTACTCAACAGGCGGGCGGGGGCTCCCGGCGCCGCTTCTGCCGTGAGGTCACCGCCGCCCCAGCTCGGCTCCATTGCATCAGGCAGGGGTATCCCCGGCCCTGCCGCGCCGCGGGGGGACCCGGCCGGCGGACGGGGCGGGCGGGCTCCGCCCAGAGGAAGCGCGGCCACGACAATGGGCCGCGGCGGCGCTATAAATACCCGGCTGCGGCTATATTTGGCTTTGGCCGGATCACCCAGGCGGGAACCCAAAATAGCCTGGGCGGTGCGCGCGCGCTCGCGCCGCGCCGTCGCTGCTCAATGGGCGCCGCTGGCTCCGCCCCCTCCCCCGCGCGATCGCAAGCGGCCGGGCACAGGCCGGCGGCTAAATTTAGCCCGGCGGCTTGCGTCAATCACGCGCCTCTCGTGCGTCAGCCCCCCGGGCCCCGCCCCTTGGAGCGGAGCCGGGCGCGGATTGGGCGGCGCGGCAAGAGGCCGGCGTTCCAGGGCGACGTTTCCGCTCTGATTGGCTCCGCCAGGGGCTCGCTGGAGAAAAAAAATATCTAGGCTTGGGTGGCCGCCCGCCTGCGGCCGGATCGTGCGCTCGGAGTCCAAAAAAGCGCGCTCTCTCCCGCTGTGAAACGCGCGGGAGCGTGACGCTCAGGCAGGGGGCCGCGGTGGCCGACCCCCGTGGGCTTCTGCGGGGCCCGGGCTCGCCTCAGAGCGCGCTCGAGAGTGAGCCCCGCGCGCCTGCGGGTTTGTAGGGAGCCCAAACCTGCACCTCTCGACTCACCCCCCCAGTCTCGCGCCACGCCGGCTCTACGGCACCCGTTCGCGGCCCAGCCGCACCTGCGCCAGCAGGCGCGTGGGGACTCCGGCCCCAGCACGGCGGCCGGCGGTGCAAACCCCCCTCAGCATTCCCGTGCCAAAATCACATTACACGAAACAAGCACAGCTTCCGCGCGCCCCTCGCGGACAGCCGGCAAAATCCGAGCGCGCGGCTGAAGTTTCCCAAGCGCCGGGCGAGGCGAGCGCGGGCACCTGCGCCGCTGTCAAGAGCCAGTCGCGACAGTCCACGCTGTCGCGCTCGGGCGGCGTGGGGCTCGCCATTGCCTCGCCTGCGCGCCCGGCCCACCCGTGGCCGTGGAAGCCGCGCGGTGGGGGGGTCAGTCGCGCGCGTCAGGCTCCCATGGCGTCACGATTGACGTCTCGCATTCCAGCCGCTCTATGGAGAGGCCGCTAGGGCTCCTCTCACATAAATGACGTCGCGAGAGAGGGAGAGGGAGAGGGAGCGCGGCGGCGGCGGCGGTGCAGAGGAGTCTCCTTCCTCTCGCGCTTCACACGCGCAGCCCGGCGCGAGGCAGCGGCCGCACAGACACAAAGGCACCTTGCCGCGGCGCGCGCAGCTCCGCACCCGCGCGCGCTCCGCCCGGCGCTCAGCCTTGCCCATGCCTGGGGACACGGCGCGCGCCTGTGAGGAAGCGGCGTTTCCAGCCCCGATGTAAAGACGGACCCGCCGCAGCGCGCCAGTAGGTATCTGCGGGACTCGGGCAAAGTTGCGCCGGGGCTTTGGCGGCGCGGGATGGAGCCGGGGCGGCCAAACTTCTTCGCCGGGGCTGGGGGAGAAAAGCTGGTTGTCATGGAAATGATGCGGGACGCCGGCCTTTAGAAGGGGCGTGCGGGAGTTTGCACTTTCGCTGCCCCGGGCCCCTTCCCCTGCAGCCGCCTCCCGCCGGCCGCTTGCCCGGTGCCCGGGAGCCCGTGGGGCGCAGGGCGGAGGAGCGGCGGAAACTTTGAGCCGCGTTTCGCGGTGCCCGCTCGGCGGGCAGGCGGGAGGAGAGGCGCTTTCTCCCCGCCCAGCCGGCGGCTCTTCGGCGCGGCTTTGGAGGGGGCGGAGAGGAGCCCGGGCGCGGGGGCCGAGGCGAGGAGGAGCCGGCAGGTGAGCGGGCGGCAGGCGCCGGGGCGGGGCCGGAAAGCCGGCTCCAGGTGCGACTCGAGGCGCATCGGCCGTGTGAACGGCAGCAAGCCGAGCGCCTGGGCGGCGGGAGCCCTTTAAACCATCTCCGGCCTCCGTCCTGCCCCGCGCCGGGCTCGGGCTCAGTCCCCGACCCCTGCGCCGGGAGCTGGCCCCGGACTCGGAAGTGGGGGTGCTGGCTGCACTGGGCTGCCAGCTGCGGGATCAAGCGCCTGGTCTCCAGCCCGACTTTAAACTTCCCGCTGGCACGCCGCGCCGTCCCCACGTCCCCTGCGGGCGGCAGAGGAGCCCGAGCCGGGGCTGGTGGCCCCTTTCCCCGCCGCCTCTCCCGCTGGTGTCCCGCGGGGAGCTGGCTTCGCGCCGGACCAGAGGAGCCTCTCGCCGGTCCGGGGCAGCCGCTGCCCGGTTTTCCCCGGCTCTGCCCCGCTTCTTTGCAGCCCCAGGCTGCTGCTTGCAGCGCGCTCGGCTGGAGCCCACCTTGTTGTGACTCGAGCTCTTTTTTTTTTCTCTGCTTTTTTCCCCCCTGTCCCGTGCCAGAGCCCGGTTCGGAGGAGCGCCCCCAGCTGAGTCCCGGCTCCAAACCCGGATCCCAGCCCGCCCGCACTCCGCCGCCTCCTGCAGCCGCCGCAGTCCAGACACCCAGCCCCACCATTCAGCGAGCAAGATACCCTCCAGGTAACAGAGCCCCGGGCCTCTGCCGCCCCTCAGCACGTGCAGAGAGTGGAGTTAGAATAACTGGGGCCACGCCAGTCTAGCCCAGCTCCGAGCTCAGCCCTCTGGCTTCTCCCAGCGAGAAGAAATGAGTGGAAAAGGTGTGAGACCAACCTCTGCCGGTACACTTGGTTTCTAAATGTTGTGAAGCCTCTTCACCTTATCAAAGGTGCAGGGCCAGATTCTGCCCTTGCAATCCCCTTGCCCCTGGAACAGGGCCCGAGTTTATCTCAGTGCAGAACTTGGCCCCAGTTTCGACTTCACAGTCATTCACAGACTCTGTTTAATGAAACTTTCACTCTTGTGACTGGATCCATAGGAACTGAAGTCCCTAACCAGAAATGGGTAAACATTTAAAGAGAGAATTGCAAGCAAGTGGGTGGGATGTTGTGTGCATCAGGAAGCTTACTAATGCCTAATTTTATGTAACATTCTTGCAAAGATTTCAGAGAGGTTCTGAACCACATTTTGCCTTTGTTCACCTTGGACTCGCTTAGACATCAGCTTAAAATGCGCCTCTGGATTATTTGAATAAGTACCTTGTTGTTGTCATTAATAATAATAATAATAATAATAATAATAATAATAATAATAAATTAATTCTTTGGAGGGAAACTAAGCCCAGTGCTTTTACTATAAAGAAAAAACAAGAGTTGTAACTACCAGGTAGTCAATAGATCCCATTCAGAAACAAGGTAGGGGAAGTTCTGCAGAGCAGATCCAGGGGGTGATTCTTTCCTCCTTGTTCTCTTCAAACAGGGTTGAATGAAGATTTCTGTTCTCTTATAGCAGATTTAGCATAAGAGTTTCTTGAGTGAAATAACCATGTTGTATTCAGTAGTGCAGGTATCTTTCCCCAAGAGAAAAGGAACATCAGCAGGTCATCTCTTGCCAGCTCCTGCTCCTTTTCAGCACAGGCAAAAAATCCTTCTCCCTCACAAGATTCTGTGTCAGATTGTCAATCCCTGGTATTCTTTATTTGCTTGTTTAAACAGCCTTTCTCAATGAATTCTCATTGGAGGTGAGGGGAAGGAGTTTCCTTTCTTTTTCACCTATTAGCACGTAATCAACATCTTCAGGAAACCCAGTTGTTTAACTTCCCTTGGTTGCTAATATCAAAAGTTAACACTGAGTTTTCTTTCTTACTGTATGTCAGTTCAATTGGCTGTGCTTCCAGAGACTGAGAGGCACATTTTAGACTTAAAAACAGATAAGATTTTTGAGGTGAGATTTATGAAGGCTTTATCTTTTTTTTGGATTTGGAGATATAAATAAACGTAGCCTTCAAAGAATCATTTTAGGAAACAAAAGCAGTCTGTTTCTCCCACATTTTTATAAGTTCCTTGAAAATAGAAAGATCTGCTCTTTCTTCTTACATGAAAATAAAATAATTTAAAATCTATTCTTAACTTAGGCAAAACAGATAATGAGGAAGTGAAAATTTATTTAGTAGAAATGAATTTAATTATTGTGTGAATATTTCTAGTAAATGTTTTGAGAAACCACAGTAAAGAGACTTCTTAAAATATCCAGGAGGAACAGCTATCTTTAAACTTCTGAAATGTTTGCATGTAGCATTTATCCAGTGCCCCTGGAATATGACAAGTTCCAAAGGGGTACACAAGACTCCTTGCTTGTTTTTCTAGAATAGGTATCATACTGGTTATGGAGAGGGAAGCTATACTGAATTTTGACATATATTTCCTCCAGGGTAATAATAATCTTTTAGTTTCTCAGGCTTTTCATGTGAAAGCATTTCCACTAACTAATGGGAAGTTGTTTATTGTTGTCAAATGGAGACCTTTAGCTTTTATGGCAAATACTTGACTGGAAACCTGTAGCAGGCAAAACTCATAAAGATTGCTGAATTGGGTCTGTAATGTCCTGTGAGGGGAAAAAAGGAATGGAGAAATGGAAAATAAAATTTAAAAAAATCAACTCCTTTGTATTACTGGAGTAATCATTTTAGCTATGAGTGAACTAGATTTACTTTCATGATGAAATGTAAAAATAAAAAACCTATTGTTGTATCAGCAAGCTCAGCCTAGATCTCTTAGAACAATAGAAATAGAAATACAGTGTACTTTTGCTTTCGCATTTTAAAAATGTTCGAGTCCATTGTGTGTTCTTTTTTTAGCAGTACTCACTATAATGGAGAGATCTTCCTAAAAGCTGATGTCAATATATCATCTTAAATTGTGATCAGATCAGAAATACAGTATGTAGGCCCTAGGTCAAGAATATGAATTATACTGGTTATTGAGAGAGAAACTATACTGAATTTTGTTTGTTTGTTTGTAACACAAAAATGACTGCTAACTGATAATGTGGTTTTTAGTTATGAAAATTTTATAGCCTAATTGCATGCATTCAAAGATAGATTTAGGCCCATATACTGTTCTCTTGCTTCTTGTTTAATTCTCATTGACATCTACATCTCTTAGACAGCAGCTCTAGCACCGTTAGGGCCAGTCTCTCCTCTTACTTACCCCAGTGTAAATTTGGGGTAATCCCAGTGACCTCAGCCAATGTAACTGAGAGCCCTGTATGTGTCTAATCTGTATTTCTTCTTAAAGGCCAAGTACTCAGAGGACATTTATAACCCATATTCTGGCAGCTGGTGGGAGTGGGGTGCCTAATTTAGCTCCTTGAAATGGAGGAAATAGCCATAAAAGGCTGAGGGAGATGTTAGTGATGACCACAGCATGGGTAGTTGGTTGTTAATGGTCCTTTTTGCCCTTGCAGATATGCCCTGCGTGCAAGCCCAGTATAGCCCTTCACCTCCTGGTTCGAGTTATGCAGCTCAGACCTACGCATATGGCTCAGAGTACAGCTCGGAGATCATGAATCCTGACTACACCAAACTGACCATGGACCTGAGCAGCTCTGAGATCACTGCCACCGCCACCACCTCCCTGCCCAGCTTCAGCACCTTCATGGAGGGTTACTCTGGCAGCTATGAGCTCAAGCCCTCCTGCCTGTACCAAATGCAATCTGCCTCCTCCGCCTCTGGCCAGAGGCCTCTCATAAAGATGGAAGACAACCGGCTCCATAGTTTCCACTCCTCAGTGCCACCCTCCACGGACGAGGGGATGCCCAGCACCTCTATGTACTTCAAGCAGTCCCCGCCTTCCACGCCCACTACCCCAGGTTTCCCTTCTCACCAGGCCTCCATGTGGGACGAATCCCCGCATCCGCTGCAGCCTGCGCAGACCTGCATGGGCCCCGGCCACCTGATGGACTCTGCCCCTATGAAGACCGTACCCACTCGCTTCCCCCTCTTCCACTTCAAGCACTCGCCACCCCACACCCCTGCAACTGGTACTCACATGTGCTATGACCCTGCTGGGCTCAACTTGCCTCTGGGATCTGACAGAACCACTGCCAGTCAAGCCACTATGGAGAACCATCCTTATGGGCTCCCCCTGGCCAAAAGAGCACCCGCCTTAGCCTTCTCTCCCCTGGGCAGCCTGTTGGGCGAGAGCAGTGGGAGCAGCAGTGGCCTCCCTTCCCCGCCGAGCAGGAGCTCCTCGTCTGGAGAAGGCACTTGCGCCGTGTGCGGGGACAACGCTGCCTGCCAACACTATGGGGTACGGACGTGCGAGGGCTGCAAGGGCTTCTTCAAGGTAAGGGCCGTATACATTCATGTACACGCTCCAGCGCCCCATCCCAAGACATCCCCAGACCATTTGTGCTAACCATTGGCTGCTTCTTTTGTCATTATGCTATCAGTTCACCCAGAGAAGTTACAATGATTCGGCGGGCAAAGTGTGTATTAGAGTGAAAACACACTATCTAGGTAGTCTGCCAAGGCTGTTCACGCAAAGCCAAAGTATGTTCTCCACAGTGATTGCGCTAGTTCTCAGCCAGGGTCTCGAGGCTTGGCTGTGCAGCATGTTAGTTGGTGCTGGGGGGGGGGGGTACACAAGGAAATGACATCACACAGTGGTGGCTTTTAGGGAAGGTGAAGCAGGCGGCCGCCTAGGGCCCCAAGCAATAAGGGGCCCCGTCCTCAATTTGAGGGACAGAAATGAAAATAGAGAAAAATACAGAAATGGTTCCCATCTAGCAGAGCTAGTAGGGCTGGAAGCCTAAGCACTTTTCAGTCTTGGCTCACCAAGGCGAACTGTCATTAGGATCTGTGCTCCAAATTGCAGATTTCACAATTATCTGCCTCTTACCTTCACTCTGACATGCGAAAAAGACAGGAGCAAGCAATAGACAGCACAATAGAAGGAACTTTTCCAATAGTTTAGTTCCTCAGTGTGGCCATTTATTCTCCCATTTTTTTTAATTTTGTGAAATATTGCCTTTTCCTTTTCTTTTTTACCTGTTCTTCTTTTGCCTTTTTTCCTTTGCGACAATTTTTCCTTTGGCTTTGGTTAGCTCAGGTTACCAGGTAGGTCCATATAGGCTGTTCAGTATAAATACCGTGCTGCCCTCAAGCAATCATTGCAGCTGTGGGTGATGTCTGTGCTATATGTCTTTCTTTTGGTCAGTAATTTTTTAGCTTCTTTTGTATTACTGTTTAATATTTTTGAGGGGGCCAGAGTTGTATAAACTTGAGGACTTCATAGAATTTAATTGAAATTTGGTGTTTTTTCATTGATTAGCTACACACTAGAAACCTTCTTTTCACTTATTTTTATGTATTACAATTATTTGTATTAAATGGCTAGTGCACATAAACCCAAGCCTGTATAAAAATTTGTAAGAGTTGACTGGCAAAATTTTAAATGTGGTATTTTAGTTATTTTTTGAGCTATCATTAATTTTACCACTGTTTGTTAATTAACGTGCATACTTCTTTTAAAAGAAATTAAATGTTCAGTTGAACGTTGTAGTTCACCATTAGCTCATTTATGTTAAGTGAAAGATGATCAATTTACAAGTTTCATGATGGAACAATCTTTAAAAATATCATACCAAAGAATAATGTATGAGTTCCAGAGGCATAGTTGTGTTAGTCTGGTTCACAAAAACAAACAAGGAGTCCTGAGGGGGGTGGAGGGCTGCAGGGGGCACTGCGGCCACGGGGTGGGGTGGCAGTGGGGGCCTATAGTGGGCCCTTTAGGGGCCTCACAATGGCCCTTTGCCTAGGGCCCCTAATTTTCTAAGGCCACCTCTGCACACACTAACTGGCCTGTGTGGACCATACACTAAGAGTTCTTTACTGTGTGCTAATGTAATTCTGGCAGTTTCAGAAAGCACTTAGTTAATGCCTGCTATGGAAAGGTTAGTGGGCCAGTTAGCGCCAACGCCAGGGAGCGCTCAACATGTTAGTCCACACCACAGCAGTGAGGCACACTAAGGTATTGTGTAGACAAGCTCTCAGTTTGGTGAGTCAGGGCGGCTAAACTGATGTACACCAGCCTCCTGTCTGACCCATAATGATTTTCTATGGACTGCAGAGGGGCTTGTCTTGAAATCTAACCCCACCCTCCACCCCCAGCAACTGGACTTTACTGAGTCATTCAAACTAATGAAATATTTTTAAAACCAGGCATGAAATATAGACATCCTGATAGTGACTTAGCAATGCAGGCAGTAGTAACAGTATAAGCTCCTTCCATAGGGTAATCCAAATGTAGGTTTAAGGACATGTCAAGGAAGCAATTGGGTCAACATCTCTTATGAAACAGAATATTTGTCATTCTAGGAAGCTGCTGCTTGCTACAACTATTTGGTTTAGAGACCAGTGAATTTTGATCTGTGAAAGGTATTAAACAGAGTGCAATGACTAGGCAATGTACAGTTCCTCGGTGTTAGCTTGAGACTGACTGAGGAGGTTTTGGGACCAGATAATACATAATGCATTCTCTACCAAGAAACTTTCTGCTTACACTTTCTGGGTTTGTGTATGTTTCATTTCTTTTTAATGTTAGGTTTTATTAGTATTTGATTCTTTTTCTACAGATAGTATTTAAGGTTTCAGTTTATTCTTTACAAATGACACATTTAGAGATTGGGGTAGCTCTTAGCATTTGATTTATTAGTATTTAGGTTGAAGGTTTGATTTAGAAAATTTCTTTCTGTGAGGATCAGAGATTTTCCCTTGAAGTGAATGGGAGTTTTTGCATTGATTTTTGATGGAAACAGGAAGTTTTAAAGCATTGGTTTTTGTTGCCCTGAGTACTAATAGCATTATTTAAAGGTAGTACTTTTACAGTACGGTAAAAATAAATCTATCTATTAAAATTTTGGTTGTTCAGGTATAACGAGAATAGCTAGCAAAAATCGCCTGGAAGAAGTAGGCATTAATGGCCTGCTTCTGCAAAAAACAGTGACAGAACTGCTGTGAATTCACATGGGAGCAGGATTGGGCCCTAAATTTGCAAAATGCTTTTCAAAGTCTGACATGCACTGTGTAGTCTTAAGGGGTGAATGATTTTATGTTTCTTATTTTTATTATTTCTGATGTTCTCTCTTATTTCACAAGGAACAAAGTGTAAAAGAAATAACATTTTCAGCATATTTGCTTATCACTGAAAGATTCAGTTTATAATGTTACAGTAATCATTTGATTTATTGTTGTTGCTTTTAAACCTTCCTTGATTTTAAATATTGAAATACATTGCACTGTTTATATAAACATTTGCTTTACTTTTCTAATGTTAACTTATTTGTAGAAAATCTGAATAACTTGATGTTTTCAACATTACTTGTCAGAACAAAATGTAGGAATATAAAAATGAATTGACCAGATTGCTCCCCAAACATTTTTTTTTAGCATGCATCACTCCAGTGTAATTCTATTCATTTTCTCCAAATTAAGTTATTTTTCGTGAGGGTTAACTAAGTTGGAAAAGGTCTGATGTGTTTGGTTTGGTTTGATTTTTGTAGTTTGATTTCATGTGAACTGATTTGAATGGCTAGCAAACCCAGTTATTGTGATACTTGACTAACAGTGATAGCAAGAGAAGTACATCCCAGATCATTTTGATTCTATTTTAATAAGGTCAGTAATAATCAAGGGAATGAACCAAGTAGAAAATTGTTCCCAAAGGGATATTAAAAGCGGAGATAATCTAATCCCCAAAGGTAGATGCGATGACCTGGTAATTTCAGATATGATTTTATCATTCAAAGTTGGCTGTCTCCTGAGACTTGCTTCAGAACAATCCTAGACGATTTTCATTGTCAGCAGCTAACACCAATAAAACTGTTTTTCCTGCAGGCTAGTGTGTTAGGAAATTAATTTTATCTAATTATACAAATTGCACTGTCGCTTTTCACATTGTAATTAAAATCCATCTTGTCAGGTCCTTGCTCATTCAAGAAGCTCTCAGTTGACTATTTCTATGTTGCATTTTCTCAGAGAACAGTTCAGAAAAACGCAAAATATGTTTGTTTGGCAAATAAAAACTGTCCAGTGGATAAGAGACGTCGTAACAGATGTCAGTACTGCCGCTTTCAGAAGTGTCTCAGTGTTGGCATGGTTAAAGAAGGTAAGGAAGGCGTGCTATTGTAAGCACAAATACCTGAATACTAAATATGCTTATGTTAGATTTAATTTTTATGAGGAATTTTATAATGGTGCCTTTCTATTTTACTTACCCCCAAAGTGTGCGTATAATATATGTAACCTTTTTTTGTTTGTTTGTTTGTTTGTTTCCAGGCATTAAGCTTACAATATCTAGATTCTGTGGAACCACAGGTTCAAGAACAGCAAGGTCATCAGGGGAAGATTTTTTTTTTTCCCAGTAACACTGGCCAAAGTTTCTCCTCTTCTCGCTGCTGTACAGCACTCTGTACTGCAGTTGGCTGCCACCTCACAGAGGGGCTGCATTACATTGTGTCATGTGTAACTTTACGTAGGATGCTGCCCTGTTCCCACTGAATTAAATACAAGATTCGCCATTGATTTTAATGGAGCCAGGACTGAACCCATAGGCCTCAATCCAACATGTGCTAATGCATGACAGTAGTCCCACCAATGGGAGCACTCACATGAGTGAGCATTTTTTCAAGATCAGGCCCATAGCATGTGATGTGTTTTAAGGAAGCTAAATTAATTCTTCAGTAAGAAGGGTTAAATAGACATCACTACTATTATTACTAGGGTTTGTGCATGTGTGTGTAAGTGTAAAATTGAAACGTACAGGGACAGAACTGGGGTTGCTTATATAAAATGGGTGTTGCTTGAATATTACAATGCTGGCAACAAGTCTGAGCTTCCCACTGTTTTTATAATGTTCACATATCTCTGTAATTAAAGATAGCAGTGATCTTTCTCTCTGTCTCTCTCTCTCTTTAAATGGAAGGGATTTATGTTTTTTGCTGGACTAATCATAATTGAGAAATAACTGGCTGCTCATTTGTGGTTGTAGCTGTTTGGTGACATCCTTGAAGATTGATTTTTTGTTCTTCTTTAATCAGTTGTCCGTACTGATAGCCTGAAAGGGAGAAGAGGTCGACTGCCTTCCAAACCAAAGAGCCCTTTACAGCAGGAACCTTCTCAGCCCTCCCCTCCTTCTCCTCCAATCAGTATGCTGAATGCCCTTGTCCGTGCGTTAACTGACTTTACGCCCAGAGAGCTTGATTATTCCAGAGTATGTTTCATGATTTTTTTTTACATAGATATAATTACTACCTTGTATTTGTTTGTTTGATAATCGGTACATTGAAATGAGATGAAAGTGGTACATTGAGAAAAAGTAATAAATGACCCAGTGCTTTGTCCCAGTTGTGATGGTAGTGGCTTAAAGAGGTACATTAGGAATTCATTTTGGTCTCTGTCTGTTGTGACATGGAGTTCAGGGCATGAGACTATCTACAGTACACTCTGCTGGTGTGCTAAAACAGGTATGCATCGGTAAATAGGGCTCTGATTCTGTAACAGACTAAGTGATGAGCCCCATTGGCTTCAACAGGACACCGGGCAGAGACAGGAATGTGCTCCTGTACAGTCAGTTGTAGAACTGGGCCCTTAATTTCTAGTTTGGAAAACCTGCCTGCTTTTCTTATATTCAGATATATGGGCTCTGAAAAGTTATACCTTGTTGAAACAAATAAGCAGTGTCAATGGTTCTGCCCCTTTTAAAATCAATGGGAGTTTTGGCACTGTTTTTAATCTGAACAGGATTGGATCACTGCATAATACAATATGCATATTAGGGTTAAGGAATAAATGGTAGTGATACTGATCTCTTTGTAATATGTAATTAGGGCCCATGTAAAGCGCTAGATATTATTTTTTATTTTTCATTTATTAATCCAAGTCTGTCCAATTGTTCTTTAAATCAAACTGAAAAATTAATTGACTAAGCAAAGACTTCTCTAATAGTATAGATTTGTTGTAACCTTGTTTTTATGTAATTTATTCTTTTTAAATCAGGAACTGGGCCTTAATGATGACTGATGACTTCTTTTAACTATTACAGAAAATAGACTACAGCACACCTACAATAATAAAATATATTATTGACATTCCAAACCAAGGAAAGAAAAAACAAATCATGAAGAGATCCCTTTATCTTTATTAAATGTTACTAAATATGAGACTGTTTTGACTTTTAGTTTTTTGACTGTCAAAACAGCATCACCAATGCATCCAATTTATCACTTTTTATAAAGAAGATTATACATTCTATTAATATGTTAATAACCTTTTTATTTAATTGTAATTATATTGACAGACTTTAATAATTATAGAAACATCATAGACTTTTCCACAGGCTAATCTATAGTTATCTATAGATTTTTTTGGTATGTTTATATTTTTGTCTGATGGTTTTTAATGGAAGAATACATAAGGTATATTTTTGCTAATTTTTAACTTTCCCAAAACACATTAGGACCTGAACTTACAGAGTTTTATTATGCATGTGAGTGACTTTTACTGATGTACATAGTATTAGTGAATTAAATGGAATTATTCATGAGTAAAGTGACTCACATATGTAAATACAGGACATATATATACACACAGGTGTGTAGCTTTTTGACATTGGCAAAAATTCAATGAGTGTGCAATTTCATAGGAAGCCTATGGAAAATTGTATTACTGATGTTAGATTAGTTTATGCTTCATATTTAAAAGATCCTGGTGTATCTGATTGGTTGATAGAGTTTGGCACCCTAATTTTACTTTAGAGTACAATATAATAGGTTTTTGTTTTTGGTGCTTAGGAGTACTGACTAGTACATTTTTAGCCTCCTAACATTAATTAATCATTGTGTATTTGTAGACTGTCTGCATATATTTTAAGGAATTAGAGTGAACAAAATGAAACATCTGTATTAACTGATATTAAGGGAATGGTATGTGTAGTACATACATGTATTTACAAAACCACTTTTACGAATTCTGGTGCTGAGCAGAGTATGTATAGGTATATTCAGTTAGATACTGATTTTGCAGTGAATTGCATGAAGGTGGGCCCTGAAGTTTGTTGGAGGGAAACCCATATATAAAACACTTCAGGAACTGGGTCTTAATTTTTCAAATATCTAGCAGAGTACTGTAATCTAATAATATCGTTTTGCCTGCCATAGGAAAGCACAAATACAAATCCTTTATTGAGGTTTTTAATCAATCGATCGATCAATCAGTTGCACAAAGAAAATCCAGACAATCACATAACCTTGCAATATCAAAAGAAATCTTTGAATTATTTCTGTTTCAAAATATTTCTACTCTTCAGTGCAGAGTTAAAATTTACCAGGCCACAGTAACAGAATATGTAGATATGTGGTCTCAGAAACAATTACTAGGAAGATTATTTGTTTTTATGAACTCATTAAATGTCAGGTATTATAGTCTTGTCTCACACCTGTTTCACTGTTGTGGTACCATGGAGTTCAGGCTTATATTGTGTAAGTAACAAGAAAATCAGGCCCTGCATCTTTCACTCCTTATTCAGGCAGCTTTCTCATCAACTTCAGTAAGAATTTTGCTTAAGGATAGAGTGGGGCAATAATCTGTGTTTATAATAATCCCTTTGCATTTATAAAAGCCAGAAATTAAGCATATACCAGGGCACAGCGCAGAAACAGGAGATGTACTAAAAGAATTTAATTGCTTCTTTCCTTGAAATTGAAGGAAGCCTCCTCCATGTTTTTGTAGCTATGCAAACTCCATGAGGTGTGACATGAGCAGGAGGGTGTGGTGTAATGGTATGTGACCATGTCCCTCAGCATCCAATTTTCATAGCCTACATAAAACAGTGCTGCTCTAACAGGAGTTCTCCTTTGGGAAAATCTCGGCAGCAACCATAGGCATGGTTCCCTGGACAGCTCCATTCAAAAAGGTTTCCTCTTTTGGCTTTATTCCAAAATGCCGTTTGTGGTGGTGAGTCCAGGAGTTTCAAATGCTCCCCCTTCTCTCCAGTGGTTTCTTGACTACTAGTTGTTTTGTGTAGGAGTGAGGTAAACCCTTCCCATGGGTTGACTGTTGGATTTTTCAAGGTTAGGAAATGATTTGTGCCAATTAAGAACTGTAGAATTTGTCCCAGTTGGTCTCCTCATCTATTCATGGTAAAATGTGAATGTTTCTAATAGTGACTAACAGTTCAAATACAGTTACTATCTGTCTTTGGCTTACCAAGCTTTCATTGGCTGGATCAAGCTACTGGGATTAGAAAAATAAATCTAAAAAATAGGTACAGTGATGTAAAATAGATTCAATTTAATAAACCAGATTCTTTAATGCAACACCAAAATGCTCATATTAGAGAATAGCAAATGGTAACGTCCTGTGTTGTTTTTGCCATTCACTAAATTAAATGTGTTCAAGGAGTGCTTCATAAATAATGGATTTATCCCTATGACTTCAAATGAGTTACATATGGGGTAAATTTTTAGAGCAGTTTTTACTTTACTACTTTTTTTTCCTTTGCTGACTTCTGTGGCCCAGAACATGCTCTGCCTCAGAAATAATTGTGGAAGGGAGAAGAATTTTCCTCAGATTATTCTGGTTGCCCCTCATGGAATTAATGTGTTATAGTTCAACCTGTGTACTCCTAAGTGGGTCTCTCGAGGGCCGACTAGATCCTGTGGTTCTGCAGGAGATGATCTCCCTTTCATCGGCTTTGGGGCTCCCTGGCTTTGACTGTCCCCAGAGTCCCATTAAATGGTGGCTCCCCAATACGGAGAAGCTCTGCAAAAAATTTCATACATCCTGGAGATGTATGACCTTTTCTGAGCAAGGACTTGTGTAACTGCGCAATGTTCACACCCTGAATAGTCCCCTGCACCTGTGTCCCCAGTTGTGCATCATCCTGTTTGCTATGTAATCGCTCTGGGCTCACTGTCACATGACCCTCCATAGCTGCATGGACAGGTTAAACCCCCATTGGAGAGATCACAGGTGCTTTTATCACTGAGAGAGGCAATGTGAGCACAGGACGAGAAATGACCCCACAGTAATGCAGCGTCAAGCAGATGGGAATTAGATCCAGCAGAGAGACGTCAGATGTGGCCAGAGATATGTAGGATTTCCAGTGTCCGTGATTCCAGAACCCATCCCACACTAGCAGTGGACCTGCTTCACTTAAGGAAGGAAGGAAGGAAGTGGACAAGAGCTACCCACTCCTGAATCGCTCTTTCCACTCCCTCCCCCCCGAGGAAAACATTGGGAGTGCAGTAACAGCCTCCGTCAGATCTGCAGGGGGAGAGGAAAGGCGGGTAAGGTGGTGGTAGTAGGGGCTCCAAAGTCCCTTAACGCTTTTTTGTTTTCATTGAAGGAGACTTATGATCTTTTCCCTGCCAACTTTGTTCATGTTGTCAGGGAACTCTTCCAGTCAATGGGCTTTTTCTCTAGTTGCCAGCCGAGAGTGTTTGATGAAATGCAGCTCTCCACTTCACCTGTAAAGATCTCCCTAACCTTCGAGTGAGGGGATGGTTCACGGAGATACCGTTTGCACTAAATTCCTCCCCAAAACTATCCTGAAGTGTCTAGTGGAGAGGAAGTTGTGACAGCCATGGAGTAAATTCCGAGAACATCTCTCCCCACTGAGGAAACCAGCAGTACTTTTCACGTACAGCAATAGGTTGGGCCATGCGGCTCTTGCTGTACTCCACGTCACAGAGAGAGGAGAGCCAGGCTTAGAGTTTCTGCATGAAATATGAGTTCGGAAGTGACAGGAGTCAAGTAGTGAGGAAGTAGGAAAGTGGGGAAGAAGGCGCTGCAGTCTATTGGTGAGTCATGAGGAAGTTAAGGAAGCTGGGACTGTTGGAAGGAATGGCTGCGTCTGTCAGATAACAAAAAAGATTTATCCTCCATGCCTCTTGTACTGTGAGATAGAGAGGCTCTGGAGGAAATCTGCTTTTACAATACACTGACCCAAATTCATCCATGGGAAATGTAAAGATTGTAATATGTTAAATAGAATTCTTATATCTTTATAGTTTTTAAAAGATATCTTAACTCCAGATTTCTAATTTTGTACTAACAGTATATAAAGGCCAAATTTGATTGTTTATAAAATGCCTGATTTCTATAAACACACATGCTTATAAACATCCAAAAGTAGAATCCATATGTTCATATATGCAGACATTACGCTCCTGTTTATTTGCTTATTATCCCTTTGATACAATAACCTACTGTTTTTGCCATTGTGGGACTTAAAGAAAACACTGTTGTGCAGACAGCATTGCATGTATTGTGGCATTCTTTAAAACCACATAATATTACTGTCTGTGGCTTTCATTTTAGTACTGTTCCACTGACCAGGCTGCTGCAGGCACAGATGCAGAACATGTACAACAGTTCTATAATCTTCTGACTGCCTCCATTGACATATCCAGGGGCTGGGCGGAAAAAATTCCAGGATTTACTGATCTCCCAAAGGAAGATCAGACGTTACTCATAGAATCAGCTTTTTTGGAGCTGTTTGTACTAAGACTCTCCATCAGGTAATTAATTACTCGTTATTGGAAATAATCCCATATTAAATTGATGTGAAAATTGTGAATGTCTTCGTATTTTTTTAAAGGATAAGTAGAGCAATAGCTTTACTTTTGTCACTTGTGAAAACCGCTAAAAAGAAACAGCAACAAAAGACACAAGTCCACAGAACACTGTAATACAAATGAAGAAAAATAAGAAAATGATTTACAAAAATGGAACAATGTCATTCTCACTAATGTGGTTCCATTTATTGAATTAACCACTTCTTCTTTTCACCTTTTAATCACAATTTGTCCTCTTTTGCTTTTGAGTGAGGGTGCTTTGTACTTGCCCGTATGACCCGTAGAAGAGCATTTATAGTGCAGTCATGGGGGGGGGGGTTGTTTTGTTGTTGCTTTAAACAGATATCTTTAAATCCTGTTTTGGAAGGGGATAAAGGGGCTTCAAAATCCTCTTAAGATTGTTTTTCTTCCTAATACCAAGTCATTTCATAGAGTGAGGTGCCATTCATCAGTTTGCCACTAGTTAAGACATTGTACCTGAGATAATTAAAGGAGAATCCCAGGATGGAGTTTTGAGTTATGCCCCTGTTTCTTCAGGGTCAAGATGAACTATGCTGGTTTGTTTGTTTTGTTTTTAACCAGGATTTTTTCAGTGTTTAGTTGTAGACTGACGCATTCTGTAGATTTTTCACGTAAAAGATTTTCTGCCTTGAGTAGTGCAGTACCTTCTGTGTGTTTGTGCACCTTAGTTGATATGTTTTCTATTGTTTTGTCTTTATCAGTTTTTGATGCTGGAAAAAAGTGAGGGAGGAAACTCTGAGGGTTACAAAAGAAAAATAATGTCTGCCTTCATATAATTATATTTCAAAGCATATGTACATTGTCCTCCTTTGGTTCAGACATGCAGTATTTAATGCAGTGTTTCTGCCACTTGTGCCTTTGGCAGGACCAAAAATCTTAACTAATTAAACCGTCTACACCACATGCTACAGTTAACCTCAGGCATATAACCCTACAAAGTAAGCAATCATAGAAGCTTGTTTGTTTTATTTCTGCCCCAGGGTGGAAGGATATTATCAAACATGAATGCCCACATATGCCTGGTAATAATGTGTGTTACATATTAAATGATGGACATTTTAGTATTGTGTGTACTTCTTTTTGTAAAACAATGTGTTTATGAGTTGTCTTTTTTTTTATTTTTATTCAAGATCTGATACTGCTGAAGATAAGTTTGTATTCTGCAATGGACTTGTGCTTCATAGACTTCAGTGCCTTCGTGGATTTGGGGAGTGGCTCGACTCAATTAAAGACTTTTCCTTAAATTTACAGAGCCTTAACCTTGATATCCCAGCCTTAGCATGTTTATCAGCTCTAAGTATGATTACAGGTAAGTACTCTTTTGGTAACAGAAATCTTCAAATACTAGTACCATATTGTTGCCATAGATCTGTCAATTGATTTTGCTATATTCTCGATCACGCCTCGACAAATAATACGTTTCTGGTTGCAAGGGCGAACAGTTTTAGCAGCCTGTTGCTTAGCTACACTGCAGAAATGGCGACCCAAAGTAAAATTGCTAGTGCCTAGCAGTTAGCCAGTTTTGTCCACCCCTGTTCTAGATGAGGCAAGCTTGATTTTTTTTGCACATTTGTAATGGTCATATTGAAGGTCTGGATGGCAATAGCATTCACTTGCTCACTCAGTCACTCCCTGAAACACCTATTATATTGGAATCTGACTTGCTATATCTCCGTGGTTTTATGTTTCTTGGAACGTTCTTTAAAAAGGTGAAATGTCTCAAACAAGGCAATGGGAATGGGGTTGCAATGGGAATTTTTCCACATACTTTTCATGACTCATTTGTCTAGACATAAGACCATTCCACCAGCTCTGCTGCATGGGGCAAAAGTGGATGAAACTAATACCTTTACCCAGGGCCAGATTAAGGGCTCCAGGGCCCCAGGCTGCCCACCACTGTGGGCAGCCTCCCTGCCCTGGGGCCCCAGCCTCCCACCCCCTTCGCCTGGGGCCTTGGCCCCCCACCATGGCTGCCTGTGGGCAGGCTGGTGCTGGGTGGGTCTTGGGGCCCCTCCCTAGCACTCCTGTCCTGTTCCCGGTCCAGCTGATCAGCTGCCTGGGGTGATGCAGTTTCCAGTGCAGCTCTCGAGGGCACCAGGCCCTGGAAGGCCATGCTGGAGGTCATACCAGCCACCAGCCAGCCCCAACCCTGGCATGCAGTGAACACACCCCAGCCCACCCTGTCCCCAGGGATGGACAAGTCAGCCTGGGAATGGGGCAGAGTGCTGTGGAGCCCAGCCTTTGGTGCCAGGGCCCCACTACTCCCCAGTGCCAGTCGGGGCCATCCCGGTGTCCCCCAGGCCCTGCCAGCAGTGTGCTGGACTGAGTGGGATGGCAGGGGCCGGATCATGTAGCGGCTTTAGGGGCTGCAGCCCAGGGCCCTGCAAATACCTACCAGATCTGGCTAGTGAGCACTGAAGGGAAGCATTCTAACCTGTAAAGCATAATTCTTCTCTTCCTGAGACAGCAAAAGCCTTTCCATTTAAATGGTTCATATTTGAGTCTTTATGTGATTTAGGGAGCATAGCTGGCTGAAGTGAAAGAAAGAACTGGGGGCCTATGTCCCTGACAATCTTGTAGAAATACAGCAGGAGTTAGTGTCTATCAGAGCAGAATTCCCTTCCTGGCCCTCTGTTTAATCCTCTCAGAAGATATGAGGATGTTCAGACTCAGCTGAGTCTTCAGGGGTTTCCTTGTGACTCATTTTACTACTGCACCAAAGTGGAGTCAGGCTGAATAGCTACAAAAATGCACTGAGATCCACAGAAATGGAAATGGATTTCCTCACAGATCTCAAGGTGCCTACAATGTTGTATATTCTATTCCCAATCCCCTGCAAGTGGTATCAGTCTTTTCACCCTGGGTGAGATGATTTTCTGGAAACCTAAGTTCACCCATCTTCGAAGCGTCTGAGGAAGTGGGATCTTCTCCCACGAAAGCTCATGCAAAAAATAAATCTGTTAGTCGTAAAGTGCCACACAACTCCTTGTTGTTTTTTTACTGGACTAGACTAACACAGCTATCCTTTTTGAAAGTGAAATACTGGCTGCTTTGAAGTCAATGGCAAAATGTCCATTGTCTTCAATAGTACTAGGATTTCACCTTCAGACTTTCTAGGATACCCTTACATCCTGCAGTTGGGGATGGTTTAGTGAATGCTAGTTTTAGCTTCAGTATTGGTTTCCTATGAAAAATATTTTCCTATTTTTAAATCAATTTTTACTCATTTCTTCATGGTTAAGAGAGGTGCAACAAATTTTGATCTCATTTACACCAGGTGTACATGAAGAATAACTCAGTAGGGTTAATTTGCTTTATGGCTAAGCCCAAAATGATTGAATTGTTACAGCAAGGAGAAAAACAAACAAGTGTTCTGTGGCACTATTAAAGATTAACAAATTTATTGCCTTGCATGTTGCCAAGATCCAAAGGGGTAGCTGTGTTAGTCTAGTTCAGCAAAACAAACAAGGAGTCCTCTGGCACTTTTAAAGACTAACAGATTTATTTATCACATGAACTTTCATGGGAGAAAATCCCAGAAAATCTGACAAAGTGGGATTTTCTCCCATGAAAGTTCATGTGATAAATAAATCTGTTAGTCTTTAAAAGTGCCACAGGATTCCTTGTTTGTTTTAACAAATTTATTTATCACATGAGATTTCATGAGAGAAAGTGTACCTGACTCTTTTTTTCCCCATCATTTTCCTTGACTATGAAACTGCTTCCTGATTATTTGCCTGGAGATTTCAGTGATTTACTTAAAGGCATGAACCTCATGCAAACTACTTCTGTCATGTGATATTGTCTTCCATGGGCAGAAAAGGTTTTCATCTCATACACCCATACTCTGTTTTAGCATCATGGTGCTTGCTCATTCCCACCCTGTTCAGTTGCCCTTGCCTAAACAAGTAAAGATTGTCATGTGGTTGAGTTGGATGCACTAAAAATGTTTAATGAGACTAACTTTTAATTAATGCATTCCCACATGTCTTGCTTTGTCCAATGATATAAGCCCGAGTGGTATACAGCTATTTGCTGTGTGGTGTTAGTCATCTTAAAATCTCCAGAAGAATGAAAGTAGTCATTTCCTCTAAACCCTTTCTCTCCTGACCAATGTTGTCCTTCAGTATTTGTCACATATTGACTTTCTTTTCTCCTGTATTTGTACTGGACTTGAAATTCATATAACTTTTTGTTCATTTCTTTGCCTTGTGGTATTGGCACAGCTGCATTAATATGGTTTTTAAGCATTTACCATAGAATGATGAGTGATGTAGACAGCCCCGAGAGAGAGGTGACTGCAGTAGAAGGAACAGCGTAGAATACTGTTTAAGATCCAATGACAATGTTGGTTTTCTTTTCTTTTATTATTTTTCGGTGATCTAACAATGGGAGAATGGTTCTAATCTGGAGAACATTCTGGTTCAGTACTCCTCATTGTGGAATTTGCCCATGAAGAATGTCTGCCTTGCTTTGCCCTACAGCCTGGGTATGCCAGTACATATGGTGTATTTGATGCTGTGCCTGGCCTCAGACAGCACCAACTCATTAACTGTCCTGTATCTAAGTAAACAGAAGTGTTTCTGAGAGTGGTGCTGCGCTTGTTCTGCCTGACCTCCGGAGTGCTCTTCATGAATCAAAAGCGAGTGCTCTCAGGGTGAAAAAAATGTAGTATTGTAGTCAGTGAGGTTCTGGCAGAGGGAGAGAGGAAGGGAAGCAGTTACACATGTGTGGGGATAGGGGAAGAAGGGAGAGAACTAAATTCTCTTTCCTGTGGAGAGGCCAGGAGAGAGGACAGTAAAAACTAGTACTGGAGCTAAGAGCCCCCCCCCTTTTCCCCACTCCCGCATCTGTGCTCCCAATGGTCACGATCTTCCCCCACCCCAGAAATCCATTTTTCCTTTTCTCAGCTTCTCAGGCAAGATCCATTGGATTTAATCTTCTCTGCTGCTAAAACCTGCAGTCTTCACAGTAAAATTAACCCAGACCCTTTCATTCACCCAAAGCTAGAAAATACTCTCCCACCTCCACCGTAACTCCCAGTGCTCCTACCCCACCACCCCACCATCTTCCAGACATGCATCCACATACCATCCATCCATCTACCCAGCACCCCTAGACAGTCTCCATTCCATGTGCCAGCATCCTCAGTCATTTTTTTTACCTATCCCAACCAATCCACTGACAGCTGACAACTTTTGTGCAGCTCCACATCCTACCCCATTCCCTGTATCTCCCCAAAGTGTGGGTCAAAGCATGTTGACAACATGGAATTTAAGGTTTGATGGAAAATATTTACAAATGCATACATTGACTTAGGAAATAATTTGTGGAATGTCACACTGAGACCATACAAAACTTGGAGGCTGTTGCAAATATATTGTAAATACTAAGTACAGAGATAAATTGTAAGGAATGCAGGAGCATGAAATACACAGAAAAAGACTAAAAAGACAGAAGTTTTTAATGAATTAAACATGTATGTTGTGTTATTAATGTAAATGTCCATTCAAGCTTTTTCTGTTTATTTGATGTCCTGGGCTTTGATGCAGAATATAAGACTGTGCTGCGGAATCAATAGATCCCTTATGATGGGTCATATGGCTATAATATTAGCCTTCACTCAGATTAAAAGAACTGGCACCTGGAATGATACAGATGAGCCACAAACAGTTAAAACTCCACAATGCCATAAGCTAGTGGGGTTTTTTTGGTGGGTTTTTTTGTTTGTTTGTTTTTAATGTAAGGAGTTGTTCTAGGACCTTCCTCCCTCTGTCTCTGTTCTCCTTCTTTACTTCCTTCAGTTAGTTGGGCAAGGGTAGGCACAACTTCCTCCTTAGCATGTCAACACTGCTCTGAATATCAGCTAGAAGAGAATGAGTAGAAAAGAGTGCAATACTCTTTCCACATCCCTCAAGAGCAAAAAAAAAAAAAAAAAAATTCTCCGTGGTTCTATTTCTTTTGGATCACTTACTCTGGACATCTTGAAATGTGGAATCCAGAGGTCTAAAGAATCAGAAGATTCTTATAAGTAGACTAGTGCCAACATGGAAAGCAAAAATGGGTCATATTAGGCCAAGATCTCCTTAATTGCATTGTGCAGTCTCTGTTAATTTAACCTGCTATGTAGGGCACAGAAATACTGCTATCCAAAGAATCTATCTTCAAATGCCATTCTGAAGAGCAGAGAAGTCTTTCCATAGCTGAGCAGATAATGTTCTTTTACTTTTTTTAACTAATTCCAAAGTATGAACACTTAATTTAGATCACTTAAAAGGACACAGTCTAAATCAGCCTCAGATTTGACCTACTCTGAAATGGAAAGATTTTAAATCAGTCTCTCTCTCTCTCAACACACCCATATCAAAATATTATTGTTTTAACCACTAGTCATTATGTGCACTCTGATTCAGCAAAATACTTCAGCATATCCTTAGACGCATGAGGTACATCTACATTGGAGCCTTAGATCGACTTAAGGAAGGTTAAGTCGACCTACAGACTTCCGTGGCCACACTGGGCTTTTATTAAGTTGACTTAAGTGCTTACTTAAGTTGACTTAATAACACCACCTCTTAAAGTCGACTTAACACTTAAGTCGACCTTATTAAGTCAACTTAAGCCAATGTAGCTAGGGAAAGCCAATCAGCCAACCTGATTGGCCTCCAGGCACCCTCCTAGAGTTTCTTACCAGCAGGAAGGGTGCTGTGCTCATTCCTTCTCTGATGTAATGTGGGACAGTTACCCACAACACACCACTCCCCTGTCAACCTAGCACCTGCCAGTGTGGATGCAGGCAATTGACAGGAGTTTTCAGTGTGGACTCTCTGTTAGGGGCCTCAAACACGTGGTCCGTGGGCCTCACGCGGCCATGGAGTTAGCTCCTGTGGCCCGTGACAAGAGCTGGAATTCAGGGGTTCTGTACCTTGGCCAGCTTTTCAAGTGGCCTGTACCCCCACAGCCTGCGAGCCGGGAGCTGAGCTGCAGCCACCTGCTTCCCAGCCAGGGTCCTGCCGCTGACCAACTCAGTCCCATTGGCAGTGCTTCCAGGCCTCGCTGCCCTACCCCACTCAACCCCCGGGGCGTCGGAACTGCCTGGCAGGAGATGGAGCCTACCACCGCCTGGGAGTCGTGCCGCAGGCAGAGCCCTGCAGGGCTGTCTCTTAGGGTGACGGGGTCCAGGGCCAATCAGCTTAGCTGGGGTCCCCACATTCCCCCATGCTGGAGGGGGACATGGCGGGCTGGCCCACTCCATCTCCCAGGGAGCCAGGTCATCCCCTGGGGACTGGGAGCTGGCCCCGCTCGAGGCTGCACCACTGGCGGGGGCGGGACCGGGACCATTGTCCCTCCCCTGGGCCTGCTTGCTTACTTTCTGTTCCCTCCATCTCTTTCTTCTTTTCTTTCTTTTCTTTCTTTCTTTCTCTTTCTTTTCATTTTTTTCCTTCCTTGTTTCCTTCCTTCTCTTAAATTTCTCAAAGCTTTTTTTAAAAAATAAATTGTAATTAAAAAAATTTTAAAAATCAATTAATTAAACCCAATAAATTATTTTATTTATAAACACTTTGAATTCAATTAATTTTTTAATTTAATTTTATTAAATAAACTGATGGCCCTACAGGGTTTGAAAAACTGTTGTATGAAAAGGTTTCAGTGATGGGGCCCTTAGGCTAATATCCTGGTCCTCATATGGCCCTTCTGGTGATTTGAGTTTGAGACCCCTGCACTAAGTCAACTTAACAAGGTCGACTTTACGTCAACTTAAAGTCGACCTTGTTAGGTCGACTTAACAGATCCTCCAGTGTAGACATACACGTGGGTAGCCACCTGTTTATATTGGGACTGCTCACATGTTTAACATTAAGCATGTGCATAGGTTCTTTGCTGGACTAGTACCACAGCGTTCAGCACTTTGCAGGATCAAGCACTGTGATTTTGGCTCTCACATAATTATTAATTTGTGTTCATTCCCCTGCTATTGACCTTTCAGCATCAGTTTACAGATACAATTGGTGGTGCTTTGCTGACATCATCAGTTTTACAGGAAAATAATGACAAGAAGTATGTTTTCACTGCAAACAAAAAGACCTATGGCAGGAAGTCTCAGGGCCTAGGTCAGTTGACATGGTTTTGCACCATGGAGCTAAAATAGCAATGTAAACATTCAGGCTCAGGTCAGAACCCCAGTTCTGAGACCCACTAAGTGTCTTCAATGCTCATGGCAGCACCGTGAAGAATTCACTCATGATATTCTCTTTCCACCCACTAGTTTCTCCTAAAGAAACTGAAGGCCCTGTGCATTATGTCATGGTATAATGCTTTCTTTAGGACCCCCACACACTGTGACATTCACATAGCTCTTTGGCCTCAAATTGCATGAGTCTGTGGTGCTCTAGGGGTTGTAGTATGCAAATCCTGTGTATATCAGATTGCCCCCGATACAATAAAAGAACTGGGCCCAGCACAGAGGCAGTGAAGCCCAGAATTTTGGAAGAATGTGGGCTTGTAGAATTAAATTTTGGAACAGGAAGGACTTGTAAAAAGGAAAGAGGAAACCAGATAATTATACTGAAACTGGGAGAGGTGCCAGTTTTCAATATGCTTGGTTTGGAGGCCCTTTCTGAACCCAGGACATAGCTCTGTTGCATCCACTATTAGAAAGTAACTCTCCAGTAACTTCAGATCTGTGATAAACCGATGGATCAAAGAAAAGTCTTGCTACGTACACTCACTGGCTAAATGGATAGATCAGTGATGGTTTACTAAATAGATACCTTCTCAAGAAATTCACTGGAAGCAGGCTTCCAAGAAGAGGGGTGGTGGAGAAGATAGAGGAAATGCCAGTACCACAGTATAGACCTCCACTTATCTGGCTTTGGTTTCCCATGAACCTGCCAAATCGGGGGGGGGGGGTAGCTTTTGGGGTATGTGCAGAGCAAATCTGTCCCCGCTAGTGGAACAATGACTTAATTTGCATGAGGAATTTCTTGTGGAGATTTCCAAGTGCATAGCTTCATCCCATGGCTTTTTATGCTGAAGAACATAATCTGGTCTTTTTTCTTCCTTTTTTTCCAGACTAATCTTTGCTTTTTATCAAAGTGAGGCTGGTGTGTACAGCAGGGTTTTCAGGCCTAATTTTTTTTTAAGTGATAAATGTAAGAAAGCTCATTGTCTGGGTAGAAAAAGTCCTTCAGATTTGCCCCATTGTGTCACTTATAGATACACCCATATGTACGGGATGAAATCGTGGCTCTGTTGAAATCAGTAGTTTTGCCCATGGATTTCACCCATTTTATAGTATATTAAATCTTGCCTGTCATTCAGAAATTGTTTAGCTACCATGGCATAACAGGGTAGATTAAGGATGAAATATGCCTTAATTCTGAATTTCCTTGTTTTCCTATTTAAAATCAGGACAGCAACCCTTGTAAGATAATGTTTAGAGATATCATACCATTGGTAATCAACAAGAAACACTTTGCTAATGAAACACATTAAAACTGCAAATGTTAAAAATAACACTGAAGACCAAAACTGAGGATTTGGTCCTAATTTAGATTCAAAGATTTAGAGATGTGGGAAGTAAACTGTTTGTGCCCCAGGTCTTCAGAGAGATATAGGTGCCTAAATACCTTTGAAGATCAGGCCTGTGTGCTCAAGTCCAATAGCTGATTTTCCAAACTCTACATCAATTCACAAAGTAATGGGATATAGATTTACAGCATCTCCACTGTACTACATAGATATTTATTTTTAAAGTCAGCCTGTGGGTCTGTTCAAGTATTTCAGCTCTCTGGACCTATAAATATATCTTCATTAATATTGCTAAAATACAACCTTAAAACAGATGTAAAGGTGGGAGCTCTTCAAAGATTTAGAGATTAATGTAATGTTCCACAGAATTCCTTAGACGTTTTGGGGGGAAAAGTCCCCACATATTTTTAAAATGTGTAAAATATTTCTTCCCTGTGCTCTTTAAATGACAGCATCCCTCTAAGAATTTACTCTAGGTGACCTGTAAAGTCAGGCTTACATAATTACAACATACACCATTTACGGGATATCTATTAAATATTCATTGATTCTTGTGTTTTAATGTAAACAAGTCACTTAAAATATCTAGGTTTCAAAATTCCTTGAAGGTGAAGATGTTTGAATGAGATGTTACTCCCTGGATGAGTATTTTTCATGTATTTGTTACAGAGCAAGCCAGACTGATGGTAAACAGTAGAGTATATTAGCTTCTAGTCACAGTTCACGCACATGGGATCCTGCTTCTGGTTTAAGATGGTACTTGGCCCTGCCATGAGTGCAGGGTACTGGACTCAATGACCTCGCATGGTCCCTTCCAGTTTTTATAATCTTGCACCAGTAGAACTCAGGAAGTAGCTCCACTGAAGTTACCAGAAATACACAAATGTCAAATTGTTAAAAATGAGAGGCTGATCGGCCCCTTACATTTCTGGGTATTTTCTGTCTATTGCATCTGTCTAGTGTCCTCCATTTGATTAGTTCATTAAACATATACCCAGATCAGTCACCACAGGGAGTAATTCAGTAGCATGGTCCCCACTACATGTAGATGTATGTGTGTGCATGCCTGAGAAGAGTGAGGAGGCCCAGTAGAGCACCAACACTTTCATTATTCCTGCTTTTGAGGGTGAAGAACAATGTACTCCCTGCATTTGTTCTCCTTTTTAAAGAGATGAGCAGAAGAAAGTGCCTCCTGTCAGATCCTTTCTTCCCATGAACACTGGAAAAGAAGGGTAGAGAGATTGAGAGAATGGATCATAATACTGGCATAAGAACGGGGCTGGGGGCAAGGACTACAGATAATTGAGAGTGCTTTGAGCATAAATCTTTCACAACTTCCTGCTTCTTCCCCACCCAGTATTCTCCCACCATATTTGCTTGATTGGTTGCAGGTCTAACTAGTATGTTTGCTAGTTAACTTAATTACTTTTTTCTTGGACCTCCCTGGCCATTATAATTGTATTTAAAACATGAATGACGATAATGTTGTTTGTAAACCAAATCCTTATTTTTCCACAAATTTAAAATTCAAAGACAAATTCAAATGCAACAGTTACTTGAGATTATTGTTCAGAAACATGTTACATAATTCGTCCGGTAAGTATTGATGGTAAACAGTGATGCAAATCTCTCTCTTCCTATACGTCTGCAAAGAGACTGTTTTTAATGAATCACAAATCTGAAGCTTTCTCCACAAGCTTAATGAACTGAGGATGTGTAACATCACTGCATCATTTTAACAGAACATGAAAGGGTGGGGGTACCTCCTTAGCTAGAAGTCATTTCTTTGGTTTTAGGAATTCCAGAAGTCTTTCATGATGAGTAACTGTCTTTTATTTTATGTAATGCTCACTTGAAGCAGGAAACAGTGGACCTCCAGAATTATTTTGTCTCAGCCCTTTTAGTGATAAATAAAAGCTGTAGATTATCAAAATGAAAAAAGGTGAAGTGCCTTTGGTTTCTTATAACAGCGTCTGTAAATTCCTAGCGGAATTCCAGGACTAGTGCTGATGGAGCTGGCAGTGGATATTGATCTCCACTTGAATTCACTGAATAAATAATGGTTGCCATAGTTATTGAGCATTCACAACTGGTAGGAAAGCAGGGAAATCTCCAAAACACCTTCTGTGATCATTTTGCCATAAAATTGGCCAATTAAATTATGCTTTATATAGTCAAAATATAGATAAATTTGTAGATAGCTCATGCTTCTTAGAAATTATCATTTAAATTATAACTGAAAGCCACTACTACAGATTTTAGCTGCTAACATGAAAGGGTGTTTATTACATCTTTTTATTGAATGAAACAAGGTCAGTCAATATATGGCATCGCCATTCTAATATATGTTAAAAGGTCTTCATTTTGTTACAGTATTACCTAATTATAGGTTGATTACCCTAGAGCAAGGGGAAGATTTATTCCCATAATGATGTTGATTTGGCTGTTCTTTTGCCTTCATTTTGCAGAACGACATGGATTAAAAGAACCAAAGAAAGTGGAAGAGCTATGCAACAAGATCACTAGCAGTTTAAAAGAACACTTAGCTTTCAGCTGCCAAAACAAAGGACAGCCACTTGAGTCTGCAGAGCCTAAGGTCCTGGGTGTTCTTGCTGACTTGCGTTCTCTCTGCACACTGGGACTGCAGCGCATCTTTTACCTGAAACTGGAAGATTTGGTGCCACCCCCTTCCATTATTGACAAGTTGTTTCTGGATACCCTACCCTTCTGAGTCTCAAATTACTCTCATGAAAGGCAATTGCCCACCAGAGCAGGCAAATGGATTGTGATTTACAGCTAACACTTCTGCCCTCGCTTTAAGAGAAAAACGCCAGCCCTAAAATGAGGACTCTTCTGGCACGTTTTCCTTGCAAACTAAGGCCTAAAATTTAACAGCTTACTGTTTGGGGGTTGTGTTCTTGTTTTATTTTTGCTTTTATTTTTATTTGTGTGTGTGTGAGAGATTTGGATTTTTTTAAATAAATTGATAATAAGGCACTTTGGGACAATACTACCCCAGCAGTAAAAGGTTAACATGACTGTTTTAAATCTATTGTGTAACATCTTGTCATATATGGGTAATACAAATGTAGAAGCTGTGTTTGAAAACAAGAACAACATATAGTTGTTTGCCAGGGTAGTATGTATTTTGTGACGATACAATTAGAATACTTTCTGTATCAAGGGCACACATATTGGCACAAACTAAACAAAAGATCACTTTTTTTTAACAAAGTGCATTCAGCTGACTATTTCATATAAAATCAGATATAGCAAAATGACAATGGCTGTTAGCTCCCATGTTCAAGTGCAATTTTTTAAAGTGCAGTCTTACTAAGTCTTGTTTATTAACTAATTTATTTTAATATGAAAATAAAATGGAAGAAATCAAGTGAGAAGATTACATGCACTAATTTACATGACAAAGTTTCCCAAACTTGAATCCATGTAGTGTGACTTACTGACAAATGTATGTGGAAGACACAGGGACAATTTGTGATTCAGTTGAGCACTTGTTCCTTAGATAAGGAAGTAAAAGTAAGTAGTGATTGGAATGCACAGGGTCAGCATCAGGGATAGTTACATTTTAGATTTAATCTAGTTAACAAGATAGTAAACAGAAACAAGACAGTTTTGAAGAACAAGCAAGTCTTGTAAAATAGTATGAATGTAAAAGCTAGAAAGGCTATAGTGGGCTGCATTGAAACATTCCGTGTTCGTACTCCTTTTTTGTATGTTTATACTGTTGATGCCATATTAATATGAAATAATTTGTTGCATAGTGTCTTTATTTGTATAAACGTTTGTATGCATGGTATATTGTAATGGCTTTGCCTGTATTTATTGCAACGACTGCCAGCTCATGGGAGCCGTGTTTACACAAAGTAACTAAATGGGGTGTTCACACTGACTCAGATATGAGTTAGAGAAATATATATATATATATATATATATATTATATATATATATATAAAAATGTGTGTGTGTGTATATATATGTATATACATGTGTGTCTTTTTATTAACAGTTTGTATATAAAATATCTGTCATTTCACAAAGTTATTTTACAGTTTATTTGCAGTGACTTTTAAGGCAGTACTCTTTAGCACTTTGATATTAAAATCTTGCTCATGTTCTGCTAAATTCAGATAACATTTAAAGATTTTAGTTCTAAAAATACTTTATATGCATTGTATTAAGTCAAAATTTTGTTGATCATTTTGCTAAGAAAAAATTTTTGAATATCAACCTGATGTCACTGTATCTTTTGTTAGCTTTAAACATTCTAGCTTTTGTCTTCTTTTTTTTTTAAGCTATGCTGTTTATATGGAGATTAAATTATATTATCAAACAGATGCCAAATTAATTGCCTAATTGCTGCAATGGATAACCCAGATATCAAGTCACTGTATTGTTTTTTTTCAAGTTGTCATCTGGTATTTTATCACTTACATTTGGATGTGCTTTTATGAAAATTATTCTTGTATCAAGATTTCTAGTAGTATCAATAGGAAACAGACTTCTAATCACCATAGTTAATATTTCCAGTTTATCTGAAGATAATATTTGGAACAATTTTGCTTTTTGTATTGACTTATAAGCTTATGTGCAAACATAATAGCATACTTAAATGTCAGGAAAAACTAATGTTTCTTGTAGGTTGGTGTCACACATCTGACCTGCAGGACCAATATATTTTGACTGACTTTGAAATATTGTATATAATATATATACACACCCACACGAGAAGTCCAAAAGTGTGCTTACTTCTGTCTCCTTGTGTAAAACAAGATGCTTAAACACCTTTGAGGATCTCAGCCACGGTCCCTTGAGAAACCTTTATTTCAGAATACATTCTGAAAGCTGCTGAGCACCCTCAGCTCTGAGCTGAGGATTCTCAGCATTTCATGGGACTCAGTCCTATAAAGTATTTTCCCACAAATCAGCATCATTTTTCTTGGAGCAAGATACATTCATTAGGAAGCATGTTCTTGGTCGTAGCAGGTCCAGAGCCCTATGTTAGACTTCCTGTAGCCAATGTGCTTCAGTCTTCCATAGATGTTCTTTACTGTGATACTCTCCGACATCCTGTAATCTATAGAATATCCTTCACGTTTATTTAAATTCACAAAATTTATTCATGCAGTATGATCAATGACAGATCAGAATTAAAGATGATTAACCTACTACTTTTCTTTAAGCTCTCTCAGTGTGAACACGCCTTTTTGCAGGCTGAATTCAGGAATATATCAGCTGTTAAAGGAGAGTGCCTTGCTTTTATCTCAGACAACAGACTATTTCAAACGTTTCTCTGCTCTTCTAACAGCAGTGTGGGGTTTTGGGTTTTTTTTGTTTGTTTGTTTGTTTTTGTTAACCTGCAAGTTGAAAGAAATGCTCTTGTACATAAAACAATGTAAATTAAAAACTATTAAATTGAATAACATTTTTGAGAGGCCTCATGTGTGTTTAATAACTATGCTTAATTCTGTTAAAATCTGATGTGAATTTTTTATCATTTATAAAACATTAACAATTTGTCTACTTGAGTCTTAAAAGTGAATGCAGGCTAAAGAACAATGAAAATTTAATGGCTAGGCATTGCATTAAAATATCCTTAAAGAAAAAACAACCTTGAAGAAGGCTGCAGTGACAAGTTACAAAATGTTATCTAGTTACTGAGGGTCAGATTACAACTGTCTCTGTGAGAAAGCACTACTGGGAGTGTCTTCCCATGAATATGCCCCCTGCCCCCCAATTTACCTGTAATTTACCTGCTGATGGTGGAGTGGGTGAGCTGGGGGGAATGCCTACAGTTCTCATAGTCCCTAAGGGGTGTGCCTGAATAAAAAGAAAGCAGGGTCATGACTTCACCCTACATCATTATGAATCAATATATACTGGCAGGAGAACGCCAGGTGGTACTAGCAGCTCTTTTTAAAGCTATGGCAAGTACCGCTCCTCAGTGTGGTTCTTCTTTGTAGGAGGGATCATTTAGCCCTTACCAAATAAGACTTTGTAATTACCACTGCATTTTCTAAACAGTTGTAAGAAATGTCTGCTATTGTTTCAATATCTCCATAACTACAGATGGTCTTTGAGAGCAGTATTTTAGTAGAATTTCCCGGCAGGGAAGCCAGGTCAGCTGTGGTGCAGTAGGATTCAGGAACTATCTGAATGTGTGACAAAGCAAGAGACTGTCAAAATCCCTCAAAAGGATTTTTTTTTTTTTGCCATTTACTATTTAATTAAACAACCACTCTTAAAATTGTTAGTGAGAAAGGCAGAAAGTAGCTTTCACCTTTCAAGTCTTCTATTTGGCTAAATAGCAGATTTCATTCTCTGGACCAGATTCTCCCCCTTGAAAATCAGTTACTCCCACTCACTTCACATTTATTTAAACTCATAGTTATTTCCACAGTGGTGGATTGAGTCTGAGGTGACAGAATGGAGCACCTCATGATCTAAATGTCTCCTTCTCTGTCCCAAGTTCCTGTTGACCTTAACGTCAGTAGAATTTATGGATATGCAGAGAATGAAGAATTGGACACCAGAGTGTCACGACTACAACTTTCTGCTTGTTTTTCTCTCTCTTGCTAACATTTTAGTTACTCAGTACTTGGAATGAGATGTGTGGTCTGGTCACTAAGTAAATCTTCAATGGGAGCTTGGCTTGAGTGTGGACTGCAAGATCAGACCCAGAAGGTAAGTCTATTCCCGTGAAGGTGTGCCCAATGGCCTCTGTACCATTGTGAGCTTGAACATAACTGGAGTGGGTCAGATGAATCTCTTTACTACTACAGAGCAGTTTCTATTTTAACACTTAAGTTCATGCATGGAATTAAAATATTCTGTATGATCAAACACACAAGCCTAAAGCTCTGGTGATGTTTAACTTGAGATAATGTAGTTTTATATTGGTTGGGCCATGCTTTTCACAAAAATGACTACTCCCTTGGTGGAGGAAATTTGACTTGTGTTGTGATCGATTACGCACTGCAGTAGGACCTAGAGGTTGCAGTGGAGATGCTAATCACTGTGATTGACACATGAGTAACAGGCAGTCCCTGTAAGAAGAGTTTACAATCTGAACAGGCAAAACAGACAAAAAGTAAGAGACAAAACAGCATGTAAATGACGTGCCTATTTTCATACAGTGAAGCAGCAGAACACACAATACCACCCAGTTCTCCTGTTCCCAGTCCAGCAACCAGACTACATGGCCTTTCTCTGATAGCCTTTTCTTTAAATGGACAATTGAACATTTCTATGATGCCAAATTATGAGCAAAATAACAGGAAAAGGAACTAACAGGTGAGTAAGGCAAACAGGATTTGATCCAGCATTTGGAAGTAAGATATGGTTACCTACATAATAGGTAGTGAGTATTTAGAAAGAAGAAATTGACCCTTGCTTTATTGAATTAATGAAGTTGAGTCACAGGAATACTGCGAGATATGAATTAAACAATAATTATTAATGGATAACAATTAATAAATGACACTATTGATACAGTAAATGCATAATGAAGAGTCTTTTAATCAAAGACTTAACTGTTAATGCAATATTTGAGAACTGAACTCCTAAGCTACTTTTATATGAAAAAGACAATTACAGTGATTAATTAAATTACAAGCGTAAGCAAGTTGCTACACTAAGAATTGTTATGTTTTACTTTTGTTTTCTTTAATGCTTGATAGCTTGATTTTTTGCATTAGTATTTTGGACCTGATCTAGCAGCCCTTGTTTACAGAAATTGCCCCATTAGGTTCTGTGATTTTACTGCTGTGAATTTCATGCTGGATTAGGGCTCTGACTTGAACCTATCAAAGCAATGCTATTTATCGAAGTTTAAAAGGGTGAAACTCCAGCTATAACTGATGTTGTCACGTCTACAGCAACATATGTTTCAAGACTTTACTTACAATGCAATGACTGTATTTTAATGCTAAATACAAGAGGATGAGGATGGGAGAGAAAAGGCAGTGAAACCACTATGCTTTCACTTTTTTTCTTTTTTTTTTACCTGTGATTTTAAATTTATATTAAGAACATTCACAGCTCTGGATGGACTTTCTTTGGTATAGAATTGTCGCTCTAAATAAATAAATAAACAATGACATATATTCAGTTAAGTTTTACCTTTGCTACTTGTAATACAGTTGAGCCCCTAACCTATCAAGCAATTTGTTGAGCTCAATTTAAAAAAACAAACAAAAAAAGACAAACCTCCCTTCCTGCCCACTAAACTCCTCTGTGGTCTAAGGCCCTTGTTCCCCATGAATAAGTATTACAGTAAAGTCAAAGAAAGTTCAAAAGAGACTTTGCTATTAGAAAAATGTTCAAGCATATCAGACATAAAGTAAACAAGGAGTCCTGTGGCATTTTTAAAGGCTAATAAAATTAATTATCACATGAGCTTTCATGGTAGAAAATCCCACTTCATCAGATGGTTTGAAGATGGGGAACTTACAGAATGGGAGAAAAATATATGCAGGGAAACATCTACATATATTTTCTTCCCATTCTGCAAGTTCCCCATCTTCAAAGCACCTGATGAAGCGGGATTTTCTCCCATGAAAGCTCATGCGATAAATAAATTCATTAGTCTTTAAAAGAGCAATTAGATTCCTTGTTTGCTTTGCTGACAGAGCTACCCCTTTGGAACCTGCAGACATAAAATACAAATTCATTTCCCTTTCACATGGTTTTCATTATTTATCTTGCAATGTTTCCTAATTAATTTTGAAGACATTTGAGTTTTAACAAGAATTTGCTTACTTCCAGCTCTTCCTATTTGATCCTGCAGAAAAGTCAGAATGCTTCATTTGTGGTATCATGTTACTTTCCATGGCAACAGCCAATGATGTTACAAACACCAGATTGTGTCCGGTGGTGTGCAAATCTCAAAGGTCCCACAGATCAGTTCAGACGCTTACCTGAATGAACCAATGAACGTCCTGAGTCCAAACTGACACAACCTTTCCCCCCTTTACTTATTCTTCCCTATGCTCTCTCTTACTGACCGAGTTCCCTACTCTCGCTGCAGTTCTTTCCCAGTAACCCTTGCCCTGTCCCCCCCAACCCTATTTAACCCTGTAAATCTCTGCTCTCCAGCTCTCTCTTCCACTTCCTTTATATGTACACATAAACCTTATAAAGAAGAATTACAGCTGTATTTGTGTTAGGCTCCAGTGCTTACACTTTGAATTCTTGCACAAATGGGCAAGGATTCAAAGTAAAAGCACCAAGAGTTAGCAAAAATAGTCTTGTATAAATGCTCAATTGAATCTTTAAATATAAGGGCAAACGAATTGATGGCTTCACTTAGTAGCACAGCCACTGAAATCTACAGCAGATTTCTTGGAGGATTTTCATCTCGGGACAGAATTAGTCAATTTGCTTTAGTAAAGAAAATTCTATGGAATAAACAATGTGACGTTAAAGGGGGGAAGGGAGAGGAGGAAGGATTTAGAACCATCTACAGATTCAGTTTAGTAAAGAGGACATTCAGAAAAGTAAAGAAGCATGGGAAAGAACTACATAATCTTATGATCGAACGGTTAGCTAAGCAATATAGCTAAAACTAACACAAATTTGGAAAAAGAGCCAGTATGCTTTTGCCTTTTGAGTTAAGATATCAGCAGATTGCTAGGAAAGTAATAAGAATTAAAAATTCACAAAATAACTATTTGACTCAGAAAGCAAAAGAGAGAACAGATTTTTGGCCAATATTACATGGTTCTATGAAGCAAGCAAAAAATTCTGCAATAATATGACCAAATGCAAGAATTCTTGGCAGTGGCCACACTCACAAAACTTATAAAATACTAAACAGAGGGTTTTATCATGCCCTTGGTAATTAAAGAATTTAAGAGCAAAACTGAATCGTTAAATAAATAATAAGTAAATAAATAAAATTTTAAACCTGAATGGTTATGAACTGAAATTTTATAAAACTTTTTCTGCTTCAGAGTAATGCATCACAATTTAAACTAATCTCCCATAAACTGCAATAGAAAATTCTTCCAGCAATCAAGGAGACACATGATTGCAATACTTGTTAAAAAAGAATCAGAACTTGAAACATGTGCTCCTACAGAGCTATATCCACTTTGGATACAGGCAGTAGTTTTCTGACTCTCGCCCTCCCGGCCGGCGGCGCGGGGGGGGGGGAGTCTTTTTAGAAACAAGTTACCTAAGAACCATGGCTCTGTAAAAAAGTAGTTCCAATAAACTAAAATGGGGGCTTGATGCTGTCATACAAACCTCAGATTTCAGCACAAAACTATTCTTCTTCTTACTTGATTCCAAAAAAGCCTTGACAGAGGGAAAAGCAGGTTTTTATTTTGGCAATAGCCTGAAAAGAGGCCAGAATCAGGCTCTGAATTTATTTAAGCTTGTAAGATGCAACCTATTGCGTCCCTTTTTTCACTTCCCCTTATTTAGCTGCACTCTAGTTTACACCGGCTGTTGAGCTCATAACAATGGTGTTATGAGGTTTCAGGGAAATACAACAATTGGAATGGAAATGCTAGTAAACAGTAACATTTACAGCTTCTGGATGTGGGCTAGTCTCCTTACATAAGGTGCAATAATTCCTGGGTCCTGATTCTCTATTGCCTGGCTGTATATTATAAAACTAAAGAGTAGACTGATCTTTAATACTACCAGCATGCACCTATGCACTAGCTTTGCTTTCAAAGCACCAGAAACTCAAAATGTGTTAATGGGAGCAGTGAGTGCTCAGTGCTTCTGAAAGTTACTGTAATTTACTATTCGCATTAGAATAGTGCTTATAGATCTCAAACAGGAGCAGAATCCTATTATTTCAGGCACTGTATGTATATAGTTAGAGCCAGTCCCTGTGCCACAGGGCTTAAAATCAAAAGAAACAAGACAAAGAGAGAAAGTATTAGTATTCCCTATTTTACAGATTGGGAATGAAGGTGCAGAGAGACTCCTCTTCCTCGCCTAGAACCTGATTCAGCACGCCTTTTTGACATGCTGTGTTCAGATAGAAAAATGCCAAATTTTGGCAAAGGTGCTAGGTAGTTAAGGAAAACAAGATCCTCAGCTGGTGTAACATCTTTGATTTTAATGGACCTCTATGCCTACATTCATCAGTTAAGAGCTTGGCTTTAAGTATTATTGTTAGTAGTAGTAGTAATACTAATTTGTTATGGGCTCTACGTGCTCACACTGCATGTATCTTTTAATAAGAATAGCTGTAACTTTTTATATCTATTCAGAGTTCAGTATACATTTGAGTACCTGTGTAATATTATGGGCATGTAGAATATGTGCACATGCATATAGAAAGACTTACTTTGTATGTCATCTATCTGTTTCCTTTTGTTGTGATTTCTATTTGACTTGGTCCCATAATTATTACAAACACCTCTCTATAACTAGCTTTCGATTGTGTCGTGTGTTTCTTTTTAGCACATCATCCATTCCAGTGGTTTCCAGTTCACTTGAGCATCATCAGTTTGGTTGTATCTGCCAAGTGACAGCCAACATGAGTGCTGCAGGTATTGCTGTGTATTGATCTTTTTCTTTCCTAATCTTACCCATGCTACTTCACCCTCTCCATCACTGATGTAACACTTTCCCTGCCTTCTTCCATCTGCTTCTGTTTCCTTGGTCTCCCTCACCTGCTTCTTATTGCATCTTCTGTCCTACCAAGCCCTCCTGTGGGTTCAGTCTGGTCTAGCTCAGGGACTTGTGGTGGACATATGTGGCCTGGATCTGGATTTTGTAGGGGTGTAAATTCTGCTCATTTTTACACATACTCCATCTAAACTGCACTAACTACACTTTATTTTCAGGCCTGTGGCACTTAAAGACTAACAAATTTATTTATCACATGAGCTTTCATGGGAGAAAATCCCACTTCATCAGAGATTTTAAATAAATTTGTTAGTCTTTTAGTGCCACACAGGACTCCTTGCTTGTTTTGATGAACCAGACTACCACAGCTACCCCTTTGGAACTCTGTTTTGAATATCTGGGGTCTCGGTCATGCAAATCAGTTTCTGTTACCTGTTTTGCAGTGCGTTGTATACCTTATCTTTCCACTCTTTCAAACCCTTCATATTACTCAGTTCTCCTTGGGACCATACCTGGCTAACAGACTCCAGAATCTAGCCCCAGGGCTCTTCATCCAGATTTGAGCAACTTCTGCAACCTGTCAAGGAAGTCCTGGAGAGACTGAGTGACTTAGCCTTGATATTGGGTACATGCAACCTTAGAGCAGTGAATTTTCTACAGCCTCTAGGGACCAAATTTCAGAAGCTGTCTTCAAATCTGTGCACCCAAAATTGGACGAATTACAGTTGGTGATATATTTTTTATAAAAATGAGTTTCTGGCCTGTGTCCTCACAAAGATAGACTTGAAAATATAAACAAATGCAAACTGACCATCAAGATTTAAAGGAACAAGCAACTGGTCTTGATTTCTATGGCAGGAGGCTTTCTCTCGCACACACACTTCTTCATACAAAAATGAATCAATTTAACTGACATGCGGTCCAAATATCTGCTTACCATCTCTCCCCAAATTCCTGAGCTGGCAACTAAGGTACAAGTCTACCAGGGAGCTTGCATACACACTCTTCTTGCGCCATGTCTTCATTACTTTTGTTATTTGTGGTAGCTAAATTAAAGCTAAGATAGGTATGCTCATCACTGCTACAAATACACTTTCACTTTACAGCACAGATATACCCTTAGGCAACTATCAAGCTGTGGGCTGCAATCACAGAATCATAGAAAATTGGGGTTGGAAGGGATCTCAGGAAGTCATCTAGTCCAACCCTTTGCTCAAAGCAGGATCAACTCCAATCATCCCAGCCAGAGCTTTGTCAAGCTACACCTTAAGAAGCCTTAAGGATGGCGATTCTACCACCTCCCTAGGTAAACTATACCAGTGCTTCACCACCTTCCTATCAAATCCCCTACATTCTTCTCTTCTGCAGAGTAAATAAGTCTGAGTTTTTCAGCCTCTCCTTAAAACTCATGCGCTCTAGCCCCTAATTTTTATTTTTTTTTTTTTTGCCCTCCACTAATCTGTCCCCAATTTGTCCACATCTTTTCTGTGGTAGGGGGCCCAAAACTGGACACAATACTTCAAATGTGGCCTCATCAGTGGCAAATAAAAGCTAATAATCACTTCCCTTGATCTGCTGGCAATGCTTCTACGAATGCAGCCCAGTATGCCATTAGCCATCTTGGTAATAAGGACACACTGTTGACTCATATCCAGCTTCTTGTCTGGTGTAACCCCCAGCTTCTTTTCTGCAGAACTGCTGCCTCTAGCCAATCAGTCCCCTGTCTATAGCAATGTATGGTATTCTTGCTTCCTAAGTGAAAAATCTCTGCACTTGTCCTTGTTGAGCCTTATCAGATTTTTTTTTTTTGGCCCAATCCTCCAATGTATATAGATCGCTCTGTCACCACTGTTGCTGTGACCAAGACAGCTGTTATATAGGCTAAACATGCATGCCCCACTCTGCCAGCTGCTTCATCAACAGATGAAAAGCAAAAGGGCCAAACTACTACTTTACAAAGTGGGAGTCCTGCACCTGCTGTAGCCCACCTCTTCCTTTGCTGGTGTCTTCCAGTGTAATCCCATGCATCTGCAGAACAGAGAGAGGAGACCTGTCTGTTTGAAGAGATCTTAAATACACTCAAGCTTCTGTGTGCAGTGAAGGGCCAAGCTGGATTCAAAACATGAACAGAAAAAATTTGCTTAGTGATGGAGAAAGAATTAAATATAATAAAAATAAAAATGTTGTGAGTGCATTCATGAATTATATAAGCCTCAGAGATCATGGATCATCTTACCCTAAGAGATTATTTGATTTCTGGGTTAAACCCAACACTGGTAAGAAACATAATGCAGAGAAACCAAATTTTAAAAACTCAATATGGGAGTATCACACAACCCATTTTTATGGGAGAAGTACGGGCCACAAAAGCAGATATCTCTGGGATATCCTCTGCCTATTAGGAAAGAGATTAAAAATTCAGTGTATCATCATCATCATCAATACTTTGCTTTAAATTACTGTTAAAATGTATATTGAATCTTACATGCCCCAAATGATGTCCATATATTATATCTATGTACTATGGAAATCGACTTAGTAAAATGATATTTCTTACGTGTGTGTGTGTGTGTGTGAAGAATCATTTACATGTGTGCACGCGCGTGCACGCGCACACACACCATTTTTTAGGCTGCAAAGGGAAGTCTGAAGTTAAGTGGATCTTGGTCCTAAAAAATAAAGACATTAAAAACTAAAAAAGAAAAAAATTAACTTCTCTTTATTATTGAAAATACATATGATTTAATCTGGTTTTGTATTCTTTATTTTCATGAAAAAGAGATGACAGAAGTATATGTATTTATAGTCAACATTTATTACAGAGTTGTAACATTTTGATTTTGACTATACAATCTATTTAAACTTAGGGATTTTTTTCAGTGTGGCATTGCTGTATTATGAATTAGCTAAGAGTAAATAATTTATATTTTGGAAGGGTTGGAGAAAAAGTATGGAACTGATTAAATGTTTTGGGAAGGTAAAAGTGTGTTTTATACAGGGGGAATGTCACATGCATCACTTACGCAGAATTTTTTGAGACAGCAAATTGTGGCAGTACATCACAGATAATTCCTTAATCCTTGTGTGTCTTTTGCATTCATTAAGCATGCCAAGTTCTGAGACCTGCAAAATTCAAAATTTAAGCACTTATGCGTAGACTTGTGAGTTGTGAAGGTGTAAGGGACCCTTTGAAAACTGCACTCAGAGTGACTCAGAATATTCTGTTTTGACCAAAGTATTATAAGGGATTTTCCAGAGCCAGCCAAGGAGATAAAGGTATTTACTCCAGGTATCTTTATTATTGCAAAAAAATTGAGCCACTTGATAAGAAATACAAACTTCAAATTTATGTTACAAGAAGTAAAAATGAGACAATATACATTTTAGAGCCTGTTGAAGTAAAAACCAGTTTATCTTCAAAATCAGAAAAATTCATGAAAAACTATGTTTTTACAATATTTTTTCATCACCATTATCAAATGGTTAGGTTTTCAGTAAACAAGAACATTCAATCACTCAGTAAAATTTTGAGTAACAAATTTAGCCATTTGTGGGTATGTCTATAGTAATCACGAAATGAGATTATAGCTTGCATAGATATATCTGAGCTAACTTTAACCTTGCTAGCCAGAGCAGAGGAGCCATAGTATTATGCATTTCAGTGTAGCCTAGCCCTCGGCCCCCCCACCCCCAACTAATTACCCCAGGTTCTGGGTGGGCTCATACAGCCTGGCTCTGGGCTGAAGTGTGCCTTGCTGCAGTTGGATTAAAGCTGGATTAATCTAGGCATGTATATCTGAGTTGCAGTCACACCTTGTGATTGCAATAGAGACATAATGAAAACAACCTTGACAGCTCAGAATTTTTCACCATTTTTTCCCCTTTTTTTTCTTTTTTTTTTTTGGACCAGCTCTCCTAAGTTAAGAAAGCTATTCAGACAGCCATGCACCATGATAAAATTGTATCATTCCTCATGACAGAATATCCCAACACTCTTCCTGGATCAATTTAAACACAGCAAGGTGACATGCATTGATTTCAATTCTCATATGGCTTTAAAAATCTTCAACTAGAAGATTTTGTTCCAAGGATTTGTAGCCCCAAGAAAGCCAGTCATGCAGTAAGTTGGAGTTTCAGGTTTTTTACAAGCATCCTGTACTTTACGCCTGAGACATTAAATGAGGGGAGGGCGGTTCAGCTTCCACAACTATTCCTTGTCTCTTGCACTGCCAGCTGTGGGACTTATTCCGTGAGTTGGGGAAGGAAAGACTTGTTATTATTCTTTTTCATTTTATTGGAATACGGACATCAATCCATGAGACACTGGGCTGAGCTCACACACACTCATTTTTCATAGGCCACTGAACAGCCATTAGAAGGCAATAACTTTCAGGGTCTAATTCAGAGGTGTCAGGCAAATGGCAACATTCATTCTTTCAGCCCCAGTGAGTTTGACCAACTCATACTCTTTGGGTATGTCTGCGGTGCGACGAAGAGCAAACCACCCTAGTGAGGCTCAAGCTAGTGCACTAATAACAGGAATGTGGACACTCTGTCGCAGGCTGGAACACGTGCTGGCATGCCCACCCTACCCACTAGGCATGACAGCCTGAACTCAGTCTGAGCTGGAATGTCCATATTGTTATTTTTTAGCACTCTAGCCCTGTTAGCACAAATCTGTCTACTTAGTCTGGGAGTCTACCTTCCAGCTCAGTATAGACCAGGGATGGCCAAACTAATGGAACTCAAGAGCCACACAAGTTAATTATTAAACCTTTGAGAGCTGCACTGAGGCATATAGCCATATACTTTTACCTACTCCAAAATTACTAAGTTTAAAATTAATTGCACACTTTAATTCTATCGTAAAAAGAGGGAAGATAGAGATCCTACCAAAGTCAGATTCTAGTAATTACTTAAGGTTACTATGAAAACTAATATATGATACAGTAAATGATCTATTTTCTTTCTTTGTATTTTTGTTTCTTATTATTCAATGTCACGTTTAGAAGAACTTGTAAAACACACTTTTATTTTAACGAATAAACCTCATTAGGGCCTATGAGAAAATGTAAACTTGCCATGTTTGTCCCCGCCATCCTGACCATGCCGTGCTTCTCCCCACTATCCTTGGCTAGCACCTCTGCTTAACATGCAGAAGGTCCTGGGTTCAATTCCCAGGGGGTTGGACTCAATGATCTCACAAGGTCCCTTCCAGCCCTATGATTTGATTGATTGATTGATTGATCGATCCTCAACCCTGTAACCACTTCTCCTCACCATCCCAACCATGCCATGCTTCCCCCCCTCCCTAAACCCCAGGCCCTGATGCTGGCTTCCCTGGGCTGATCCACCTCCCAGGGGCATCGCTGGCTGGGGGAAGGACCCAGGGCCTGGGCCCGGGCCCCACCCCTTGGCCAGGGACAGGGCTCGGTGCTGCCGCGCCACTGTGAGCAGCTAGGCCCCACATCCCCGGCCGGGGACGGGGACGGGGCCACCGCCAGCGAGCGCGGCTGGGCCCCAGACTGTCTGCTGCGGCTGCGGGCAGCCGGGCCCCAGATCCCCGGCTGTGGACAGGGCTGGAAGAGGCCGCAGGAGGCTGGGCCCGCATCCCCAGCCGGGGACAGGACCACCACGGCCGCGGGCAGCCAGGCCCTGGATCCCCGGCTGGGGATGGGGCCGCTGCGGCCACCAGCGGCTGGGCCCCAGATTTCCAGCCTGATTGGGCCAGAGATCCGGAGCACTGGCGCTGGGGTTCAAGGCACATGGCCCGGGGTGCCCAGCGCCAGCAACGTTCCTGCCACCTCCAAAGGACCCCGTTATCTGGCCACTCCGGGGACTAGGCACAGGCTGTGGCTCCCCCCACCTCGAGCATGTTCAGAGCATGCTCAGGGACAGGCGATTTAAAACTCTTTGGCTGGGGCTGCTTTCCTTTCTTGGACCCACATATAAGCTGGGTTCTTCCATGAGTTGCACTTTTTCATTCAAGACCAGCATGCGGCTCCTGAGCCACGGTTTGGCCGTGCTTGGTATAGACATACCCTTTTAGATTCACATTCACTTACCAAATCAGGATCAACACCTTTCACGTGACTCAAATTTAAATGAGATGGCTTTTTTTCCTTGGTCTGGTACTAATTACAATAAAATCTAACCTGTGCAAGAATATAGTGTAGTAGCTAGCATACCTGCTTTACATACAGAAAATCCTAGGTTCAAACCCCAGGGGGTTAGACTAGATGATCTCATAAGGTCCCTATGATTCAATTCTATTCTATATGCTTCATATACTTAATATCAGACTAATACATTACATTGCAAAATTAAAAAATCCCTGAACAATTATTTTTTGTTCTCTCTAAGAGCTATTTAAATGAACAGCATCTTAAATTTACTTTCATAGTCTCTTCTCTTTTTGTTCTTCTTTTGAAAGTTCCATAAACTTTAAACACAAAATACAAGAATACTAATATACACACTATATAGTTTTTTGTAACAATATCAAGAATCCAGTTAGCATTGAATCAGATAATTTTGCCTTCCGGAGAGGGTTTAGTGGGTATTTATAAGGAGGCTAAATTGTATTGTTTTAAAGCACATCGTAAAAGCTTTGACTTTTTAACATGATCTCTGAGCCTTAAGCATGGCTGGCAAGGATTCTTTCCAATGTGATTTACATGTATCTTATTTCATCGTTTCTAATGAAATGGAAATTAAATGTAAAAGAACTAAAAAAAGTTCATGCCACTTGTCACAGCCATGATGTTCCAAAAAGTTTGAGTTCTCTTCATGTAATTTATATCAATATAAAACATTCTTTACAAAAATAGGACCACCTCTTCAGATTAAGCAGAAGGGTTATTTGTATAAGTTTCTTCCAGCAAAGGTTGCAAAGTTTGGCCCACAACTATTTTTTTAAAACATTTCTGGGTTATGCTTAATTACTAAAAGGGTGGGCCAGACTGCCCCCTTGCATGCAAAAAAAACAACCAACCAACCAAAGAACATGCATGAGGTAAAAGGGAGAAGGAAAGCTCTGTAAACTTTTATTAGGGAGCTCTCCTGGCACTGTCCCCTCTGTGGGGAAGAGTTCAGGTGTGGAGCACAAATGAGAGACCACAATCACTCCCAACATCAGATCTGAAGTATCCATAGAGAAGGGCCTGGGCCTGGGCCCACCACCCTTTCTGCTAAAAGCTGTCAAGCACACGAACTGTTCTTCTGATTACCTCTCTTTGGCAACTCCTACAGAAGCCATACTGCCACTGACTGGGTCCTCTCGTGGACTGTAAATGCTAGCTGTGCAAAGGAACCAATCAGAGATACTCCAATCTAGTTGTAGTTGCTTTTGTCCTTACTTTTGCATGGAAGTTGCGACTCAGGGCAGGGAACCCTCTTCCTCTTCAAACACCTTTCTCCAGCTCCAGAGTCCACAAAGCCCCTGCCATGAGGCGAGTGACTGGGATATGGACAACTACTATCAAACTCTCCTTCCAACACCTCAGCCTCTCTTTGATAGCACACATGCCTGAATTCTCCCTTTCAGAGTTCAACCTGGGGCACTTGATTTTAATCTCAAATTTAGGTTTTCCAAATAGCTACCAGTCACTGTCAAAAAATGAAATGACACATAGGGTATGTCCACACAGGCTTCTTATTTCGAAACAACAGAGGTTGTTTCGAAATAAGAAGCGGCATGTCCACACAACACACCATTATTTCGAAACAGCGGGATCTGTTGTTTCAAAATAACGGCCGTTATTTCAAAACAATTAAAACTTGCATCTAATCAAAATAGCCGTTGTTTCGAAACAGTTGTTTCAAAACAACGGCATTCGGACACGTTGTTTTGAAATAACACCGTTGTTTTGAAACAACTGTTTCGAAACAACATGTCCGAATGGCCTTGTTTCGAAATAACCATTTCGAAACAACAGCTATTTCAAAAGCAGGCTTTCCCTTAATTTGAATTAACAAACTGCTAATTCGAATTAACTTATTTCGAAATAAGGACTTTATGTCAAAATCACTCATTTTGAAATGGGTTATTTTGAAATAATGATGTATGTGTGGACATAGCCATAATTTCTTAGAATACATTTAGGATTATCATATTTAATATGAACAATAAAATAAAGCATTTTACACAGCACTGAAAATGCTTCTTAAAATAACCTTTTTAACGAAGCCATTAGCTAGACAGAGTATCATTAAAATCCGTCCAAAAACAACTTGCACCTTCTGCTGCTGGTTACACAATGTAGAAGATAAAGGTGATTTATAACATCTGCATTACCATGGTAGAAGTTCAACAGGATACTCACATTCTTTTGGAGAAGAGCTCAGTTGCAGCTGAGACAGCAAGGGAGGTGGATGCACTGGGCTCGCTCCAGGATGCTGCTTTCACCAATGTGCCCAGAGGTACCCTGCCTGCTGAGGAGCCCGTGCCTGCAGGGGAACTGCCAGAACTGCCGCTGGCCACCTGCTCTATGGTAAATGAGGATGTCCCGTGGACCTAGGTACCACCTGGGTAGAGGGTAAGAAGTAGCCCAGGGGTGGTTGGGTTGGGGCCTGTACCCAGATCAGCAGGCGACTGTGGAGATTTCCCAGTGACAGCGCACTGCCCTGCTGCTAGGCCCCTGGGCTGGGATGTAGTGGAGTCAGGTAGCCCCAAATCCCCCTCCCCTCCTCCTGGAGTGGCAGCTACTCAGTGCCTGAGCCTTAGACCTGTGTTTCCCCATCAATGTGCCACAGCGCACAAGTGTGCCATCAAGCCTGAGCAGGCATGCCACAAATTTTTTTGAAAAACTACTCAAAGAGCTCTGGATTGGCTCACTGGTTCATGAACATTCATGAGTTTATTTGGAAACTATATGGTGGTCTGCCTCAAATAAATTAAAGGTAGTAAGGTGTGCCACGGCAGAGAAAATGTTGGGAACCACTACCTTAGACAGCAGAGGTGCTGCTCAAACCCCTGCCGTGTGCCACAGACGGCGTGCTCTTTCCACCCTGCCTGAGAGCCAGGGGCTCCTGCCCTGCCTTGCCTGCGGGCTGCCAGGGCCTCTGAACTTCTTAGTTGCTCTGCCCTGCCCAAGGGCCGGAGCTTCCCCCTGTCTAGAGGCAGTGAGCTAGCGAGGCCGTGTTGGTGTGACCAAAGGGGGAGGAACGCCTGACTATGGAGGAATCATATTCTGCTCCCTGTCAAATCGTGTAGTAACAGTTATTCTGCTCTGTGAGCCTGTTGGCTTTCAGATACGTCAACCTGTTTCAGGCCCCATACCTCTTGAAGCTTCTACTAGGGGTCTGCATCTTCACACTTCCCCTTCCACCAGGGGTGTCGCTGGCGCCTGGCACATGGGGCACATGCCTCGCGTCTCAGCCCCAGTGCCCTGAGTGTCCGGGCCAGCCCTATCCTGGAGCAGGGATCCTGGCAGGGGTGTCCTCTGGAGTGCCCGCCTCTCCCGGCCTCGAACCCAGCTGGGGATCTGGGGCCAGGCTGGAGGCGGCGTGAGCCTGATGGCTGATCTGGCTAGGGTGCCAGATCGTGGCCTGGGGGTGTGGCCTGGGCCTGTGCCCTGGGTCTTATCACGGGGCAGTGACAGGGTCCATGACAGAAAAATGGTCAAAAAATGATTTGATTTGTGATTTCACACTCTAAAACTCACTCATATTGATGTGTTAAATATAGGACTCTTTTTTAATAAAATCACAATTTTTAACAAAAACTTTCTATCACATGCACCAAAGTACTTTTAAACAGTGATTTTCTATTCCAAATGTATAAGAATATTAAGAGGTACACACTATGTACAAATGTTAACACATTTTGTCCTTTTCTACCTAACCTCAGAGTTTCATATTTTCCATCCACCCACTCAGGTACACTGTTATTTGGTATGTAAATAACTGCTCATCTTAAATACATTTAGATTAGTGTAAAACTACCCCATGTTATCAGAGTTGCCACATTAAAAATGCCTGTCTTTCATAATAAATGAAGATAATTTAGAAAAGTTTCTTCTTTACATGGTGAGAGAGAGTTCTATTAATGTATCAGTTCTAATTTGAACAGTTGGTTATTCGATTTTACACAGATATGTAACAAACAAAAAAAGTAAAGTGCTCAAAAGTTTGGAGGTGTCTGCGCAAACTTAATTCAGTTACTTTGCATGTGTGCATTATGAGACCCTTTTATTCCATGGCCATATACTATTTTTCCACAGGACCTAACCCCATTCAAAATACAAAGCATCTCCTGCTTCAAATCCCTCTGCAGGATCCACTAGTCCCATTACACATGTGTGAAATTAAGTGGGATTTTCTCCCATGAAACCTCATGCGATAAATTCATTTGTTCATCTTAAAAAGTGCTAGCAGTCTCCTTGTTTGTTTTTTCTAATTCATGTTATCCTTGGATCTTTTACACAAATGACCAATTTTTCTTAGGTCCTAGGTCTGGCTACCATGACTCCTAACTGTTCATCTTTCAAGAAGCTGCCTTTAAAGCATGTGGTTGTGGGTCATGGAGACACTCTGGGACTTGGCACCTTTACTAAGTTTATTATGATGTACAATAAACAGCTGGTTGATCACATCAGCTTCTCCATCTGTAAAGTATTTTTCCCCCATCTGTGCTCCATTTTTTGCCCCACCTCTACCTTCTGAAATTATATTTTTTTGGACCCACTGCTTTTAGCAAACGAGACAAGCTTTCAAGCTGACACAGAGCTTGTAAGATATAAGACTTGTTTTTCTCACCAACGAAGTGGGTCCAATTACCTCACACACCTTGTTTCTCTAATATCACGGGGCCAACACAGCTACAAGAACATTCACTTACTATGTTTAGTTTCTAAAAATCCCCATTTAAGTTGAGTGGTTTTGCATATAGCTAATAGTAAACTAAAGGCTCAAGGGTGAAGTCATATGTAGCTGGGTATAAGGTTAATTTGAATATGAGGTGTTGAAAATATCCCTCCTTCTGTGCACACAGAACAGTGATCAACCAAGTTCCAAAGGGGCAGCCGTGTTAGTCTAGTTCAGCAAAAGGAGCAAGGAGTCCTGTGCAGGGGTTAAAGTTAGCTGGAACGGCCTGGAACAGACCCACTATTTTTAGGGGCTCAGCGTTCCAGGCCCCCTAAAAACAGAAAATGGAGCTGGAACACTGCATTCTGAGGCCAACCGTTGAAAAATGTTAGGCCCCGGAACGCAACATTCTGCTTCCATTTTCTATTTTTAGGGCCCAAATGCTGGGCTCCTAAAAATAGCAGTCCCTGGAACGGTGTTCCCTTGCATTCTGGCAGGGCAAGGGAGGGGGGTGTTGCTGGGAAGGGCCCCAACCCTCTCTTAAGCCCACCCCAAACTCCTTCCCTTCCAGGCCCCACCCCAACCTGGGGTCTGCCCCCACTCTCCCCCCCAGCCGACCCCAGGCCGCGCTGCAGCCCCCACAGGGGGCCTGCTGCCTCCTCCCTAGCTGTGCCACGACCCTGACCTGGGGCCTGCTGCCACTGGTAAATGATGGGGCGGCCTGGCTCACGCTGGGGGGGGGTATTGGGGGGAGAGGGTGTGGATTTGGGGGATGGGTATTGGGGTCTGGGCGTGGATTTTAGGGAAAGTATTGGGGGCTGGGATGTATTTTGGGGGCAGCTATTGAGGGCTTTGTGGATATTGGGGACAGGAGAGTGGGTACTGCGGTGGGTATTGGGGGCTGGAGTGGATTTGGGGGGTGGGTATTGGGGGCTGGGGTGGATTGTGGGGACAGGAGAATGGATATTGCGGGCAGTAGCTGGGGTACTTGAAGAGGGCCCAGACGCATGGGAGGGGGGCCCACCCGTGCAGGAGGGAGGCCCACCCATGGAAGAAGGGGGCCTGCCTGATTAGGAGGGTTCTGGGGCCACCAAATTATACTTTAAGCCCTGGTCCGGTGGCACTTAAAGACTAACAGATTTATTTATTGCATGAGCTTTCATGGGAGAAAATCCCACTTCATCAGATACTTTAAAGATGAGGGACTTACAGAATGGGATGAAAATAAATGCAAGGGAGTGTAAGACATGGGATCAGGTCATACAGTAACAGCATGTTGTTTTTAATTTGCTTCTGTCTGCTGTACAGGATGCTGATCAGATGGTTTCTAAGTTTCTATGAGAGTGTGTGGCATCATCTCTCATTGTAATATGTCTTTTTTAATTTTCTGTTTTGCTGTTACTGTATGACCTGATCCCATCAGGGGCTAAAGTAAGAGGGAACACCCTTGAATGCCGTTCCAGGGCCTCCGATTTTTAAGGAGCCAGCGTTCCAGGCCCCCTAAAAATAGGGGAATGCCCCAGAATGCTGTGTTCCGGGCCCCACCAAAAATAGGGGGATGCACTGGAATGTTGCATCCCAGGACCCCCTAAAAATAGAAGGTGTGCGGGAATCAGCATTCTGGCATGTCCCTCCTAGGCCGACAGAAGGGAGGGGCTGTGGGCCGGGGCCGGCCCAGCCACCCTCCCTCCCTTTCCATGAGCCTGTGACGCCTCCACCCCTTCTGGTCGGTGCCTGGCAGTGTGCGTGGCCTGGCCCTAGCCTCCGGCTTGGGCTTCTGCCTGCCAGGCCACTGGCTGGCCACTGCCGCAGCCACCTGACACCGACCCAGCTCTTTGGCCAGATAAGCAGGCTAGGGTGGGGTTGGGGTGGTCAGGCACCATATGAGGACAGCATGGGGGCAGGGAGGGTGCGTGGGGAGGGGAGAGAAGGGGTCGGGATGGTGGGCTGGGGAGGGCTTGGGGTGCTGAAGGGGGTGGTATGAAGACAGGGAGCTGGGAGTTGGGGGGTGAGGAGGGCTGGAATGGGAGCAGGGAGCTTAGGGAGTGGGGATTGGGGCTGGGAACGACATGGGGAAAGGGGTCTGACGGGGTAGATGTTTTGGGAGTAGTAACTGGGGTTGGGGAGCAGAAGCTGGGGTGGAGGGCTGGTGTTTGGGGGGCAGGAGCTAGGGTGGGGGTGGCATTTGGGGGGCAGAAGCCAGGGAGCAGAACGGGGGCTTGGATGTGTGTGGGGGGGTCCACCCAGGCAGGAGGGGGGCCCACTCATTCAGGGAGCGGGCCCACCTGCCAAATTATACTTTAACCCCTGGATCCCATGTCTTACACTCCTTAGCATTTATTTTCATCCCATTCTATAAGTTCCCCCACCTTCAAAGCATCTGAGGAAGTGGGATTTTCTCCCATGAAAGCTGATGTGATAAATAAATCTGTTAGTCTTTAAGTGCCACAGGACTCCTTGCCTCTTTTAGTGATCAACCAGTGTCTTCAGTGACTGTCTCTTGTTAGTCCTTACAGTGCATCTGAAATGGGATTCGGCTGCAGATAACCTATTAGCAGCCAATGATGGCACAGCATGATTGATAGAGCAAAGATATCAGCGTACCAGGGGCTTTGTTAACCCTCTCGCCACACATTTGTCTCCATATTTTACTGTACTGAATGTTGTCAGAACAGATGTTTGTAATTCAGGAGGGAATGTATTATGTCTGACTGTGCTCGTCACATCATACACTGCTATGTGATAGTGGGATGGGGGATGGGGTTGGGATATTCACGCTCCTAACACACGTGTGCGCGCACGCGCACACACACACACACACACTCTCCCTCTCTCTTTCTCTCAAATAAGAGTGGTAGTGGCCTTATATCCACTCTGCACAAGTTTGAATGACTATGCAAAGTGCAAGGTAGTAAAATCTCAGGACCAATGCCTGGGGCATAGGCAGCCCCCATTTTCTGGTCAAGTGCAAGGTGACCCCGGGTCAAGGGCAGCTTCTGGTCACATAACCGGAAGTCCCCCCCCTGCCAAGGAGGGGGAGACGCATCACCATGCTCTGACAGCAGTGATACACGCTTGCGATCCCTGGTGGCTGCGAGTGGAGCAGAAGAACTGGCATCAGTGCCTCTCACTTGTTTGCAGCCATTGGTTGCTGGGCAGCCCCATGGCCACGGTGGTGGTTAGTGCTGCTGCTGAGGGCCAAAGTGGGACAGCAGCAGGGCCAAGTGAGTGGGCCCTGGTCCACCCACGACTATGCTCCTGCTCAATATATCCTGTTTACTGAATGAGAATTGAATTTAAAAATTCCTGAACTTGTGAAGTCTCCATTTTTAATTGATTTGCAAGTAGTTAATGTGGGAAACCTATTGTTCATTTTCTCTTGTCCGTTAGTTGTCTATGTACTATTGCCCACCCTTTAGCAACATTCTTCTACTACTACAGACACTCCCCTATACTGATATTTAACAGAAAAACTGACAGCATTTTCTAAATGAAAGATGACTATACTCAGTAAACAGTAGGAACTAATTTGCATTATGGAGTCAAGTGCCAGGAGCAGCTGCCTGCAAGGGACCATTTGCCTTGGGGATGTGGCCATACCAGAAGTAAGGGAGAGGGAAGATGGCATCTCACTGGTTAGTCACCACAACCAGGCAAATGACACCACTTGTTTTCTTTGAGACCACCCTTCTTCAGGTTTCAGGCCATTACCTGGCACTGGGGAGATTCACTGGACTGCAGTCCCCTGGAACTAAGCGTGATCACCTCAGCAGCAAGGCTCCAACCCTGTAGGTGACCTAGATAGCTGCCTAGGGCACCAGGGTTTAAAGGGTGCCAAAGTAGATAGAAATAAATTTCTTTCTCTATTTTAAAAATATATTAATATGATATCTCTTATAACAGGTGAGGGCAGCGGGTGCCAAAATCATAGTTCGCCTAGGGTGCCAAAAACCATTGGGCCAGCCCTGCTCAGCAGGTCTGACTAATTTCCAGACCTTGCTGTTCTGTTCCCTCTAGAAAAATGATAGCCTTCTTAAACCAAAGAACTAATTATTAAGAACAAAAACACTGCAGAGAAAAACAGATCTTAAAAACAGTAAAACAGATTGTATGAATATATAACTTTTCCCCTAAGGTTTACCACTCCCTGAATCTGGGAAGAGCATTCTGCTTAGATTCCCTCCACTGAGTTTCTCTCTCTCAAAGTCAGTCTGTCTTCCTAAACAGCTGCTGCTAAGTGACACCCATCCTTCCCTCCAAAGACTTTTTAATTCTTTTTTTTTTTACCTCTGTCTTACCAGCTTTGGCAAAATAAGGTTTGCAATTTATTAGAAACTGAAGACAAGGTTTGAAGCCAACAGCTTGACCGAATGGCTTTCCAGTGATTATTGTGGTGTCCTTATCTAGATCTATTGCTTGGCTTTCCTGTTTGCTCTTCCCACAGTCCTCTATTAAGTTAGATCAATACACTTATACGGGAAATTCTAATATCCCTTCACAGTTATACAGTCCTCTATTAAGTTAGATCAATACATTCATATAGGAAATTCTAATATCCCTTCAGTTATACAGCAACTATGCCTTATTGACTAAGTCACTTTCAATATTCATACCATCATTACATATTATTATTCATATATTAACATGCAATAGCTCAATGCCAACTATAATATACATTTATTAATTATTATTATTATTATTATTACATTTATATTGTGATAGTACATATAGGCCGCAGCCAGGCTGATTCCCATTGTGCTAGGTGCTGTACAAACATAAAAAAACCAGTCCATATTTCAAAGAGTTTACAAACTAAAATATTCTAAAATTCTACATGTACCTTTGTCTTATAAATATGTCCAACAATTCCTAGTTATCATTTTCTAAATTTCTGAATCACTTTCAATGTCTCAGGCACATAAATATCTAATGTGTAAGTTTTTAGAGTGAAATCCTGATCCAACTGAAGTTAAATGGTAAAACTCCCATTTACTTCCAAGGGATGAGGATTTCACTGGAGAAGTAGAAATAAAACAAAGTTATTGTAAAACTAGAGTAGTTAATAGTTAAGCATTCTTCATATCTCACCTATAGATTTAAATCACATCTGTTTGCTCAGTGTCTTCTGTTAATAGAAATGAGTGTCATTTAATGGTTTTAATATAGTTTTGCTGAGAAAAGTACTTCTTGAGCTGATTGAGTGACTTTAGATTCTATCTTGTGCTGACATGCTGTTGCTTCCAGGTTTGGCCCAGGAGGAAAGAACAAGACGGGATGAAGGGTCTGTCTGGATGGTTGCAAAGGGTATTACTGCAAGCACCTCAGGACATCATTGTAAACTCTGGCACTATTTTCCAAAGGCAGAGGTGACTGAAGCCAAAATCTCATTCCTGAGGGTAACTGAGGATGCAAGATTGCATCTCCTGAATGCATGCAGCTTCCAATTGAGTCCATATGCTGCTCAACTCTGTGCCACTTTGGTTCCTGAAAAGTAATTGCCATTTGGCCTGGCAAAGTTTCCTACAGCAAGGAAACAAACAGCTCTGCCAAACAACCTTTGACAGAGGATTGGTGAGTATCTAAAGGGAAGATTTCCTAGAGGTCTCTCTGGAGGATTCCCATGAAATCTTGGTGTGGTTTAACAAACTTTTCATAGGGCCCCACAGTGTACCTGCATAGGAGAATGGGAAGCAGAAGCAAGCAGTGCTAGTCTTAGAGGGGTAGCCATGTCAGTCTAGTTCAGCAAAACAAACAAGGAGTGCTGTGGCACTTTAAAAGACTAACAAATTTACTTAACACAAGTTTTAACTTTGAGGGCAACCCAAGGGTCTGATATCCAGCTACACCTTAAACCTGCCCTTCTGCTGCCCCACTATTGTCCAAAGTTCACCATCTGGTACAAGAGATTTAGAAGGGTGTCAGTGCACTGCTTGAGACCTCTTCACAGATAGACATGAGGTGGTGGCTGCCTCCACTGATTGCCCTCCAACCAAACCCTTTCCAAGCTGCTCACCTGCTGGGGTAATTCATAAACAAACCCCAGGAAATCAACCCCAAAAAGCTGGGTTAGCAGGTGTGAGAGGGAAATGCCTCCCTTTCTGGGTATAAAAGCAGCAAGTCCTCTCTTCCCTTATGGAGTCACTTCCAAGCAATTGCTGATGGAGAGATTCAGCCTGCCCTTAATCCTTCACTTGGGAGCTGCACAAGAGAGGTCCTTTCTTACTCTGGGCTGCCCACAAGTGAGTTATTCTGCTTCATTTTAAATCCTCCCCCAGTCTGTGTATCCCCTGTAGCTGTGGTGGGTCAGGGCTTCCTGAACCCCGAGCACCTCTTTAACCCCTTGTTGCCCAATGGAGAGTATTTATTTCCCATCATACTTACCAAACTCTTTCCTTCCAGTGCTATCACTGTGATGTGTCCCTTAATCCTCAAAGAATCAGTGTTGATGTAAATAAATGGTCTCTCCATCAGCAATTGCATATATGTTTAAATGAATTGCAGTCATCATGGGTTACAAGCCACAAAGGAGTCCCTTGGAGAAGGGAAGGGACATCCTTGCTACTGCCCATGGAGAGACCGAAGTAAACACCTAGTAACCCCTAAGGCTTAGTCTTCCCTGTGTGGCATGAATCTTGTTCACATGGGGCTGAAAGAGAAAGCCAAGATGAAGCAGAATCTGCTGGAATAGAGCAACAGCATTAAGGATCTTCTTGTATTAGTCTGCATTCTGCTAGCTCTTCTGTTTGAACTACAGCTCATCGACTTACTCACTACAAATAAATTATCCAGCAATGAACAGAGAAGCTTGCATTGTTCTCAGATCAATTATAAACTTTGATCATTAGAGGACAGTTTTCTAGTTTTAATTTAACAATCAGTTGATGCTATGCCACTTCTGTAAGACCCCTGTGTCTCAAGTCCAAGTCTGGAGAGGTAATGGGTGCCAAATACCTTTATGCAGCTACCCAGAAATGGTAGGCAACTTGTGTTTTGCTACCCATAACTACCTCCTACACAGACTCAGAAGTCCTGCCCCAAGGGGGTCTGACAAGCAGTTGCCTCGTGACTCACTGCCTTATATTAACCCTAGAGGCCCTCCCTGAAGTGTCCAGGTAACAGTGTAGGTCAGTTGTAGTTACCCTAGTCATCCCTGCTCGTCCTGAACACTTGGCTTTGAGCTTGGCATGATGTGGATGTCAGACTCTGAAACTCAACTTAGACTAACAGATTTATTTACCACATAAGTTTCATGGGAGAAAATCCCACTTCATCAGACACTTGAAGCTTCAAGCATCTGACGAAGTTGGATTTTCTCCCGTGAAAGCTCATGTGCTAAATAAATCTGTTAGCCTTTAAGAGTGATACCAGGCTCCTTGTTTGTTTTGCTGGACTAGACTAACAAGGCTGCCCCTTTGAAATTCAACTTGGACTATGATCCTTGGTACTGATCAGCATCTCGAACTTGCCCACAACCTGTTCTGTCACTCTGTGTCAGACTGACTGCCCTTGTCTGAATTTTGAGAATTTTCACTGTGTTCATTACGCTTATTTTCTACTCATGGTATTATGAGTAGTCCTCTAACTCACATGGTGTTTCTACTCCTTAACTGAATAACTGGAACAAGAAGAAGAAGTCATTGATAGCAAACACAAAGAAATGTTCCATCATCCAAGCTACCCAGGTTAAAGAGTTTCACTTCTATTCATCTCAACTGCAAGAGGCAGGAACTTGTTATCCAGAGCTGAGCATTTTCCCACTGTTCTGATCTCTCTGGAGAGGGTAGAAAGATGGCAAAAGCACACAGACTGTAAGAGTCTATTACCAGGAAGGGTTCCAGCATCTAGTCAGGGAAAAAGACTTAAAAAAATTGATAGAAATCTCCCTTTTCTATGGTATGTTTCTTAATTTTAATAAGTTATTGATGTTCTGTTAAGAATCTTTTATTGAATGGGCAGTTGCTTAAGATGATCCCTGTAGGTCAATGAAAAAGTAGGCTTAGAATTATCCAGAAAAAAGTAAGAGAACAATTTTGAGAGCATTTTTATATAATCTGATTATAAAGGGCTGCTGTGATTTTTACATGCCCTTTTTGTGCCTACAGTTGAAAGGCATGCTGAATCCCTCTCTGAAAGCTGAAACATCTTGCAACGTGAAAGCTTACAGAAAAAAAAAGTAATAAATGATTTGCATAAGAAAATATTGTTTTTTCAGAGGTGGTTGATTGGTACTCCCTTTCTGTCTGCTACAGTTTGTTTTTTCTTATTTCAGGAAGCTTAGAAATATAGACAAAAACTAAAATCCTGGCTCCACTGAAACCAATGAAAATGTTGCCATTGACAAAGGAGTTCAGATTTCATCCGGAATTTCAAAATATCTAGACATCAGAAGTTGTACAAGTTAATTTGATGCACTAGCCCTTAATGGAATAGCTTGAACTCAAGTACCAACTTAAGTTAAATTAATGTAATAATAAAACCTAAATAAGGCACTCTTAAACCTTTCTAAGACTGTCCACACAAGAAGATCATACAAAAAACTAATTTAATCACTAATTTGTGTGTAATTAAGAATATAAGTCTGTGGAACTGTGACCACACATTTGAAACCTAGAGGTAACTAACTGGTAACTAACTCTGATTCATACAAAAAGAAATAAAATATTATCCATTGACATTTGGTCATTATTTCACAGAATGCCATATCTCTCCTCTTCAGACCCAGTGGGGGTGAATGATGTTAAAGAAGACATGGGTCTCGATTAATTCCTGCTGCTGTGGTGTATGCAGCTGGAAGGACTCTTGTGTCTGAATAGACTTTGAAATATTCTACATTTAAAAAAGAGACACAGGATCAGAATTTCATTGTGCCCCGGAAATGTATAACATGTGTTGTATTCGTGGCATGTAAATCAATAACAAAATCTTGCAACAAAGATCTTGCTTGGGCTACAAAGTAGCTAGAAAAAATGCTGCCCAAACATCCACAAAATACACAACATTCATTAATTATTGAATAAGATTGATTTTCCAGAAATGTAAGATGAGATGACATTGCAAATCATGCTGTTTATGTGAAAGGCTTTGAAGGGAGCAATGGTCAATGAAACAGACAAACACAACAAAAGCATTATTATCTGTTTTTGCCATACAGACTCTGTCAGTTAGGAAATTAGTGAAGCTAGTAACAATCTTACAGCTAAATCCTCAACAGAAACTTCAGATGTTCCCCTGGAAGAACTACAGTTATAGGAGGAAGTTCTTTATCCTATGAACACCAAACTTGCTGAAACACTGAATCCAAAATGAGTGACAGCCTGCATAATGCTGAAAATTCTACTGAGAGTAAGACCAAGCAATGACATGACAGACAACAACCAAATTTAATGAACCGTGCATCTGGACTGTGTCTGAAAACTGAACGCTAAGGTATGGAAAAGTAAATACTGCAGCTCTTCCTCCTTATGACATTGTTAGAAATAGAACCATTTTTAACATGTTCCAGAAGGTTTGAGGATTTTCCTATACAAGTTTAAGTGATGGTCCAGAGCAGCTTCCCTTGTAACCTTCATGAGCACACAGTTGTCAGATCTCTAAGTGACTATTCAAATAATGGTTATGCACATCTATTACAAGTCTAGATCTGTTAGGAACAAGCAGGCTTCATTCAGCATGTGCAACCCTATCTCCGTCTTTAGTATTTATCTGCTGTATTTTTGCCATCAGTGGTAGTTTCTTCCCAAACCTGAAGATGGAACTCTTGTTCCTTACATGGCCTTACCATGAGTGACAGCTCTTCACATTGGATCCAGGAAATTTGACCACCTGGAGATAAGTGACACTCTTTGGAGCTCTATGAAATGATATAAAAATTATCTATCTCCCTTATCAATGATAGAAAAGTTAAATAAGTCAGGTGTGAAATATATGTGCTGTCTCTAAAATATTTCAAATGATCTTCAAATTTGCCAGTCAACACTCACAAAAACCCTTTGTCTTTGGTACAGTGGCTGTTGCAACTTTTCCACCATTGTTGGAAACTTCGGATCCCTCTCTCTCCTTTCCTGATGACTAGCTAGCTGTCTTTCTGAGTGCGTAGCCTTATGCTAAATTCAAAAAATTTAAGGCCAAAAGAGATCATTATGATAATCTAGTTCAGGCATCTAAAAAATGTGGCCCAAGGACTGCATGTGGCCCCTAAAGCTATTTCCTGTGGCCCACAATGACACAATTGTTTCCAATATTTGCAATATCATTGTATGGAAAGGTTTCAGTGGTGCAGCCCTTGGGCTAACACACTAATCCTCATACAGCCCTCTACTAGTCCTCATGCGGCCCTCATGGTGATTTGAGTTTGAGACCCCTGATCCAGTTTAACCTCCTGGATAACACGGACCGCAGACACTTTCCCTGTCAGGTTCGTAACATCTATTTCAGCTATGGAATGTCTTTTTAGAAACACTTCCAATCTTGACTTAATGACTTCAAATGATAAGGAATCTACCACATCCTCAGGAAAATTGTTCCCATGGTTATCCTCTTCATTAAAAAATTTTTGCCTTTTTTTCTAGCATGTATTTGTCTAGTTTCAGTTTCCAAACACTGTATCTTATTATTCCTTTTTCTGCTAGATTAAAGAGTCGTCTACTATCAGAAATCTCTTCCCTGTGTAAATACTTGTACACCATGACCAAGTCATCTCTGCTGAATAAACAAAATAACTGCACTAAGGGTATGTCTACACCCGAGGCTCGGTTAAGTCAACCTAGCAAGGTCAACTTTAAATCAACCTAAAGCTGACCTTAAGTCAACTTAGAGAGTTCACATTGAAAACTCCTGTCAACTGCCTGCGTCCACACTGGTGGGTGCTAGGTCAACCCTTCCTGGTGGCCAGGAACTTTGGGAGGGGGCCTGGAGGCCAGTTAGGTTAACTTAAGGGCTTTCCCTGTCTACATTGGCTTAAGTTGACTTAATAAGGTCAACTTAAGCATTAAGTTAACGTTAACAGGTGGTGTCATTAAGCTGATTTAAGGAAGCACTTAAGCTGACTTAATAAAAGCCCAGAGTCTGTAGACTGTGGCTGCAAGAGTCTGTAGGTTGACTTAACCTTCCTTAAGTTGAGCTATGGCTCCCATGTAGACATACACGAAGTATCTCACTATAAAGTCTGTTTCTGAGACTTTAAGTCATGCTTGTAGCCTTTTTCTGAACTCCTTCCAATCTATCAACATCAATTTTGAAATGTGGACAACAGAACAGGACCCAATATTCCAACAAGTCTCACTAATGCTTCATGCAGAAGTAATCCCACCTCTCCACTGGTACTTGATATTCCCTTGTTTATGCATCCAAGGAGCATATTCACCCTTTCATTTACATACCATTACTGTGAGAGGTCCTGTCTCTTTGGTAATCTACCATTATCTTTCTTTAAGCCATAGAATTCTAGAAATATAGGGCTGGAAAGGATCTTGAGAAGTCCTAAAGTCCACCCCCCTATGCTATGGCAGAACCAAGTAAACCTAAAGTACTCTGACAGGTGTTTGTCCAACCTATTCTAAAAAACTTCCAGTGATAGAGATTCCACAAAGAATTTAACTACCCTTAGAGTTTCAAAGATTTTCTTAGTATTTAACCTAAATCTCCCCTGCAGCAGATTATGCCTATTACAACTTGTCCTATTTTAGGCAGACATGGAGAACAGTTGAAAATCAGCCTTAACGAATTTAAACACTGTTGTCAGGTCTTCCTCAGTCTTCTTGTCTCTAAACTAAATATGCCCACCCCTTCCTCATAGGTCAGGTTTTTTAAACATGTTATCACTATAGCTCTTCTCCAGGCCCTCTCCAATTTGTCCATATCTTTCATAAAGTCTGGCACCATAAACTAGACACTGGACACAGTACTCCAGCTGAGGCCTCACCAGAGCCAAGTGGAAGGGGACAGTTACTTCCTGTGTCTTAGTAATATTATGTCAAAACAGTTACTTTTATCAAGTGAACTTATAATCTTTTTTTAAAACCCACCCCATTTTCCATCAAAACTTGATTTGGTATTATTTTGCTACTATCTTATGATGAGGTATAGTCAGCCCTTTGAGGCTTGCTACTGGAAGCCTCATGGTCCTGCCACACACTACCCCGAGCAAGGACAGTGAAAATGGGTCCTCCAGGCTGCCATAGAAGGGCTGCAAAGAAGCAGCTAATCACAGCACAATAGGCTCAGATAAAAGGAGCTGCAGGGCCTGAGTAGGTCAATTCCTGGCTGGAAACAGAAAGCTGAGAAAGGGCTGAAAGACTGAGAAACTCTCTGGACAAGGAGGCTTAGGAAAGATCCTGCTCAAGCAGGGATCAAAAGGAAAGAAGTCAAGGTCTGTAACCCCAGAACCAGGAGTGGGCCTCCTGTAGGGTTCCCTGGTGGTGGGGGTATGGGGGAGCCTGGAGCATGGCACAGACTGCCTACAGTGTTCTCCAGTGGAAGAGGGAGAGGGGGCCCAGAGCCTGGAGCTGCAGGGGGGACAGCCAAAGAGCTGTACATGGCTCCAGAGCTGCAGGTTGCAGACCCTTGAAAGTAACAGGTGAAGGTGATGAAGCTGTGTTGAAAGAAGTGCAGGGAAAACTGTATCAGCTAATTCCTGGTTAAAAGAACCAGTGTGTGACTGTTGCTTGTGTCACTGGCTTGGGACTCAGAGAAGTAGGAGACCAAGTTTCTGCCACTATCCACTTTGGAAGTGGCCTAAGCCCTGAGAATGTGATAAGGCTCATTTAAAAGCTGAAGCAAAGGGATAGAGTTTAAACAAGCCGAAAGACAGGGCTAAAAGTCCTGCAAAGGCCACCCATTTGTTGAACTTTGCTATCCTGGAAGGGGTTTATTCACCCATTGTGAACTGTGTGACATAAATGGGAGAACGAGCCACTGAAGACCCACCTGATGAAGTCAACATCCTACAAGGGAAGTTAGGAGTAAAAAGAATTGCAATGCCACAACCAGCAGACAGGAGGTGCTCATGAAATTTAAGCACAACCTGCAACATACCTTTTAATTCTTTACTGACTGTATCCTTTATTAGCCTTACTATGATTTTGCGCAGGAGCGCTGTCAGGCTGACTGGTCTGTGATTATCTGTGTTTTCCTTGTAAGGCAGGTCTAGAGGCTGGGCATTGTTCGTACTCAACAGCCAAAAGGGGAGCAACTAATCTGCATGGGCTTTGCATTTGCATGAGCACAATTAGATATTAGCATAATCTCATGATGTAGGTGCAGGGCATGAGAGTAAATTGTATATTGGTTGATTTGATCACAGATCTGTCAATACCTATATTTTAACTGAGGAGGGAAATGAAATATTGGCTATGTCTACACTTGCAAAGTTATTTCAAAATAGCTATTTTTAAATAACTTTGCCTCGAAATAATAATTTCAAAAAAGTAAATCTTCATGAGACTCCTTTTTTGAAATAAAGAAGGAAGTAGTATTTTGAATTAGAGAGTCTACTTTAGACTCTCTAACTCGAAATAGACCTCCCCCCAGGCAGGTTTCCCTGCCTGGGGAGAGAAGCCCCCTTCAGGGCAGTCAGGAAACTCCCCACTGGAGCAACCAGGGAACCCTGGTGGGGCTGCGCTGCTTGCCAGGGAACCCCGGTCGGGTCCGCACTCCCCACTGCGCAGCCAGGGAACTGGGGCTACCACTTCTCTCCCCACCTGCTGATCTGCCCCCCAGCTTCCCTGTTCAGAAGGAGGGGCATCCAGCAGGGGGCTAGGAGCCCCATTGGGCTTGGAGCTGCTTGCGGTGCCCAGCAAGCAGCTCCCAGCCTGGTGAATTTCTAGCCCCTTGCTAGACCCCCCCCCCTTCTGAACAGGGAGGCTTGGGGGCAGATCAGCAGGTGGGGTGGAGTGGCATGCCCCTGGTTCCCTGGCTGCACAGTGGGGAGCATGGACCCACCTGGGGTTCCCTGGCGGGGAGCGCAGTCCCGCCTGGGTTCCTGGCTGTCCCTCACTGGAAGCGCAGCCCGCTGGGTTTCCTGGCTGCCCCCTGCCTGGAGCGCAGCCCCCACTGGGGTTCCCTGGCTGCCCCACAAGCGGACTCTGTCACCAAAACAAAGCATGGGCTGGTAATTATTTCAAAAAAGCCAATTCCATGTCTTGGAATGACTTTTTTCAAAACAACAATTTCAAAAGATTTGCTCTTTCAAAATAAAAGCAGGTTTAATGATTTCAAAAAAGCGCTTCGTTTTTTCAAAATACACACCTGCTTTATTTTGAAAACGCAAATGCCTGCCTGGACACGGAAAAGTTTTTTCGAGATAAGCCTCTTTATCGTGAAAAAACTTATCAGTGTAGACATACCCATTGTCTTTTGCATAATATGCTATCCTTTGATTATATAAACCAGGCGTGGCCAAACTGCAGCTCATGAGCTGCACACGGCTCTTCAAAGACAAAATGCGGCTTGCGGCGCGGAAGAGCACGACAGGGAAGCAGTGTCCCTGTCAACTGCGCACCTGCAGCAGCCCTCACTGACCTGCCTGCACATCACTACAGGGAGCTGCTTCAGGCTGGGGGAGTTAAAATCTCTTGCCTGTCAAGTAGCTCCACAGCCAGCAGATCAGAGGAGGGGTGAGGACTGGGGAGCAGCAGCCCCACTCAGAGAAGGGTGGGGGAAGGAGCAGCTGGGCAGCTCAGGGAAGCAATGGCGGGGTCGGGTAGTCTTAGCACAGAAAGGAACTTCAGGGAATGGAGGCAATGAGGGAAGTGACTGAGGGGATCAGGGAGGAGACAAACTTTAAAGAACTTAAAGACTAACAAATTATTGTTATTTTCTGTTTCATAGATTTCAGTGTGGATTTTATTTTGCTTTGCTTTATCTATTTTGGTGTACTTTGTATTTTTTTTTATTTTCTTTTCGTCTAGTTGGTTTGGATGGGTTTGTTTGTTTGTTAGTTTTGTATTTACCTTTTACCACATGCCATGGCAGTCTCAGTCCTGTCCACAGCACTTTACAAACCTAGGGGCACCTCATGCACTCCCTTTACAAGTATGGTAGTCAGGAAAACAGGTTAAAAAGTCTTCCATTGTATCAGAGTGAGAAGGAATAAGCCAATGAGGAATCCTACTCTTTTTTGCCAACTCTACAGAAACCTTTAGATTGAGCTCTGCACAGTTAAACGAGAAGTTCTGTGGAACTTTCAGAGACTAACACATTTATTTATCACATTTCTCCTATGAAAGCTCATGTGATAAACAAACATGTTAGTCTTTAAAAGTGCCGCAGGACTCCTTGTTCGTTTTGCTGAACTAGACTAACACAGCTACCACTTTGGAGCTCTGAACAGTTGACACTTTTCAGAGACCCTGAGGCATTGGGACTAGGGATAAGCTGTTTTCTGTAGCATCTTTCCCCTTCAGAATTATTTTATGCAGAATCCAATTCCACAAAACCAAGCCTGTTTTGAAAGACAAGTGTGGGGTAGGAAAGTGTTTCCCAGGACAGTTGAGCTGTCATGGGAGACAGGAGCAATGTTCCTTCTAAGCTGATGATGCAGCTCAGCAAGTTACGGATGCACTTGGGAGCCAATGAGCAAGATCCTGGCACCAGGTTGGGGAACCGGGAGGGAACTTGCTAAGCTGCATCCAAAAGTTGCTAAACTGCATCATCATCTTAGAGTAGGATTAGCAGATGTCAGGCAAAAGGAGGACTTGTCCTCCTTTTTACCTTCATCTCCTCTGTCTGGCAGGCATTTTAAAATACATGATCTGTTCTGGCTTTTTACTTATAGGGGTTAAAGAATGCTGGAATGCCATGAAGTACCTTATTTTTAGGGGAAAGCATTCCAGGGCCCCCTAAAAACAGAAGACTATTACATTAATACTACATTTTCTCCATGTGTCCTCCAATGTCCTCCTGTTCATACTTTTCTGTCCGCCTTTCCAGGTTTTGGTATCTGGTAGCCCTGGCTTAGAGGGAACATTGCAGGGAAGGGTGGGATGGCGGGAGACAGGGGAAGAAGTGAGCAATGGTTGGGGACAGCAGAAAAGCAGAGGCATTGTAAGAGATGGCAGGGGAACCGTGGCATGGTCAGGGACTGCAGGGAAGCTGCGGCATGTTTAGATTTTCTCATAGTCCCTAATGCAGTTTACAAATTGTTAAAATAAAATCATGTTTTACAAGTCCTAAACACGACATGGAATACTAAGAAATGAACATACAAAGGAGAAAAGTTTAAAACTGAATGTAGATTACTTTCCAATTTTGGCACAACTTGCTGCTGTGAAACATTGTATTCCACAATGAAATTTGTTAAATCAAAATATTGTACAGTACTTAGAGATCAGCATTTGAGAGAGCTTTTATGAACTGCATTGACAAGTTACTGCCCAGATTTTAAAAAACTTGCCACTAGCCTGCAGTATTCTACATCCAGCAACAGCTAAGTTTTTACTGTACAGGCCTAGTTTTCATGGTGACCTTAAGTAATTATTAGAATCTGACATTAGTAGGATCAATATTTGCCCTGTTTTAAGGTAAAATTAAAGTGGGCAATGAATTTTAAGGTTTGTAATTTTGGAGTAGGTAAAAGTATGTGGTTATATGCCTCAGTGCGGCTCCCGAAGGTTTAATAATCAACTTGTGCGGCTCTTGAGTTCCATAAGTTTGGCCACCCGTGGTATAAACTGTTTAGCCAATTTGGTGGAAAAGTCATCATCAGCAACACAGAACTTGAAAGAGTGAGCAACTCTGTGTTTCAGTATGTGAAGAGAGAGAAAAGGGGGTGGGGGTGGCATTAGCTCTGCTAAAGAGCAATGCCCGAGGCACAGCCTCACCCCTGCCCCACTGTTAAAAGATAGACTTGATGGTGTCTTATGGTGTCTCCTTTATTTTGATCAGAGGAGCTATTTGTGGTGTCTTGAAGTCAGAAGCTTAAATCACTGAGGGCTGAGATCCTCTCTAAGAGCTGAAATCACTGAAGAGTGACCAGCAGGTGGACCTGACGTACAGTGGGTGGTGCCAGTGGACAGAGGATGGTGTGAGAGGCCAGCCAAGGGCGGGAGAGAGTGAGTGACCAGCAGACAGTGCTCGTGGACAGCAGGCGTGAGGGACACTCACTAAGTACATTGGGGTGGAGCGAGTGCTATATTGGGTTCTGTGGGAATCTTGTCCTGCATTGATTCTTGATATTGATTCTATACATTCTTTCATGCTACCATTAAAACTTCTATGTACTACACTCAGACTCATGTTTGTGAGTAGGGAAGCATTACCCCTCAAGGGTGCTCAGAGAGTAGTGCATGACTTCCCAGGAGACTAGGTGGGGACTCGAACTGGTTGGTGTTGTAACATTATTTGGAAGTCCCTAGATATAGAATCCGGCCCTTGCCCTGCCATTTCTCCCTGGCTGAAGGGTCACATCCTAATTACCCTTTTGAAATACTAGCAAAAATTAAGCTTTACTCTAGTCCTTTGGAACTTCTCCAGAGTTCCAAGAAGGGTTAAAAATCAACATGAATAGTTCAGAGAATTCCTTGGCAAATTATTTAATTCTCTCTGGTGTAAGTTATCTGGTCCTACTAACTTGAAAATGTTAAACTTTAACAGTTTAAAATCCATCCCACTTACTGTTGAAATAAAAAGGTATTTCATTATCACTGTAAGATATAAACATATTCTACTTCTTTCCAAATACAGAACAAATATTTATTGAATACTTCTGCCTTTTCCACAACATGATTGACAAGTCTATTGTCCTTATCTAGAAACAGACCGGTGCCATTATTAGGATTTAATTTGGTCTTGATATGTTTAAAAGAGGGCTGTCAAATGATTAAAAAATGAACAATGATTATCAGAAGATTTAAAAAAAAACACTATTAATTGCAGTTTTAATTGCACTATTAAATAATAATAGAATATCTATTTAAATATTTTGGATGTTTTCTATATTTTCAAATATATTTATTTCAATTACAACACAGAATACGAAGTGTAGAATGCTCAGTTATATTATTATTTATTACAAATATTTGCACTGAAAAATATAAACAATAGTATTTGTCAGTTCACCTCATACAAGTACTGTAGTGCAATCTCTTGATCATGAAACCGCAATTCAGTATGCAAACATGCCTCCTGGAATGGTGGCAAAAGCATGATGGCACATACAAATACTTAGCGTATTTGGCATCTAAATACCTTGCAATGCCAGCTACAACAGTGCCATGCAAACGCCTATTCTCAGTTTCAGGTGACATTGTAAGTAACACCCAGGTAGCATTATCTCCAGTAAATGTAAACAGACATGTTTGTCTTAGCAATTGAATGAACAAGAAATAGAACTGAATGGACTTGTAGGCTCTAAAGATTTACATTTTTTGTTTTTAAGTACAGTTATATAAGAAACCCCCCCAAAAATTACATTTGTAAGTTGCTTTTTCATGATAAAGAGACTGCAGTACTGTACTTATATATATATGTGAAGTGAATTGGGAAATAGTATCTGTTTTACATGGCAATGTTTGTAATAAAAATAATAACATAGGCTGCATCTACGTTGGAGAGCATTTTCAAAAGAACTTTTTTCGAAAAAATTATTTTGAAATATATTCGAAATAATTATCTTGAAATAACCTTTTTTCAAAAATGCTATTTCGGGAGAATGGTCTGGGGACCTCTCCTTGTCCCGAAATACCGCCGCTTTTTTCGAAAGTGAAAGTCTACACAGGATTTTCTTTTTTTGTAAAAAAAAAGAAAGGCAATGGAAGAGATAGGCAGGCGATAGCTTTTTCAAAAAAAGCTCTCTCGAAAAAGGCTTTTTATTTTGAAAAAGCTGTCGGTTTAGCTTTTTCGAAAAAGCACGCTGGTATCTTGAAATACTGGCGTGCTTTTTTGGCAACGCTAAACCTGGTTACATTTCACAAAAAAGCCTTTTTTTGAGAGAGCTTTTTCGAAAAAAGCCATTGCTGGACACGGCAAAGGATTTATTTTAAAAAGCCTGCCTATCTTTACCACTGGCTTTCTTTTTTTTGAAAAAGAAAGTCTGATGTAGACTTTCACCTTCGGAAAAAAAAAAACGTGGTATTTTGGGACAACAAGCCAGTCCCTGGACCATTCTCCCAAAATAGCATTTTTGAAAAAAGTTATTTCAAGATAATTATTTCAGATATATTTTGAAAGTGCTCTCCAATGCAGACATAGCCATAAAATGAGCATTGTACACTTTTTATTCTGTGTTGTAATTGAAATCAGTACCCTTGAACATTTAGAAAAACATCCAAAATATTTAAAATAAATTTATATTTGTATTGTATTATTGTTTAACAGTGCAACTAAAATTGATTGAGAATTTTCTAATTGAGTTAGTTTTGAGTTAATTACTTGAATTAACAGCAATTATTTGATAACCTTAATTTAAAGGATTTCTTATTATTATCCAAGTTCCAAAGTGGTAGTCACGTTAGTTTAGTTCAGCAAAACAAGCAAAGAGTCCTGTGGCACTTTTAGAGACTAACAAATGTATTTATCACGTGGACTTTCTGAAGTAGTGGGATTTTCTCCCATGAAAGCTCATGTGATAAATAAAATTAGTCTTTAAAAGGGCCACAAGACTCCTTGCTTTTTATTATCCTTAACCTTACTATTAATGTTTTTTTTCTACTTTAGCTTCCCTTATCAATTGTTTGCATGTCCTAACAGCTAATTAGTACTCATTGCTATCAATCTACCCATATTTTCATTTGTTGTATATTTTTTTAATTGCTATCTCTGCTTCTCCCCTTACCAGGATGGTTTTAAAACCAAAGAATACTTTATATGAATGTGGAATTGTGGTGGGGGGCATCTAATAAAGCATTCTTAAATAAATCCCAATTATCATTCACATTTTTATGTTTAAAAGTTTCTTACTCCTCAGTTTTGCTCATGTTTCCCCCCCCCCCCAACATTGAGAAATTGAGTATTTTAAAGTACCAAGTATTTATTTTACTGGTCAGGACTATATTCAGATCACATATACATTTAATTAGGTAGTGATTATTTGCACCTATGTAACCAACCATTTTATTGCAGTCAGAATGAGGTCTAATATAGAATTACCCCCAGATAGTTACAATGCTGTCCTGTTAGAAAGTTACCTATAGTTTTCTGAAATTCTCAATATTACTAGATTTCCAGTATATGTCTTCAAGATGGAAATCTTCCATCTTAACACAATTTTCTTTCCATACTTCATAGATAGATGTTTAAGGAGCAGCTCATCTGGTTCCCTTGTCTGAGTCTGTGGTTTATAACAGACCGCCACCAGTAGCCCATCTCGTAATTTGTCAGTTAGAACAGCCTAATTATATTGCTCTTTGCATGAGCTAGGTGATACTTTAAGCATAAATGCTTTTGGTGCCATGCAACTCACTTCAGAAAAGCTCTTAAATTGATGATGGAAGAATTGGAATCTCTTGATTATTTTTAGAAATGGAAGCTTTAATTTTTCTCATTTGAAGAGCTCTCCTGTCTTCTTCTAGCAGATCTTCTACTCCCAGTATAATTAGTAATAGTTGTTGAACATCTCTTCAACCACACAGAGGAAGCAGAACCAGGAATGAGTGCTGCCAAGGATGACACCACCACTGGTGATCAATTTCTGATGTAGTTTCTCACTCCTAAGGAGTAAAACCCAAGAGAGCTATTTACCCAATGGTTTATATTAATAAATAAATAAGATTGAAGGAAGCTAGCTATTAATACATACAAAAGTAGTTTAAAATGTTATACAGAGACCTAGTGAAATAACAAGGGGATTGTGATGGAGTTTGCAGACCCCAACAAAAAGTCAAAGGAGTGGTGGAACAGTGTGTTCACAGTAGTGGACCTTCTTAAAAAGCAGCTCCAGCAGTCTGGCATGGGAAAGAGTGGAGGAAAAACTGGCAGCAAGTAGGCAGACAGCCTTTAACCACTGAGGCAGAGTGCTCTATAAGGGAAGGACTATGACTGAGAGTAAGACTCAGCCAGGAGGCTGAGGGTTTAACCCCACCCCTGGACTTCCTCGCCACTTTCACCCTGATTCAGCACGAGGCAGGCCATGTGTCCAGTTTTTCTAAGGTTTGTCCCCTATCTGGTACTGAGATTAAACCAGGCATGGCTTTATATCTGGTGTTGGATGAGTGATGTCATTTAGAAAAGCATGCAAAATTCACTTTATGTTGTTCAGTCCACATCCTCGGTGTCATCCAATCATGGCAGTCAATTGCCTTGACTGACAGGTAGTAGCACAGAAACTGCCCAAGGAAGGCACTCATGGTAACCAAAGAAAAAGGCATCTGGGCTAATAGGTTCTTTTGAAAAACACTGAGAAGAAACATTGATCAGTGGAAACAGGGAGGGGGTTGCACTTTCCAACAGCCCTGGCCAATATCTGCGAAAAAACAACAAGGAGTTGGATGGCACTTCAAGACTAACATATTTATTTTTTGCATGAGCTTTCATGGGAGAAGATCCCACTTCCTCAGATGCTTCGAAGATGGGTGAACTTACAGAAAGGAATGAAACTAAATGCAAGGGGGTGTAAAACATAGGATCAGGTCATAAAGTAACAGCAAATCAGAGCAGTTTACAGGCTCAAACCATGGGAAGCCTGAAGTCAAATTACCCTTTGTAATGGGAAAAGAACCCCTAGTCTCGATTAAGTCCTGCTTTCACAGAATTTAGCTTGCATATTAATTCGAGTTCAGCTGTTTCTCTTTGAAGTCTTGGTGTCCCAGGTACATCTCTAATGACAGTCGTTAACAAATCCGTCATCATGTGATTAGGGAGATGGAAGTGCTCAGCAACTGGTTTCTTTGTTCTTTGATTTCTGATATCAGCTCTGTGCTCATTCAGTCTCTTACAGAGTGATCGTCTTGTTTGTCCAATATATAAGGTGTTGGGGCATTTCTGGCACATGATGGCATAGATGACATTAGTAGATGAGCAGGTAAATGAGCCTTTGATGGAGTAGCAGGCTTGATTAGGACCTATGATGGTCATACCTAATCAAGCCTGCTACATTTCAACTTAAGAGAAAATCTCTACCAAAATACCACATCACTTCAATGCATTATGGTTTCTTCTGATGGACAGATTAGGGTGCATAGTGAAGAGAATAATCTCATGGCTCCTTTGATTCCCAGTCTTTTGGCTGTTACTATGATGGGGCAGGTAAAGATACAAGGGACTGAAAATAGGCTTTTAAGAAATACTGTAGCCTTATCTTAAAGCAGCTAGAAGCCCATTGTTTTGATTTCAGCTGTGTTTAGCATCCTTCTTGTAGCAGCATTTTCCTGAAAAGAGATGCCTGGAATCTTTTTTTGATTTTTAAAATTTCAATAGAATTTACCCCTCTGGGACCATCAAGACATCTTGAATGCTGCCAGTTTCCAAAGGGGTAGCCATGTTGGTCCATTCCAGGAAAACAAAACAAAACAAGGAGTCTCCCACAAAAGCTCATGCGAAAAATAAATCTTAGTCTTTAAGTGCCACATGACTCCTTGTGTATCTTAAATGCTGTCAGTGATAATTAGCTGGCTTCCGTGTGAACTGTAACTCTGCATGTAGAACACAGGAGATGAGGGTATTAGGCAGAATTGTGACACCTAGGATCCGGATTGAATATAACTTTGGTTTTGGGTTGTTTGAAAGCCATGGATTAGTTTCTTTTGATTGTATAGCAATTTGGGTAAATTTTAAATAAATTGGGTGATTTTAGTAATAAAAGACTTTAAATAGTTTATATTAATTTTTCATTGGTCTAGATTTTTCAATAATTTTTGTTGCACGAGTTTACACACAAATTTTATTCAGAAAAAGTTTTGCACACGGGTTGAAAATTTTGCACACAAGCCGCCAAACCTTAGAGGGAACATTGGTCCAGCCCCCTCCAGTATTCTCCCCAGGACTTGAAATTAGGGTGTAGGGAGAGACAGGGTGAAATCTCCATCTTTGGAGGTGTTTAAGGCCTGGCTGGACAAACCATGACTGGGATGGTTTAGTGGGAGTGGGCCTGCCTCAGGACTAGATGACCTACGAGGTCCCTTCTAACCCTATGTTGCTATTGGGAGGTGCTTGCAAAATTGGTTGAACACTGTTAGTGGCTGACAGCAGTGGGACAGGGTTGGGAAATTCAGGGGGGATGTAAAAGCCCTGGGTCCCTCACAGCTATGAAACTTCAGATCCAGAGAAGTTCCAAAGGGGCAGCCGTGTTGGTTTAGTAAAGCAAAAAAAGGAGTCTTGTGGCACTTAAAGACTAACAGATTTATTTATCGCATGAGCTTTCATGGGAGAAGCTCCCACTTTGTCAGATGCTTTGAAGAGGGGGAACTTACAGAAAGGGATGAGAATAAATGCAGGGGAGTGTCAGAGATGGGACCAGGTCATCCTGCAACAGCAGCTCAGAGCATCTCACGAGGTCCCTTCCAGCCCTACGATTTGGTTTGTAATGCCTCAAACTGCAGGAAACTGCCCCCAGAAGGAGGCTGAAGTCAAACTACCTGTTGTAATGGGAGCCGCAGTCGCGCTTCGGCCCTGCTTCCACCCCGCCTAAGCCGCATGTGAGCAGGCCCGTGGGGGCCCCTTTGAAGGGGGAAAAGCGCCGCCCCATGAGCCCGGCGGCCCGGGCCCGTCCGTCCGTCCGCCCGCCCCCGCGGCCCCGGGACACGTGATGCGGCGGGGCGGGGCGGGCGCGCTCGGCTCTTCCTGCCTTTCCGGGCCCCGCCGCCTCCCCGCTGCTCCTAACCGCCGCCGCGCGCGACTCCGCCGTGAGGGCCGGGCCCGGCAGGCGCGGCGGTTGGCCGGCGGCGCGAGGTGAGGCTGAGGGGAGACGGTGAGACAGGTTTGCTCCTCCCCTGCCCTGGTTCCCCCTGGGGCAGGCCCGTCCTTAGGGGGGCAGAAGGGGCAGCTGCCCTAGGCCCCGCGCTTTGGGGGCCTCCCGTGCTGGGGCCAGGCTAGCAGAGAAAAGGCCGGTCCACCCCCGCCACCTGCACTGCGCGGGCTCCGCGCCGGAGCAGCAGGGAGGCAGCACGGAGCCGGTATCGCTGCCCCACGGCTCCCTGCTGCTCTGGCGGGGCACGGCCCAGCCGTGCTGGGGTGGCAGGCTGCCCTTTTCCCACTTAACTGGCCCCCGCTATGGGAGAGGCAATGCAGGGGTCTGCCCCTCTCTTGGGCCGGCCGGCCGGCCCCATCCCCAGTGTGGAGAGGGTGATTTGCCATGGGCCCCGCACCCCTAGGCGCCCCTCTGGGGACATCTCTTTCCCAGGGGCTCCTGTGTGCCCGGGACGTGGGGGTAGGAGGCTGCCACGGTAGTGGCCGTCGAGGGGCAGGGTTCTCAGCCTCTCCTGTGTTGCGACCAGGAGCGCCCCTGGCTCAGAAGAAGATCTGGGGCTCTGGCACCAATGTTCAGGCCTCAAGCCCCATAAGCCCAGCGCCAGCAATGCACCTGGTTGTGACTAGAGTTACCAGATACCAAGCATGGAAAGGAGGATGCTGGAAGACACATACATGTCTAGGACCCTCTTCACCCACCCCGGCTACTGCCCCCTCAATGCCTGCCCCACCATCCCAGCTACTGCCCCCTAAATGCCTGCCCCACCAC
>ML682059.1:11186504-11198747 GCA_007922195.1 Podocnemis expansa | reverse complement strand
CTACTGCCCCCCTCAATGTCTGCCCCACCATCCCAGCTACTGCCCCCCTAAATGACTGCCCCACCACCATCCCAGCTGCTGCACCTCAATTGCCTGCTTCACCAGCACCACCCAAGCTGTTGCCCCCCCCCCAATGCCTGCCCTCCTCACCACCCCAGCTGTTGCCCCCCCAAATGCCTGTCTCCCCCCTCCTCAGCAGGCATTTGTGAAAAAGTTGATTTTTCTCTGGCTTTTGGCCGGACACTGGGGCAGCACTCTAAAAATTGAAATGAACTGGAGTGTGCTGCACCAGACCACATTCCCCTGCCTGCTCAGATGGCTGTGGCAGGCAGGAGCAAGCCTGGCCACCCTTCCCCTCTCTTCCCAGCACCTGGGGAGGCCGTGCACCCACCACAGCCCCCTGAGCCGGTAGGGGAACGTGTTCTGGCGTGGCATGCTCCAGTATGCTGCAGTTTTTAGAGTGCCACCCTGGCATCCAGTAAAAAGCTGGACAAAATCAGCTTTTTCACAAATGCCTGCCAGATGGAGGACATCAGGGCAAAAAGGAGGACACGTCGTTCTTTTGCTGGATATCCGGTAACTCTAGTTGTGACACAGTTGGTGGGGTAGCCAGCCATGCCTGATGCAGAAGCCCACCTCTGCCAACAAAACCTGTAGGGGGCACCTCAGACCACACAGCCAGTCTTCCACCACCATAAGAAGCTGCCACACGTGGCACTTTCTGCAACACAACGGCAAGCACAAGCCCCTGCCACCAGCAAGAAACCATGGGCAATGGCACTTTTAGCAGTGCTACAGTGAGCACAAGCCCATGCTGCTCACAAAAAGCTGCTGCCACCGTGATGACAGCAGAAAACACACCTCTTTGCCACCACAATGTACCTCCATGCCAAAAGAAACCCCAGTCTGCTAGAAGAGAACCTTATGAGTAGGACTGGGTTTCTTTCAGTGGTGGGCTGCATTTGGGGTGACACTCCCAGCTATGGTGCTGACACAGCACTTAACCCCTCATCTAGGGCATGTGCACAACCTTGTCTCTCTGCAGCTTCCCTGCACTCCAGCAGCAACTTGTGAGGACTTGGAGACAAAGTCACCCAGTTGGGTATCAGTTGAGTTCTGTTCCTGTCTGCCATATGACATCTCCAACAGCAAGACCACACTTGGGTGCCCGCTTCTACCCTGTCACCTGCCTGTGTTTGTATCTGTGCATTCTGGGAAAGTCTGGGTAACTAACCCAGAATTCTTAATAGGGAACAGGCCTAGTGCTTGAAGGACATACGGCGGCTGAGGAGCTGAGTGTCCTGAGCCATCACCCAGGGAGTTGAGCTGAAGACCTGGCTAAGGTCCTTACAGAGAGATCAAAGCCCTGCCAAATAAGATGAGCGGGTTATAACAATGTTTCCTCAACTTCAAGAAGCTGAGCCCTACTTCAGAAAAATGAAACCAGTTCTGTCCCCTTGAAGCCTTGGCATGTGGTATTAAAGGTCTTCCCCTCTTAATTTATTAGTTTCCCATGCCCCTCAGGGTAGTGCTGCCACTTTTAAATGTTGGATTACAAGAAGATACCAGTCTAGTTTGCTGTAGAGGATGAAACACTGTTAGCTGTCACACTACTGGGTTTTGAGTTATGTCCATGTGGTAAGTGGACACAACAATGTTCCCTCTAGTTATTCATAGGCTGTGAGCACAAAAAATGGCTCTGTGTGTGCAAACAAATTTCTTTGTGGGCACCAATATTAGCACTATTGAATTTTTTTGTGTGCACTTTATTTTATTGTGTGTGTGGGTTTCGTGACCTGTGTGTGCACTCACATGCACACAGCTTAGAGAGGACAGTGCTCAGGAGCCAACTTCTTTGTGGGCATAACTGAATGGAGTTATGCCAGCTGAGAATACGATCCTATGTTTAGAGTCCTTCATGCCATTAAGTGGATACATGCTTAGTTTGAAGCTATAGAGTGGACATCTTCTTGGTTAAAATTTTTGGTCCTCTCCCTCTTTGGGGAAGTTACCCATTGTGTGACGTGTTGTAAACAGCATTTTAGTTTGATAGTTGATGAAAATTTAGAACAGTTTGAGGCCACTTAAAAATATGGCTCTATATAACTAAAAATAATAATTGGTATGTATAGTTGTACTTATTTACTAAGTGACATGATACGGTTGATAAGATATACATGTGACTGAACAATATGGAAACATACAGCACTGTTTATTACGCATTGTAATTTCCCTATCTTAGTGGAAGGGAATGCAGGTACTTTTGCAGAAGACTATTTGAGTATGAAACTTTGTAGGTGCACATTAGCAGCCATCACCAAAATGTACATTACAGTAAACTGCCTCAATTTGCACACAGTTTAGAATAGAATTAACAATTACAAAAAGGAGATGCATTGGTGTCCAATACTGTAAAATTCCTTGTGCCCTCAGCTTCTACTGTGATTCAATCAACAGAAACTGAGAGAGCTCTCCATGAAGAGACTGCCTTAGCAGAAGATGCACTTGATTTGGAAACAGATCTCAGTTCTACATTTCCAGTGAAAATAAGTTCAAATGACTTGTAAAAATGTTTTTTTGATCTGATAGTTTTAACCTTTTAAATTTCATCTGTTCAATGTCTTATATAGCACTACCTTAAATCTAATCGTAACTTCAATTATTTGCTAAATGAACTTACTAATCAATAACATAGTATGTTCTGTAATTCTTCATCTGTGGCCTTCCAAAACAGTATATTTACAGTTGTCTTCTTGGTATGGTTTGATATGTATAAATGTAGAGCAATAACTATAGCTTTACATTTGAATGGGTATGCTAGATAATTGAGTTTGGAGTGGTAGAGAATATTGTTGCAATGCCTCCTTTGTTTCTGTGAATTAGGCATTGAGTTGTTACGTATTTCATGGCCTATTCTGATTGACCACAATGGTGCACTGTTGAGTCTTTAATTTTCCATTTGTGCAGCAGTTCATCGCATCTGCCGTGGTATGGTGCACTTGTGGTTTAGGGTTGCCCATGAGCTTTGTGGAAGAGCAAAGCCAGGGATTTTGTGTGTCAGGTCTTTTATGAGATGTTTATTTGTAACTTCTTGTGAACTGCCTTTGGCTTTCCAGGCTTCATAAGGATTGAATTTGCACTGTTGAAGGTTAAACGCTTGGGTCTGAAAGGGCTTCAGGTGGTAGTGAGGGATGTTAAGATCCTGGTAGATGGGAAGACATTTGTTTTACGTGATCTTCTGAAATTCCCGAAGGGTTGTGGCAGTGCGGCAAAGGGAGGTGGAACAATGTGTGATAGCACCATCAGCCAAGGCATTGGGGTTTATTTTAGGGTTCCAATGATGCACCACATTGCAGTGTTCGGTTGAACATCAACAAATTGAGCATGGCAACGTCTGGTCCATAGCAGTGCACAGTACTCATTCAAATATACAAGGGCTATCACTGATGTCCATTACACTGATGTTCCCCAGTTTGTGCTTGACAGTTTCTGGCCCATATTGAACATTGTCTTCATCTGGGCAGCTGCTTTCTTGAGATGCTCATGGAAAGTTAGCGTGAGATCCAGCTTCACTCTGAGGTAGGTCAGAGTGGAGTCACATTGTACAGTGTTATTGCAGCAGTTTACTTTCACATTGCTCTTAGCATTCCCGTTATCTAGACGGAATGCGGTGACCGTTGTTTTGTGATGATTTGGCTTGGGCCTCTATTTCAGAAATATTCCTTCATGGCGTTTAGGTACCCATTCAAGATGGACTCGATGTCACTGAAGCCTAAAAGTCATGGAGGTTTGCATTACAAGGAGAAAATTATTCACATATGCAAAAAACATTACTTGTGTTAAAACTGAAAATCATCACCCCCAGTATTGCACCTTGTGGCAGTCCATTGTTGAATCATAGAATCATAGGGTTGGAAGGGACCTCATAAGTCATCTAGTCCAACCCCCTGCCAGAGGCAGGACCACTCCCACTTAAACCATCCCAGTCAGGGTTTTGTCCAGCGGGGCCTTAAACACCTCCAAAGATGGAGACTCCACCACCTCCCTTGGCAGCTCATTCCAAGACTTCACCACTCTCCTGGTAAAAAAGTTTTTTCTAATATCCAGCCTCGACCTCCCTAACCGCAACTTGAGACCATTGCTCCTCGTTTTGTCCTCTGTTACTACCGAGAACAGCCGAGCTCCATCTTCCTTAGAGCATCCCTTCAAGTAGTTGAAGGTTGCTATCAAATCCCCCCTCAATCTTCTCTTCTGCAGACTAAATAAGCCTATGGCTTCCAGTCTTTCCTCATAGGGCTTGTGCTCTAGCCCTTTAATCATTTTGGTTGCCCTCCTCTGAACTCTCTCTAGCATGTCCCTGTCCTTTTTGTAGTGGGGAGCCCAAAACTGAACACAGTATTTTAGATGTGGCCTCACCAGTGCAGAATAGAGGGGAAGGATCACATCCCTTGATCTGCTGGTAATACTTCTTTTGATGCAGCCCAGTATGCCATTGGCCTTTTTGGCAGCAAGAGCACACTGCTGACTCATATCCAGCTTCCCATCCACCATGACCCCCAGGTCCTTTTCTACACTGCTGCTACTTAGCTGAATGTTTCCCAGCCTGTAGCAGTGCATAGGGTTTTTTTGTCCCAAGTGCAGGATTTTACACTTATCCTTATTGAATCTCATAAGATTTCTATTGGCCCACTGTTCCAATTTATCTAGGTCTCCCTGAATCCTGTCCTTGCCCTCCAACGTGTCTACTGGTCCCCCCAGCTTGGTGTCATCCGCAAACTTACTGAGAATGCAGTCTATTCCATCATCCAGATCATTGATGAAAATGTTGAACAGAACCGGCCCCAGGACCGACCCTTGGGGCACACCACTCGTGACCGGTTGCCAGCTAGACGTGGAACCATTGATTCCTACACGCTGAAACCGTTGATCTAGCCAGTTCTCTATCCACCTTATAGTCCACCTATCCAACCCATACTTCCTTAATTTGCAAATGAGAATGCTGTGGGAAACTGTATCAAAAGTCTTGCTAAAATCAAGGTATAGCACATCAACGGTGCTTCCCTCATCCAGAAAACCAGTCATCTGCTCATAGAAGGAAATGAGATTGGTCAGGCATGATTTACCCTTGGTAAATCCATGCTGACTGTTCCTGATCACTTTATTTTCCTCTAAGTGTGTGAGGATGGATTCTTTGAGAATCTGTTCCATAATTTTTCCAGGGATTGAGGTGAGGCTGACTGGTCTGTAATTCCCTGGATCCTCCTTTTTCCCTTTCTTGAAAATAGGCACTACATTTGCTTTTTTCCAGTCCTCTGGCACCTCCCCCGTTCTCCATGAGTTTTGAAAGATAACGGCCAGCGGTGCGGCTATTTCGTCGGCCAATTCCCTTAGCACCCTTGGATGCAGTTCGTCCAGCCCCATGGACTTGTGCACTTGCAGCTTCTTTAAGGAGTCCCTAACCTGACCTTCTGTCACCAAGGGCCTCTCTTCTTCTCTCCCATCTGCCACACCCATGGTAGTGGGCTGGGAGCTGACCCTGCCTGTGAAAACTGAAGCAAAAAATGCATTGAGCACTTCAGCTTTTTCCTCATCCTCTGTCAGAAGGATGCCTGCCCTATTCAGCAAGGGCCTGCCCTATTCAGCAAGGACCTGCGTGAACTGACTTTACTGCGTAAGTGTCTGAGTTGCCTATTCTTCAGCATCGAACGTAACAGACATAGTACTTTGTAGCAGAACATGATTCTTGCAACCTTCATCATCAAGCCTTTAATCCATTCCAGACAGTGTTGTAGGCTGATAAAAAGTCTACAAAGATTGTTCTGGTCTTAAACTTCCTCTCGAATCTGCCCTTGATGTGCATTACAAGGGCCAAAAGTTGGTCTCAACAATTGCATTTAGGCTGGAATCCCACTTGTTCTTCGACTAGCCTGTTGGACATTGGCAACGTGAAAGTTCAGTAAAAACAGTATTCTGATGAATGGGACACGCTGGCTATCTACATGTAAAGTGGAAGATGAACACAATACAGTCTGAATTTTTTTTTTAATATTTGAGACAATAGTTGATGCTAATGGTAAAATTTATAATTGAATATAGGAAGAAATGTGTTTTATTTTAATGCAGATTAATTGGCTAGTGACATTTCAATATTGCTTCAAATAACATTTTAGTGAGAGAAAATATGCAAATAAACTCCATTGATGTCCAGTGTATATATCTAAATCGTTCATCTCTTGTATCAGGGCTTTAAAAGAAACATGAGAAGGACAACTAAGGCAAAAAGAAAAAAACTACTTGTCTAGTCATGGGGTAATCTTGAAAAGAGTTATGACCAAGTTTATGGCTTTGCTAAGGTCTCTTTTGGAGTAATTAGCTGGCCTTCCTCTTGACAGGTTCAGACCCTCAGACTATTAATATTTGCATTGGAGTGGAAGATATTGGACTCTTTGATTCATGTAGATTCTTGTATAATATTAAACATAATAAAGACAGCCCAACTGGTTTCTAAGAATCATTATCATAGAAAGACACTTTTTTTAAGTATTCATGATCAAGTCCCAGTTTTGTGTGCACTGCAGCCAAATTTGAATTTATTTTAAAAAGTATAAATTTGTGAGTTCATTTGTGAATAAATCTTTGACCACTGGAACATATTTTCCAAATTTCAATTCAAGTTATCATCAGAGCTTGATTTCAGAAGTTGATCCCTTTCAAACTTACTAGGAAGGAACAGGGCCTTCAAATTGCATCTGATTTGAATTTTCACTAACAGTGCTGCTAACTGACCAATAAACTTTACCTCCAGAAATAGTCTTTTTCTCTTGGAATTTAACCTGGTATTTACAGGGGTTATGTAAATGTTTAAAATCAGTGGAAATCTGAAATACATCATTCTGTTTTTTATCTGTCAGTTAAATAATACTACACTTGCGTGTTTTGATTTTTTTTTTTTAATTCTATGTTCCACACATTTTTAAAAATGTGAATTAAAACTGGTACAGTTTGCAGTTGGAGGGTTCATTGGGTCATGATGAAGAGGGGGAAATTATTTCTTATGGTGGAAGATGGACTTTTTATTTAAATTCGTGTTTTCTTTCATATCTTCGTTTTAGCTTCCTAGTATAGAACAAATGGAGCCTCTGTTATATTCTCAAAACTATTTTTACACTTTTGATATTGAGAACTTTGTCTCTTGGTGTTCTTGCATCAGTTAAAAAAAAGCAGTTAATCTAAAAAAAGTGAATAGATAATATTCGGTGTGTTATTTATACTCTGAAAGTCAGAAAATCTAAACAGTTTAGAATACACTCACACTAAATGTTATGGAGAGAAAATACTGAATGCCAGGATTTTCAGTAATAGGTGCCTAGAATGTAAAACTTAAAAGGAGAACTTCTAAAAAGATAAGGGAATTGTTGTCAATGTGTTTGACAAATGGGGGGGGGAGGGGAAGCAAGGTGCTTTTTTTTAGGTTTACTAGACTAACACGGCTGCCCCTTTGGAACTAATATAGGGTCATGGTTGGTTGGTTTGTTTGCTCAACATTGATTTATTCTAGAGAATCGAAGCATAACTAGGGTTTATAGTGCTCTGCAATTTTTTGATGGTAGAAATAACAGAGAGCTTCAGAATTCATTGCCACTTGCAGAACTCACAGCCTGCTCCCTTTCTTCAAGGGATAGTACAATTCAGAAAAAGCAGAGGGAATGAGTGGGCTGTTCTCTCTGACAGAACACACAACTCTGGGCTGTTGATCTGATGGAGACATTCTGAAAAATGCATGTGAAATTGCTGTAGATTTCTGTGGTCCCTGACTATAATCCATACCCAAGACTCACAAAACACTAACTTGGTATTAGGGGTGAGAGTACATATCCGGTGTAAGGGTGAGAAAAAATTATAGGGATGGTCTTAATTATCAAAAAATCAAGCTTTGTAAACCCAGGAAATTCAGAATTAAGGTTACACTTAAAAGAAATCTAAACATTTTAGGGCAACTAAACCACCTTAACTTTGTCCTGTAATGATGTCACGAAATAACCAAATAAGGAGTACTGTGGCACTTAAAGACTAACAAATTTATTTATTGCATGAACTTTCATCGGAGAAAATCCCACTTCATCAGACTGCCCGTTTGGAACTTGGCAATATGAAATAACCATGCTATTATGATTAAGGCATTTCGTTGTTTGTGGTAAGATTAGATTAAACTGACTTTTAAAATTGCATTAGGAGTTTTCTATATTCTTTTATTCTCATGGTGTGTTCACACCATTTTAACAGGGTTTTTTTTGGTTTTTTTTTTTTTTTTTTTGGTTTTTTTTTGCAAGGGGAGGGGGAACGCCTTGGAATTCCCCCTCCCAATTTTTTTTTTTCCAGCTAAGAAGCCTGAACAGAATGCTGCTGTGTGGTGTTCTCAATATTTTTAAAATATGTAGTGTCAGTGTTAAGACATTTTTAAAAAATCTTTTAAGGACAGTGTTTCTGGTGAACCAGACAGAACACACAACCCATTTTACTGGCCTTACAATTGTTTTGGATCATCACAGCAGTGCACAGAAGTTGAAGAGTATTTGTGAATCTGTATCTTAATTTGCAATTGACTTGTTAGTTTAGGACTGTGCTGGTGAGACTGGTACTACAGGGCTGATCCAAGACTGTTGAAGTCAAATGAAGTAGACTTTGGGTCAGGTCTTATATGAAGGAGGGACTGGGAGGAGAGAAGCCTCTGTGCTTTAAGGGCCTTCTTTGCATCCCTGTCTCAGTTTCCCCTAACAGTGCTGCCTCAGTGTGTTGTGGAGACAAAGCCACAGTGCCATTAAGGGCCTTACAAATACTTGTTTGAACTAGTATGAAACTCCTTTAAGGAGCAGTGAGTTGGCCAAATGAATTTGCTAATTTGCTATTGACAAATGATGATGGGTCCAATATTCCTTATAGCAGGGGTCTCAAACACGAGGCCTGTGGGCTGCCTGCGGCCCCTAAAGCTATTTCCTGCAGCCCACAATGACACTATCGTTACTGATATTTGCAATATTGTTGTATGAAAAGGTTTCAGTCGTGCGGCCCTTGGGCTAACGTTCTAGTCCTCATGCGGCCCTTGTGGTGATTTGAGTTTGAGACCCCTGCCTTATAGAGCTGACTTATTGAAACCAATACAATTGCTGTGCTCATGTTAACTAAGAGCTAAGTTAGCTCTATTGTCACAACATCCTCATTTAAATGATCTGAACTGTTAACGTGACACAGTGTATGTTAGTCCTGAGGGAATTCTGTGCCATTGTACGTGTGCAGAATTCATGTTCCCCTGCAGATTTCTTTGCTTTCCTGAAGAAAAATGGCTGAAAACTGTTGCATGTCCCTCTCCAGCAGTGTTGCACGTTCTTTAGGGTACCTGGAGAAGCCAGTGGAAGAGAAGTAAATTTGGTGGGGCTGGGGAAACACCCTTGCTGGTGCTGGGTCAGAGCACCTCCCCCAACCGTACCTTCTCCAGATCCCCCTGTGGAGCCTGACCACCTGCACCCAGAATCCTAAAACTGCACCTTTTGCATCCAAATCCTCAATCTGCCAAGAGCGCCCCCCAGCAGCAGTAACCCCTCATCCCCCCTGCATCCTGCCTGATACCCCAGTTGGTGCCTGTTGCCCAGGGTCCAGCTCAGCTGTTAGTCCTGGCTGAGCCGGGGTAGGGGAGGAGAAAACCTTCCCTTCATGGACCAGAGGGGACTGGGTCAGAGCTGCAGCTTCTCACCCCCCTCAGCTTCCTTCCCCCATTGTTCCTCAGCCACAGGGAAAGGGGTCACTGTACAGGGAGTTGCATATTTTCCATCTTTTGGGAACTCTACTCCTTTTGCAGACATAGCTATGTTGACAAAATTTTCTAGTATAGATCTGCCCAATTTTGTACAGTTTTTTTTTTTAAAGGAAAGTAAAGCAAAGACGGTCATATTTCAGTAAGCTTTATTAATATGGTCGTAATGCTGCGTGAATAAAGGAACATTTTGAATGTCAAAATCTGATTGTTTTTCTTGTCTCGTGTGTATATACAGTATATGATGGAATTCTTTTCATTACTCAGTCACTTGCTGTGTGTTTGTGCGCAGATATGTAAGGAGCAATAAAATTTTACATATCTTCATCTAGGGGACCAGAAAAAGCCCCCAAAGGACAGCTTAAGGAAAGATGCAGAGCACAGAGTTCAGGTTACTTAATGCGAAATGCTTAGTCTTTGTAGAACCGGGGATTTAATAATTTTTGTAATTCAGCAAAGTCTAGTTGCTTTGGGAGCCTTCACTCAGGGTTTCCTGATTTTTTGTGTGTGACACCTTTAAACTTCAATTTTATATCAGTGCTACTTCTAGCATTTATTATGTTTTACAAATATGTACACAGCTTAGAGAATTTAAAATTGCAGAGTTTGGGCTCCTAGTCCACAAAGTCCTTAATCACCATTTTAACTTTGTGCTCAAGTCTGCCCCTGTTCATCAAAGCATTTAAGCATGTGCCTTGATTGTTTTGCTATGTTGTTGTCTGTTTAAAAACATTGTCCATAGAAAATAAACTACTCTCCAAAATGATTTGTTTGTGAACACTGGCTTTAGTTACAGCTAATAAATCATCCGGGTTGTGAATGATCAAGTCATTATCAAGTATGGGGTGGGGGTTTTGGTGGTGACGGGGACACATTATGTGAAATATTAACTTGTTGTTGTTGTTCTTGTTGTTTTTAAAAAGTTAATATAGTTAAACAGCTTTCACAGCAAGTAATATTAATAAATCTTGCTTAAGCCTAAACATCTTTTTTTTCTCTTTAAGGGTTTCTGGATGAGTAAAGGCTTATTGGTCAAGTTCTAATGTGAAAGATATTTTTAGAATGTCTGAAGAGGAAGAAAAACTTAGTGTTCGTCGTCTTGAACCCGCCATCCAAAAATTCATTAAAGTGGCAATTCCAACGGATCTGGAAAGGTTGAGAAAACACCAAATTAATATTAAGAAGGTTAGTTTCTCATCTTACTAATGTATAGAAGCAGTTACACTGAGAAAACTTGTACTGATTTTAGCCAAGTATAGACTGTGAGATACTTTGACTAAAAACTTGGCTGTTGTTTTATTTCATAGCATAGTTTAGTGATTCTTTTGTTCATCTACTGTGCAAACATGTTTCATGCTAGGTTTTCCTAGTGATGGCTAAACCCACACATTCAGAAAAAAAATCTGTTTTTATGTTAGTGTGTGTGGAACTCTTACTGTTCATTGTAGGATATATCTTGAGTTTATTATTTTTAACTCTGTCCTTATTTAGGCAAAACACTCCATTGTTTCAGTGGGTGATTTTTGCAATTAAAAACTGGAAGGAACTTGGGATTTGTCAGGTTATTAGTAACTGAATACAAGAACATGTTCAGGTGAGCTAATTGCTGTCAACAGTTCTGGAGAAATCAAGTCCAAATGTCACCAGTTCTGCTGGCTTTTCTGTACCAAGGTCTACAAACTGAGGTGGGAGAAATAAACATTACTTAATTGTTCCTTAAAGTGAATAGAAAAATTATTGACTGATTATTAAAAATTGTATCTGAATCTTAATAGTTGTTTGTAATTTTCCATTTCTACTTTTGACATATGATTGTAGAACAGGAAAGCCACTTCAACAAAGTTGAGTATTGCTTTCTTTGGCCTTTGAGAAAAATAAGCCAATCATTTGTATACCTGAGTGTGTTGTGTGAGCTATCATAAGAGATGCTATGTTTTTAAAGTAACTGGGAGATTTACTAAAGTAAGCGATACTATTAATATTGAAATGGGTGGAGAAAAACAGCTGGCATATAGCTTGGGAATTAGGAAGTGTAGGAAACATACTGATGACATTCATACGGAAACTATGAAAAGATTGAAAAAGAATGTATTTTAATGGAAGAAACTGTATCTGACACTAGATCACAAAGCAATGCAAATCAGGTCCCCCGTCCTACAAAGATTTTCTATACATGCTTAACTTTATGCGTAATGAGCAGCCCCATTGACTTCACCATAGCTGATTAAAGAGACTTTAGCTTATAATAAAAGCCAAGGGTGGAAAACAGACCACCTATTAAATAGAGTAATGCAGAGCTAAAGCTTAAGTTTCATCATTCCTTTTCTTTTGCTAATACATTTAAGGAGAGTATTTGTGGCTTGGATTAGGCATTAGTCTAAAGTTAAAATGTAGAATCATAGAATCATAGGGTTGGAAGGGACCCCACGAGGTCA
>ML682059.1:11118813-11186104 GCA_007922195.1 Podocnemis expansa | reverse complement strand
GAATTGTATCTTCCTGTGCCCTTAGCAGGGTTTCTTTAAAATGCACCAAACTCTCTTGGACACCTTTCCCCTTCAGATCAGCCTCCCAAGGGATCCTGCCCATCAGTTCCCTGTAGCTAGAGGTTTAACTGGTATTTTTGTATGTTTTTGTATTTTCTTAGATGCAATAAAATGGGAAAAAGCACTGAACATGTGTCAGCCAATAGCTATTGTCCATAGCATGTCAGTACTGGAAAAACCTTGTTTATGGTTTATAAACATATTTATTATAGGCTTTCACAAATCACCAACCACTTGGCACAAAACTTCACATTCAAGTTTAAGCAGTGCAAAGTGATGAGAACCAATATATTCATCCATGGAGTTTGCATTCTTTAGGGATTAGAGAAAATTATCCCCACCACTGTACTACAGGCTGTTTCCTGGAGTCTCAAAACTCAGAATGAAAAGTAAGAGCCGTCCATTAGACACAGAATTATCATTTTAATAGGGAAGCCATTTGTGTAGTTGGCCTTTCCACTATTTTTAGACTTAATTGCCACAATTATGCACTTTCTTCCAGTGTCTCACTTTGTTAGTGACACCTCCGAAATGCATTTGTAAAGTTCCTGAAGGAATTAGTTAATTTAATTTATTAATGTAGTAAAACTGCTTCACTATGTCCTCATTCTTGTAACAAGAAGGCTGGTTGGTTGAGAATTATATTTCCCTGCCTAGTTTCAAAGCAGCAGCCGTATTAGCCTAGTTCAGCAAAAAAGCAAGGAGTCCTGTGGCACTTAAAGACTGACAGATTTATTTATCGCATGAGCTTTTGTAGGAGAAAATCCCATTTTGTCAGATGCTTTGAAGATGGGGGAACTTACAGAATGGGATGTTCCCCCATCTTCAAAATGTCTGACAAAGTGGGATTTTCTCCCATGAAAGCTCATGTAAGAAATAAATATGTTAATCTTTAAGTGCCACAGGACTCCTTGCTATTTTTTATTTCCCTGCCTGTAGAATGTTCAGCGCATTGTGCCTTTTAATAGTATGCCCACTGAGTGAAATTAGAAATTCAGAATAATATTGTGACAGACTTTTTACCAATTATTTTCCGTCTGTTGTTTTATTTCCCCCCTTCCTCTTTCTCTTCCTATCTTGATTCTTTCATATATCAATTTATTTTGAAAAGCTACTTTTCTGTGATTGGTAGAAACATGCTTATAATATATATTCTCCAAGCTGAAATGGGTCTGTAGGTCACCGGTGATTTAACTTTTATTATGTACAAAGCAAGCAGCTATGACCAGAATTCTGTCCAAGATCATTGTCAGGGAAACTCATGCTTAGCAACAGCTTAATTGCAGGAAGCACAATCCCTCATTGTTTCCCTGACAGATTTCTGCAACCACATAGAAACATTAGTCTCTTTCATCCGTGGTTTGAATTTTATTTAAGTTTTGAATTTAAAAACCTTAAGCAGTTTGGAAAGTGCCAGCAAAAGTATTTCTTATTGCTTTTCAGGTAGAGAACACTAATGAGCAAGTTGTTAAATGTTATCAATCAAATGTGACTACACAAGGGAAAATTCTTTAAACCAGTTTTTGACATCTTATTTTTCAGGTGTTGATTTTATATTTCACTCCAGCTGCATCACTGTAACACTTTCTTATACTAAAAGCAATATTTAAAACAAGTTTGCCTTTCTGTTTTCAGATTATTGATTGACCAGCTTCACATACTGTACAAAGTCAATAGCTGAAATTATAGACTTTTGTTTTGTTTGTCATCTTTATTATCAGATCATAAAATGTAACAATCATAGAAAGTGAATCCCCTGAAATGATTAAATTCCACTCGGTAGGTCAGAGACCTGTTCCTCGTCCCAAATACACTCTTAGAAAACTCTCTTTCTTCTTAACAAAAGCAAAACAAAACAGAGTTTTAAGCACTGCTAAAAATCCTTTCCTCTGTGAGATGCTCGTCTTTCACTCTCCTGTAGTGTTGAGACGTCATAATTCCACTAGCTTATCAGCAATGGGAAGTTTAGAAAAACATCACCACAGGTATTAATCCTTGTTAAAGCTGCATTGGTGAGAACACTAGACCAGGATCCGTTGTGTTTTCCAGTGTTTTGACTGTTGCATCTCTTGAACTTAATAAAATTCTATCATGTTGACAAAGCAGACAGTTTTTACAGTACCTTCACTCATGATATTGGGTTGTTTCCATTTATGGATGTCTGAATACAGCCACTTAACTAATGGGATATAGTACTTTATGTCATAAGCTCCCAATATTATGAAATTTGTTACTCTGTTTTAATGCAATTACTGATTGAATGAATTTAACAAAAGCTGTAAATACAAAAAATGTGTTTAAAACATATTTTGGGGACTCTGAATAACACTGGAAGAATGGGAAAACTTTTGGGTATTGACAGAAAAATACAGCAATATATACAAAATGTAGTCCAACTTTTTTTTTTTTAAATTTTTTAAAGAGTACCTAATGTTATTTCCTAAATAGGTACCTTAATAAGTAGAGCCCTGCATGGATACGGATACATGGATCTGCATCCGCAAGAAATGGTCCACGGATATCTGTGTTGTATCCGTGAATGCGGATATAATGCAGATCTCTGTGGATATCTGCGTATCTGCAGAGCCATAGCTCCATGCAGATAAGAATACGTGGAGCTGTATCTGATCTGCATCCACTAGAAATGGTCTGTGGGGATAACCTCATCGTATCCACAGATCCAGATATCCATGGATATAATGTGGATATCTGCAGATTTGCAGAGCTCTATAAATAAGTTACGTGATTTTCAAAAGTGCTGAGTCATTTTTACAGTTTTTTTGGTGTATAGCCATATTTTAAGAATGTTAAACTTTGACCCTTCCGTTTAAGAAAAGATGTCTAAGGCTTTGAGGAATTATAAACATTCAGACATTGTTACCGTAGATGGGAGCTTTGAGTTAATAGGATTTCAAATATGTTCTAGGCAATCAGAACACTAGTATAGTATCTGAAATAGGTCTTTAATCACTGAATTTTTATATATAGCTTTATAATTTTTGATGGAAATAAATTTTAGTGCCAGCGGTTTTGTAAGCTGTAAGTACCAAAAACTAAACTGTTTACTATAAAATGCTTCTTGTTGAATCACATTTTAACCATATAAATCCATCACTTCTTGTGGTAAAAAGATACCTTTGGAGAATCTGGTTTTTTTGTTTTTTTTGTGAGTTACTTTTAACCAAAAATCATTAATTATGCCAAATTACTTAGAGCAGCAACATTATTTACTTATGATGAAGCCAAAGTCACTAACCTCATTTCATGAATATTGATTTAAACCTTAGGTTCCAGAGATAATACAGACAATTAATCTACTAAATCACTTGTTTGAAGAAAATATAAAATCAGTGTATAATGAAATTTCACCTTGAGACCACTTGTTAGAATCTTATTTTGAATTCTCCTCATATGAGGTGTTTTGAGAATCTAAACCCATATAGGATTTTGAGAAGGCACTCCCCAAGGAATAGCGCTCAGGCAGACAAGGAATAGCAAGACTTTCTTGAAGGTCACTATTATATTCTAAAACACACTGCTTGAATATGACACTCTCTTACACCCTCCCAAAACACATATTGGATGTAATATCTAGCATGAATATTTCATACAGAACCCTTACAGATATCAAAATTTGTGATAGTCTCAGATGGATCAGCAAAGCCACCGTGAGAGTGTCAGCAGAGGTTGAAGCGTATGGTGCAGTGTGTACATGTAGAGGAAGGATGCTTTTGTGGCAAGAGCACAGGGGGATCTGGGTTCTCTTTCAGCCAAAGACTTTTTGTGTGACCTTTAGTAAGTAAGTTATGGTTGAATTTTCAAAAGTTTTTGTGGGCACAAGTGGCTTGCTGCATGCTCCAAATGGAGCTCAGGGCATGTTTAGTGTCACAGGGGATTTTCAGAAAACTTGTGTTTGTTTTGCCCAAGTTTCCTGGCTGTTCTGGAGGGTGAGTGCTCCTCATGGTACTCAGTAATCAGTTTGGGCCCAATGTACTCAAAAAAGTTCCTCCTTGTGCAGTGACACAACTCCAGCTGCCTCTGTACAACATAGTAGGAGCTTCTGCAGTGCACCTCCATTACAGTTCCTGTCCAGAAGCTAAACAGAGAGTTGCTACTGCGATAGTCCCAGAGAACAGAACTGGAGCATAGTTAAGTGGAATTTTCAAAGAGCATGGGACAGGGCAGGGCAGAAAGAAGACAGGACAGTGTTACAGAGGAGTCATCGTGGGTCGTACTTCAAGGTGGAGGCTGAAGCAGCTGCTGGTTCTCACACAAAATCCATCTAAATTTGCTGTTGGTTGAGGCATGAGAAGGAAAACTGCTATGCTTCATTTCGGTCAGAGAAAAAGGGGATGACACTATTTTTAATAGAAGGCTTGTGATCTAGCTTAGTGGTTCCCAGCATTTTCTCTGCCGTGGCACACTTTGCTACTTTTAATTAATTTGAGGAACACCACCATATAGTTTCCAAAAGAACTTATGAATATTCATGAGCCGTTGAGCCAATCTGGAGATCTTTGAGTGGTTTTTCAAAAGATTTTGTGGCACACCTGCTCAGATCTGACAGCACACCGGTTGGGAAACACTGATCTAGCTTGACATTAACCTCAGTGAGGGCCAGGTTGTTTAGAAATAGACTCCTATTTTGATGAACTGAGCGGTGAGCTAAAGAGGGGGGTGACATACTTTCACTCAATGTCAGAGTCACTGCTCTGGGTAGATTAACCACTTGGGTTCATTCAAAGCACCTTTGGGGACATCAATAGCATTTTACATATTCTAACATTTTGACATACAATATAATAACACTCTATGTAAAACAAATTGAGGGGTCTGATCATTTCTTGTAAGGGGAAAATAATGTTTTCTGAAGAAATTCTGTGATTTTGTAAATTTAGAGAACACATTTTTCACGATTTAATGATAGTGAATTGATGTTAAATATTACATTGTTATAATCTGTTAAATAGATTCTTTTTTTTTTCCAGATAATAGATGGCATAAGCTGCAAAATTTAAAGATTTGTTTCTGTTCATTTAATTTTTAGTTTGGTTCAGTCCCCCCTTTAATTTTTGTTAAAGAACAATGAGAGTGAACTTCATTGGCATAACAAGTGATGTTGGTGTTTCTGATATTATTGGGATTTTTTTTTTAATTATCCTTCTGACTTAATCTACTTGACCTCAAACTACTATTTTTTTTCCTGAATGTTATGCAGAATCTTAAAAGACTTTTTTCCCCTTAACATTTTCTCTACAATGAGAATTTCTGATTCCTTTTAAACATCAGTTAGGAGACTGTAGAATTTGAAAGATGATCATTTGATCTAGTCTACATAATTAAAAATAACAGAGGGTAGATAACATATGTTATTGGAAGTGTAATTTATGAAAAGAGTGAAAGAATATTACATTAAATGACAACTCATATTTGTTGTTAAAAACTATGCAGTCATTTTGATCTATCATTAAATGAATAAAAGTAATGTTAATGTATGATTCTGTATTTTCTCTTCGTTGTTTCATTACATTATTTGATGTTTTAATTGTGTGTATATCAAGAATCCTGATATGTACTGCTCACTGGTAAAACAGTTTGTTGTTAAAACATTTGCTTTGTGGTCTGAGTGTGTTTATAATATCTTTTTATGAATTGGCTATAGCAGGGATTAATTTATTTAACTGATTAAAATCTTTATATATGATGACTTTACAATCCAAGGTGTTTATCATTTGAATAATTGCTGTGGTCCTAGTCTTGTAAAGAGTGCTGCATGGATGCCCCTTGCTGAAGTCAGCAGCTGCCGGCATCTGCCCACATGATTGTCTTTTCAGCAACCAGGGCCCATATTTGTAACTGTTTTAAAGTATTAAAATTAAATGGAAGGAGCAGTCTCTGAGAGGAATATAACTCTCTTTATAAAAAAATAATGTGGTAACTTGTTGTTTCATCTTAGACATAACTTGTACAGTTCTTTCTCCTCTGTTCTACACTCCTTCCTGTTGTCTCTTTGCTGTCCATTAATGGAAATATGCTGCAACATTATCAGAACTCTGTGTTAATTTTCAGCAATGAACAGTAAAGTCTCTGGTTATGTTAAGAAGAGTGAAAATACATGGAACAAATTAATCCCTTTTGAAGGTCTATTTACTTCCCTGACTTTGTGCCAGGAAGAGATTGGCCCCTTTATTTCTGTAAACTACAGAAATTTTAAAAGGTTGAATGCTGAAGTTTCTTTTCTAGCAATTATACAGAGTATTTCTTTTTTCTTTTGTGTAGTATCAGAGATGCAGACTGTGGGACAAATTACACAAAGAGCACATCAATGCAGGACGTACTGTTCAGGTAAGGATATTAAAGTGGCTATGTGAAATTAATGGGATTAAATGGCTTTTTTACCTGATGCTAGATTGAATGGGGAGGGCTTTTGGTAGGGTTTAGTATTTAATAGACATCTGTTACCAGTTTGCTTTAAAGTAGGGGTTACCAAAATATGGCCTGAGGGCCAAATGTGGCCATAGGCTTTCTCTTCTCATAAATGCTGAAAAAGAACAAAGGTGATCACCTAAACTGCTTATTGCCAGCAAACTCAAACCACAAAAATTTTCTATTCATATAACAAGGTAAAAATGCCAGTAAATTGTATGGTTGTGTGCTCTTATTTTTTACTTTTAAATAGTGTGTGTATGCATGCAGATCTATAGTTGTGACTCTTGGCAGCTGAAAAATCATTAATGAAGTTCAGCGTGTCACAGAATTTAAACAGTGGGTTATCATTTTATGTTATAAATTGTAATTAGAACATAGTAATTATTATAATGGAACAGCCATGGGCTCAGTTTTCCAACATAAACAGACTTTAACAGAACATTCACTCTGGATGTTCAGGTCTCCTCTTAGATGCGTAAATGCATGAGCTTGCAAAGGTGTCAAAGGGCCTGATCATGCAGTGTGTTTCACTAGCACTGACACCTGTGCTGATGTGGAGGTTAATTAAGTTCATGACAAGTCAACCTTAATTCTACCCTATGTGGAGTGTTATGAAAGTTTTTTAAACCCCCCCCCCCATCTCCTAGATAAAACAGTTGTACAAAGGTCTGTAGTATACACATCAGACTGTATCATCCACAGCTGAAGAAGCATCACTGATAAAACTGACTAGTAAAATAATTTTATAAATTGTAATTCTAATACTACAATCGGTTATCGTTTCTTATGGGAAATAAGGGGAGATGGAAATCCACTGATAGTCAGAAGCAAAAATGAATCACAAAGAAACAATGGTATCAAACAAAGGGTGGAATTAAAGTTGTTTGAGGGTGCTCTTGAGCCCACTGTTGAGTAATGTTAGTTTCCAAGTGATGGGAGGTTTATGGTTGGTTGTTGGGGTAGATCTCATGTGAGAGGAGATACATGTAGAAATATAGGTTTAGTCTGTGTTTCCAGGTTTTGAGAGGTTCAACTTTCGCTTTATTATGTTTGTTACAACATTATTCTGGTGTTTGAAGGGAAAATAACATACGCTTGCTTCTTTGAATACTCCAAAGTTTCTTCTGAAGGTGGCTGCAGAATTAGACCCTTGGAACAACTGGACAAAACTGCAACTGAGGCTTCTGCTAAATGGACACCTGTTTAGCTGCAAATAAGTAATTGTGTTTCAGTGTACTATTCATAAGCTGATGAACAGTCATAGTAGATAAGGCCTTACATGGAGTTCTACAAGGAAGTGTGAAATATTTTTTCAGTTAAAATATGTAATACAAAGAGCTTCTTTTTTGGGGGGGTATTGTATCTGTGACTTTAATGTTTGTGCAGGAGAGAACATTTCACTTAAAAATAAGAACATTGGGTTAGCTTTATTTAATTCTTTTTTTGCTTTCACATTTTGATGATGAAAGGATAAGTTATGCATTAAAATGATATACAGTCTGATACTAGCCGCTCAGAATAAGTATCTGGATCCATGCAAGCAAAGGATAGAGTAGGTCTTTGTTTTAATTAAATAGTTAGGAGTCTGGAGTACTTGATAATAAATTATATGACATGTAATATGTGTTTGCTGTAAGCTGTTTAAATGTTTACCAATGGACTTGTGTTCTGTTTGTTTGCAGAGAAATCAGATTAATTATTGTGATACCAAATGTTCTCTGCAGCACACACTTTGCTCTCAAAATTAGATGTTGTAAAAATACATTAGGAATCCCTATGTCAATATTGACCCAAAGCATCCGCCACAGGTTTTAGACAAATATATGCACAGCCACTCTACATTTAATCCATGTGCGCATAATTAGCCATTTTTCTGAATTTTCAGTTTACACAGAATAATTACTTTTATTGTACTTTAGAAGCTGGGCAAAGGTGTGCTAGAACTATAGGTAAGTATAAATATACTAAGTTTACTAGGTAAGTATAAATATACCTAAATAAGAATACCTCCTGTGGCTGCTAAACTGAACGAGTGAGGAAAAGAAAATGTCACCAATAGTGAATAGTTAGAGAAATAATATTTTGCAGACTATCATGCCATTCCTTTCACAGCAGTAAGAAGGCTACTCGTGTGACAATGTCCTCACTTTCTGAATGAGTTTTGATAGATTTCTCCCACCCCTTTTAATACGAGGTCACAGGCAGTAGCTGCACTGCCATGTTCTCAGCTGGTTCACTGTGGCATTGTATACCCTCTGCCAGAATTCGCTCCATTTGAGGTTTTGTCTCTTCCAGAGATTCACGGGGCATAGCCCTCTGGTTGGGTCACTTTGAGTTCAGTCCTCTTTCAGGATACTAGAAGAAACAAGAGTCTCAACCAACTAAAAGTACTTTCTGTCCACTTGGGCTCCTCATCAACCCACTTCTGGCTTAGTTTCTAGCCTGTTCTTAGATAACTGTCAGGCCCTCTCCTTCAAGCACTTTCTCCATAGTCCTGTGAGTCTCCTGCTGTGGGTCATTCAGGGCCTTCCACAGAAACCTGTGTAACTTTCTGTGGTTCCATACTCTTCATACTGAGTTCTCAGCCCTTTTAAACAAATCACTCAACTGTCCACCTCCAGCTCTGGGGCAAGGGGGGGGAAGACAAATGGGGAATGGTAGCTAATCTGGTGCAGATGTGGCTGAGCTGAACTATCCTTAAGGGTCAGTCAAGCTGTGCCACATATAGAATCATAGGATTGGAAGGGACCTCATAAAGTCATCTAGTCCAACTCCCCTGCAAAAAAAGCAGAACCACTCCCACTAAATTATCCTAGACAGGGTTTTGTCCAGCCAGGCCTTAAACATTCAAAGACGGAGATTCCACCACCTTCCTAGGTAGCCCATTCCAATGCTTCACCACTCGCCTAGTAAGAAAGTTTTTCCTAATATCCAGCTGTGACCTCCCCAGCTGCAACTTGAAACCATTGCTCCTTGTTCTATCCTCTGTTACTACTGAGAACAGCCGAACTCCATCCTCCTTGGAGCAGCCCTTCGGGTGGCTGAAGGTTGCTATCAAATCCCCCCTCAGTTTTCTCTTCTGCAGGCTACATAAGCCTAGTTCCTTCAGTCTTTCTTCATAGGTCTTGTGCTCCAGCCCCTTGATCGTTTTTGTTGCCCTCCGCTGGACTCTTTCTAATTTGTCCTTTTTGTAGTGGGGAGCCCAGAATTGGCCACAGTATTCCAGATGTGGTCTCACCAGTGCCAAATAGAGGGGAACGATCACCTCCCTCGATTTGCTGGCAACACGTATTCTGATGCAGCCCAGTATGCCATTGGCCCTTTTGGCAGCAAGAGCACGCTGCTGACTCATATTCAGCTTCCAAACCACCATGACCCCCAGGTCCTTTTCTGTGGTGCTGCTACTTAGCTGATCATCCCCCAGCCTGTAGCAGTGCATGGGGTTTTTCCGTCCCAAGTGCAGGACTTAGCACTTGTCCTTGTTGCACCTCGTGAGATTTCTATTGGCCCACTGCTCCAATTTGTCAAGGTCTCCCTGAATCCTGTTCTTGCCCTCCAGCACGTCTACCGTTCCCCCGAGCTTAGTGTCATCCGCAAATTTACTGAGAGTGCCGTCTATTCCATCATCCAGATCATTAATGAAAATGATGAACAGCACTGACCCCTGGGGCACACCACTCGTTACTGGTTGCCAACTAGACATGGAGCCATTGATTCCTACATTCTGAAACCATTGATCTAGCCAGTTCTCTATCCACCTTATAGTCCACACATCCAACCCATAATTCCTTAACCTGCCGACAAGAATGCTATGGGAAACCGTATCAAAAGCCTTGCTAAAGTCGAGGTATATCATGTCAATGGCTCTTCCCATATCCGCAAATCCAGTCGTCTCATCACAGAAGGCAATGAGGTTGGTCAGGCATGATTTACCTTTGGTGAATCCATGCTGACTGTTCCTGATCACTCTATTTTCCTCCAAGTGTTTCAGGATGGAGTCTTTGAGAACCTACTCCATGATTTTTCCAGGGCTTGAGGTGAGGCTGACAAGTCTGTAATTCCCTGGATACTCCTTTTTCCCTTTCTTGAAGATAGGCACTATGTTTGCTTTTTTCCCAGTCCTCTGGCACCTTCCCCATTCATCACAAGTTTTCAGAGATAATGGCCAACGGTACTGCTATCTCATCAGCCAACTCCCTCAGCACCCTCGGATGCCATTTGTCCGGCTCCATGGACTTGTGCGCATCCAGCTTCTTTAACTAGTCCCTAACCTGACCATCTGTCACCAAGGGCCTCTCTTCTCTCCAATCTGCCATAGCCAGTGTAGTGGGCCAGGAGCTGGCCCTGCCTGTGAAAACTGAAGTAAAAAAAGCATTGAGCACTTCAGTCTCTTCCTCATCCTCATCCTCCACCAGTAGGATACCTGCCCCATTCAGTAATGGGACCCACACCATCCCTGATCCTCTTCTTGTTATTGACATACTTGTAGAACCCCTTCCTGTTGTCCTTCACATCCCTTGCTTGCTGCAACTCCAGTTGTCCTTTGGTCTTTCTGATCCGTGCAGTCCTGAGCAATATCTTTTTATGCCTCCTTAGTCATCTGTCCAAGCTTCCACTTCCTGTAAGCTTCCTTTTTATGCTTTAGCTCAGTGCAGAAGTCATGCTGGGCACCTTCCACGTGTGCTGTTCTTTCTGCTCATTGGAATGGTATCTTCCTGTGCCTTTAGCAGGGTTTCTTTAAAATACAGCCAGCTCTCTTGGATGCCTTTCCCCTTCAGATCAGCCTCCCCAAGGGATCCTACCGCATCACTTCCCTGGGGGAGCTGAAATCTGCATTTCTGAAGTCCAGGGTCTGCATTTTGCTTCTTTCCTTTTTTCCATTGATCAGCATCTTGAACTCTATCATCTCATGGTCACTGCTGCCCGGGTTTCCATTCATTTCTACTTCCCCAATCAATTCTTCTGTGTTTGTGAGCAGCAGGTCGAGAGGTGCAAGGCCCCTACTTGGTTCCTCCAGCATTGTACTAGAAAGTTGTCCTCAACACTCTCCAAAAACTTCAGGGATTGCCTTTGCACTGCTGTATTGGCCTCCCAGCAGATGTCAGGGTAACTGAAGTCCCCCATGAGAACCAGGGCCTGTGATCTAGAAACTTAGGCCAGTTGTCCGTGGAATACCTCATCCACCTCCTCCTTCTGTTCTGGTGCTCTATAGCCGACACCCACCATGACATCCCCCTTGTTGCCCTCTCCTCTAAACTTAGCGACAGACTTTCAACTGGCTTGTTTCCACTTCCATAATGGAGCTCTGAGCAGTCATAGAGCTCTTTTATATATAGCGCTACTCCTCCACCTCTTCTTCTCTGCCTGTCCTTCCTGAACAATTTATATCCATCCATGGCAGAGCTCTAGTCATGCAAGCTATCCCACCACGTCTCTGTTATTTCAGTTATATCATGGTTCCCTGTCTGTACCAGTAATATCAATTTCTCCTGCTTGTTTCCCAGGCTCCTTGCATTCGTGTAGAGGCACCTAAGATATCAGGCTGATTGCCCTACTTTCCCCTGTTGATTTTCAATTCTGTTGCACCTGCCTCCTTGCATTTTTTCCCAGTGTTGTCCTCCCCCACTTGCCTCAGGTATTAGGGCCTCATTAGAACACCTAAGACAGTTATTTGATCCCCCTCCCATGTTGCAACTACCCTCTCTTTTATCCCTGGTGTTATGGTACCGTCACCCCCCAAGTTCCATCCCTTTCCCCAGGTCTCCCACATTGTCACTTACTGTGGGCTTTGGTCTCCTTCCCCCTTCAAACCTAGTTTAAAGCCCTCCTCACTAGGTCAGCCAGTCTGTGTCTGAATATGCTCTTCCCCTTCCTCGACAGATGAAGTCCATCTCTGCGTAGCAGTCCTTCTTCCTGGAACAGCATCCCATGGTCGAGAAAGCTAAAGGCCTCCTGATGACACCATCTTCACAGCCAGGCATTCACCTCCAGTATGCATCTGTCTTTGCTCAGGCCCCTACCCTTAACCGGAAGGATCAAGGAGAACACCACCTGTGCTCTGAACTCATTCACCCGCACTCCCAGAGCCCTGTAGTCACCTTTGATCTGCCGAGGATCACCTCTCGCAGTATCATTCGTTCCCATGTGGATGAGTAGCATAGGGTAGTCGTCAGAGGGCCGGATAACTTCTGACAATCCCTTTGTAACGTCTCAGATGCGGGCACCTGGCAGGCAGCATACCTTGTGAGAGGCCTTGTCAGGGTGACAGATGGGTGCCTCTGTCCCCTTCAGAAGTAAGTCCCCAACCACCACAACCCTACGTTTCCTCCTGGCTGTGGTGGATGTGATCCTCTCAGCGTGGGGGGTGCATGGAGTCTCCTCTTCCACCTCATCCATCGTCTGTAGTGCCGCGTAACGGTTCTTCACCACAACGGAGGGTGGGATGGGAGCAGGGGTGGAGCACTGTCTGCTGCTAGAGGTAACCAGCTGCCAGTGTCCTCCCTCTGCCATAGGCATCCCATCCTTTTCCAGTGGTGTGCCAGTAGTCTTTGGCACCTGTATAGTATCCTCCTCCTTGCATGTCTCCTCGTGAATGCTACTGAGGAACTTCTCCAGAGCATGGATACTCCGGAGCCTAGATACCTCCACCTGTAACTCTCCCACCTGCCTCCTGAGAGATTCCACCAGAGGGCACCTGTCACACTGATTCATCTCCCTAGCCTGATCATCTGAGACAATGAAGTGCAGGCCACATTCCTTGCAAGTCCACACCAGGATCTGAGTAGAGATATCCATGCTCAGGATGTCTGTCTGGCTACAGGCACAGGTGGAAGAGACAGAAGGTGTGCTGGCGCAAGCAGTGCGGCTCCTCTTTACCATCGTGGCTGCACCAAATTCTTCCCCAAACTCCCTCTCAAACTTCCCTGTTTTCAGTCCCCCTGTTTACAAGCTCCCCCTGGTCGCTCAGCCACTGGCTTTTAAGGCCTTCTCTGCCTAGGTCAGCCCTTGCCCCTCGTTATACACACAGGGGAAGTATCATCACAAGGCTGATTGAAGCTGGTGATCAAAGGTGAGCAGGGAACAAAGGTCCAAACAGCCCCCAGACAATCACACAATCACAGTCCCAATTCCCGCAGTAACTTACAACCAACAGAAATCACTTGTAGGGAAAGACACAAACACACAGTTAGCAATTCACTCATCCAACCTTCACTCTCTCCCTTGCTTCTTCAGCTAAGAGATTGTCTTCACCTCCTTTTCAGGGCTTTACCAACTCCTTCCCTATATCCTAGGCCCTCTTTACAGCTATTGAGGCAACAAACACAAATGCATAGTAACTTGGTAAATTTTGCTGAGGATTTTTTCTCAGATACGTTTTATGCAACAGATCATAAATACCCTATCACAAGCTTTCAGAGGACTTGAAAAGGAGCAGTGTAACAACCCAGTGAGGTGTTATTACAACTGATAAATGAATGCGTGATTTGACCATGCTCCCAGTTGGAGGTAAAAATATTATATTGCTGCTATCGTAGAGAATGTAAATTGCTGAATAAAAAGGGAAATAATGCCAATTATGCCCTGTCTGGCTCCAATCCATATCCAGCCTAGACTTGCACAAGGGAGAGTCCTGCTTACTGAATGTATGCAAAAGAGAGAACATATTCTGAACAAAATACCAAATAGCTCTGGGATAGGCTGTCTTTAAAGTGCAAGTCTAATCTGAAAAGTAACATGCACGTTTTTGTATAATGCTTTTTCTCCCGTCACTGCCAGTTCAGGGGCATTCAGTTTACACATAAAAGGGCTTTTTTTTCCCTTGCTGTCTGCCCTGCAACTCAGATTGGGTTCTTTCTCTTATGTGGGGCCCTGCCAAATTCATGGTCCATTTGAGTCAATTTCATAGCTTTAGGATTTGAAAACTGGCCAGTTTAACAATTTCAGATGTTTTCATCTGAAATTTCAGGCTTTTGTAATTGCAGAGATCCTAACCCAAAATGGGATTGTTGTAGGGATGAGGTGTCACAGACCTCTTGTATGTGGGTGGCTGGATTGCCACCCTTACATCTGCTGTGCCTTCAGTGCTCAGCTTAAGCATGTGCTTCTGATTTCTCTTGGGCTGCTTGGAGCTTTGCAGTCCAGCCTGGACCAACAGCTAGGAGACCCTAGCTGGGATGTTACCAGCAGCATAAGGAGATCAGATTCCATGGGGATGGTCCAGTTTCAAGCTCCATGACATATTTTTCATGGCCATGAAATTGGTAGGGCACAATTCTGCTGGACAAATTATGCCCTTTGTTACATCTGTTCTTCAGTTAGGTTACATAGGTGTACCTGCAGGGCATGATTTTTTGCCCTTAATGCTTTTGATATTAGTGAAAAGCAATTATGTAATTTAAAAAAAATTCTTGTGTGATTAGATAGTGAGATTGCTTGAATGTTTAGAAGGTGGGGTACTTGATGTTTACTTTATTCCCATGGATGTTTACAATGTAACTACCTTGCATTTCAAAATCCCACCCATAATCTTTTCATCATCGTAATGGTATACTGCGTCTTCGGTGGTTTAAGACAGAGTTCTGAGGTTAGCGTCATCTAGAATTCAAGGCTTTTTCCACCTTCTTTAACAAGTAAATCATAGCAACTTGAAGTTGGTTAGTAGTGTTGTGAAGTCTCATGATTTTATTAGGAGTCTCATAATATTTGGGGTTTTTCTTCAAGCACCAGTTTCTGAAGTCAGATGATTACATGATAGTCTACTTTTATTGAAATAAAAGTAAAATTTTTAGCCCTCATGATCACAGAGAAAAAAAGCTGGAAAACCTGAACTCTAAAGGCATAAAACCGAAAGTGAAATAAAAGAAACCCCACATAGATTCTGCAGGCCAAATTTCAAGGTGATATGGAAGTGATATAAGTTGCACCTTGATGAATGGGCATGAGTTTATGTTAACGCAGCTTGAATGTTGATGGGGGTGGAAGAAGCTGTAAATTACACTGAGTCTCTTAATTACAGTTCTAAATGTAATCTTGTATTTTTTTTGTGTGTGAGAAGGTCTCTTTTCTCAAATGTATGTGTTTATAGCAATATTTTCAATAGTCATGTATAATTCATTTGGTTTTCAACATATTGCACAGTGTTCCTAGGTGGAAATCATTTAAGGAGGCAGTTAGCTTTATATTTAACTTCGGTTGTGTATACACATGAATTTTGCACCTATTTTTAGTTAAACTGTTGCAGCCCACTGTGTAGACTCTCATTGTGGTTTAAGAGAGGCTTAATTTGTTTGAGCTTAAATCAGTTCATAGTTGTAGAGGAACCAAAATAAGCCTGATTTAAACTAAAATAAGAGTGTTCTCTTAGCTCTTTGCATGGGTTTAATTAAATTAATTTTAAAAAATCACACCTTTTGGTTAAACTGGTGAACTCTGAGTATATAAGAAATGCTTTGGCTGCAAACAGGTGGTCAGAATATGTCAGTATTGACTCTTTTATTATTATTATTGTTCACTGAATGTCCAAAACTATACTCAGTGTTACAGAGACAAAATAGTCATTGCCACTGCCCCCAAAGAGTTGAAATTTTAAGACGTTCATCTTGCAAATAGCTTATACATGTGCTTATCTTAACTCTGTGTTTCTGTTGACTTCAATGGCGTTTATTCAGGTACTTATGGTTAAGTCTGTTTAAGTGTTTTGGAGGATGGGGGCCCAAGTAATGACGTGACAGAATTATGGGAAGAATTTGGGTAGGGCACAAGAGTGGCAAATTCAAGCTGATGAGTTAGCTTAGAAGTGGGATGTACATCTTGACTTTGAATGAAACAAAACAAAATCATATGGACTGTGGAGTGAAGAAGAGAGTAAGATCAGAAGATGGAGGGGAAAAGAGAGAGACAGAGTAAGTGGACCAGGAGGGGCAGACATGGCTATGACCTCTGCTACTGTAATATGAATAAATAATTATGTATTTAAAATATAACAATACTGGAAAAAGACAGATTTTAAGGCCAGAGGGGACCATTACGATCATTTGGTCTGACCTCTTCCACATTGCAGGACATGGAACCTTGCCCACCCACTCCTGTAATAGACCAGTATCCTGTGGCTGAGTTACTGAGGTTGACAAATCATGAATTACGGACTGAAGTTGCAGAAGAACCCACCATTTACATTGAAGTTGCTAGTGATCCAGGCCCCGGGTTGCAGGGGAAGGTGAAACACCCCCAAGGTCTCTGCCAATCTGGCTAGGGAAAAATTCCCTCCCTACCTCAAGTATGCAATTAGTTAGACCCTGAGCATGTCAGCAAGACCCACCAGGCAGACAACAGTGAGAGAATTCTTTGTAGTAACTCAGGGCCCTCTCTGTTCAGTGCCCAACACTACCCATGGGGGATATTTGTTACTATCGCAGATTGGTCATATTCCATTGTGGCAGTCACATAATACCACCCCCTCCAGAAAGTTATCTAGTTCAGTCTTGAAACCAGTTAGGTCTTTTGTCCCCACTTCTCCCATTAAAAGACTGTTCTAGAACTTTACTCCTCTGAATGTTAGAAACTTTCATCTAATTTCAAACCTAAACTTGTTGATGACCAATTTGAATCCATTTGTTCTTGTGTCAACACTGGTGTTAAATTTAAGTAACTCCTCTCCCTCCCTGGTATTTATTCTTCTGGTGTCTTTGATTCTCCTCTTAGCCTTCATTTGGTTGGGCTAAACTAACCGCATTCTTAGAAAATCTTATGAGAGGAGATTCAATTTCTCTGATTTTACTAGCAGCCTTTCTCTGCACATTTCAGTTTGCATTCATTTTTTTGAAACATGGGAGACCAGAGATGCACATAATAGTCCAGGTGAAGTCTCACCAGCACCTTGTATAGTATAACCTTGTATAACACTTCCCTATCTTTGGTGGAAAAACCTCACCTGATGCATCCTAGGTCAGCATTAACCTTTTTCTTGGCCGCATCACATCGGCAGCTCATAGTCATCATGTGATAGCCCAGTGTGTTTGATATGATATTTGAAGTTAAAGAATATAATAAATTAGAGAGAAGAGAAGAGAAAAGGCTACAGGGATGATCAGTGACAACGACAAGGGGCGTGGTGAGGCGGGGGAAAGTAGTTGGTGGCATTAAGAGTAGCGTAGACTTCAGTCAGTAGAGGCAATGAGATGCTGAAGTTGCTGGGTGCTCTGGGATATCAGGTTCTGTAGTGAAGACTGTGATGCCAGCCAGGCTAAATAGCCATAGGCTGTGAAGGCACTGGTGGTGCCTTCTCTTTCTGGAGGCCTTCCAGGGAGCTTTGGTACTGTGCTTCCAGGACACCAGGAAGAAGCAGTTGGTGGGGGTTGTGTGGATGCCCACTACAACTGATTGCCTGTGAATTGATCTCTTGATTGCAGTGGGGAAATATGAGAGGGATAGCAGACCCCTGCTGCACCTTTATGGTCTGCTCTTTGAGCAATCACTAATGAATAGCTTAGCACAAGAACTGTGCATGTGACATGTCAAGATGAATTCAGGGCTATTAGCATGTAAATAGTGAAGCAGCCAGAGTCAGTGTTTGCCCCAGCTATGGATTGAGCTTTACCTTCAGCCCTTTGAAGCTCCTAAAACGGGTGGCTGTTTGGGCCTGTTCTCCTTCTGGGCCTTTTGAAATAGTCTGAGATCCAGAGTATTGAGTCCTGCTAATGATAGTCTAGCATTCCTTTTGGTGATCCTGTAATGTATCATCATACTTAATCTGTGGTATATTGTACATGTCAGGGCTGTTTCCCCACTCTGGCACTCTGAGTGGGGAAAGGCAGGGCCCGCAACAGTCCTTAAAGCCTGGTCTTAAAACTTTCTAAGGCTACCAATTTCCTGGCCTTGGAGTAGTATTGCTGCCACCACCCAAATGCAAAAACCTCTTGAAAACCCAGGATGGTGCACTTGGGAATTCCTTCTTGTGATTTACCCTCAATCACTTTTATTCTTCCCTCAGGAGAGTGATTGGACCCTACCTGGAATATCAGCTGGAAATGGGACAGAATTCTCTTTAATAGTTGGCTGTGCAGTCTGAGGCACATGCACACAAAACCTCTTGCCTTTTAGGACACAAAACCAGAGCTTATTTTAAAGAGGTAAAATCTTTAATTAAAAAGAACAGCTAAGAAACACAGAGAGTAGCTTCTCTGGGATTTAACTTAGGCGTTTACGGGCTAGTGAGAGAGGGTAGATATGCTCAGCACAGAGGAACCAAAAACAAACCAAACCAAAAAAAAAAAAAAAAAATACCCTGACCATGTCTAGCTAAACGTTCCCTGTTCTACCTACACCTGGTTAGTTACAAACTTGAGTCTACCTTTGGCAAGGATGTTGCTGGATCCGTCAGGCCTGTCCCTCTGGCCTCCTCCTGATCCTTCCAGGAGCTCTGCTGTCACCAAACAGAACCAGACAAGGCTGCTGATCCAATTCAAAAACCTGTACTTGGTTTCTATTGGCTCCCCTGGGACGCACTGACCAGGGTGTTAATCCCTTCCTCCCCAAGGTTACTACAGTACAGGCATGGACTGGGCTCTTTGCATAAACCTAGTGTCATACTCTGTACTGCAAGAGATTGTACATACCCAAGGCTGTAGAAAGATAGCATTATATCCTGTTCTGTTATTTGAGAAATGGTAATTGTGGTGGAATACATCTGCCTGTATTCACACCCTCCACGTTATTGTAATAATCTTGGTACAAAGTCTGAGTTGTAAGGTATCATTTGATAACTCATAATTTGCTGGTCAATATTGTCCTAATAAAATATGTATGACAGCATTGCATGTGAAATTGTAAAATTCCCATGTATGTGGTGGTTCCCACAGTCCTGCCCAAACAGAACCTGGCAAAGAGTTCTGGTGTAAACAATGGAATGTATGCTCTGCTTAATTTCCATTTAAGCAGTAAACAGAGTCACCAAGCAGGGAAAGAAACAAAGAAAGCTTAAACATGTGAGGAAACTCCAGCAGGGAACATCACTCCACATAAACCCTTTATTTCCTAGGGCCCATCTGGAAATGTGTTTCAAGAGAGGGACTGAAACTATAAAGGGATGGACAAACACCAAAAACGACTCCTCTATGTCTTCCTGTTCATCACATTCACTTAACCTAAAGAGACAAAAGAAGCATTTGTTGGATTTTGGGGGATGGTTTTTTTTGACCTGAGAGTTTGGGCAGTAATCTACTGGATCATGTGGTGAGAAACTTTGCCTGAATCTAACAGAGTTTGTTAGATATTAGTAAACATTTTATCTTTATTTTTCTTGTAACCATTTCTCACTTTTAGGCCTCATTACTTTTATGCACTTACCTCTGTCTTTGTAGTTACCTAAACTTGTTTTACCTAATTCAGTGTGTTTAAACTGAAGCGTCTGAATAAATATTTGAAATAATAAACTGGCACATTATTCCCTTTAAGGAATAATGGACTTAAAATATTTGTACTGCCCAGGATGTGCATTTCCAAGGGAAAACCTGGAATGGGGAATGTGTTTGGGTCACTGTGCAGTATAACCCAGGCTGGTGAAAGCTGGTTAACGACAGAAACCCAGGGTGTGAATTTCATCCTGGTAGGTGATTTGTGAGTGGGCTGGGTGGGAGCTATTTCAGCAAGGCATTGTAAGGCACCCAAGGTTGCAGGGCAGGAATGATGTAGGACCCCACCCTCCCACTGGTCTGGACTGTGCACTGATATTACACAGTAGCTGATGATGGAATGGAATCACCTGGGCATGAGAGCCAACATTAATGTTGCCTGTATGGGATGAACTTTGATATTTTTTGCATTTTGGATGCCTGACTGTGCAACCAGGACTCATTAAATATGGGGTGGGATTTTCAAAGGTGTTTATGGGCGTTGGATACATAGTTTTATCTCCTTCTACATGGAATTTCTTAGGTGCTTTTAAAATTCTTACAAAAGAAATACAGAAAGTGTAGATTTGCTCTGTAGGATGAGCGAGCACTAGTGACTTGCAAAAAAATTGCCAAAAGTCAGTTTTATAATCTGCAGCTATTTGGCTAGACCTCTCCTCCTACACACAGCAGGAAGTGTACAAAAGTGAGCCTCTCTCTTTAGACACTTAAAAAGTTGGGAAGATTCTTTGTGTGTAAAAAATTAAATATTTTGCACTATTTAACCATAATTCTCTCTCTCTCTCTCTCATATGAAGTGTCATATCCTGTGCCATTGTCCTGTCCATGTAATAGGACCAGGTGTTTGGCACATGTGTTAAACCATTCTGTGGAGGTTGCTTCAGTAGGCCAAAGTAGCCAATGTTGGACTTTTACTCAACCACACCTCCATATACCTGTGCCATACCCCAGCCTCTCCTGCTTCTGTGAGCTGTCACATATGGAACTCACTTTCCCTCACTCTGCATCCTTCTGCATCAGTTGCATTGCAAATTATTTGTCCATGGTCAAGGAGAAAAGGATTTGCCTCAGCTAAACATTGAAGCTAGTAATGGTGTGATGCCATCATTAATATTGGTGTACACAGAACACACACAACAAAATATACACCATAGACAGTAAGGAGCACTTGTAAATACAGTAATAGTAAAGTGACAAGAAAGGTAATGCACAAATAGACCTAACAAGAAAAATATGAAAAAATTTTCGCCCCCAAATGTGAATGATTTGTTAGTTTCTCACTCTTATGCACTGAATTTTAAAATAAAATCCCTAAGAGTAAGAAACAAGCAGATCATTTCAGTAATATCCATATAAACACCTGTACGAAATATTTACTTGTATTCTTACCCATAATTGCTCTTCCCAAAAAAAGTTATCAAAAAAATTATTCTGCAACATATTCTTCTATCTTAATTATCCTGGACCATCTAAAATTTTCCATTTTGGTTGGTATATCATATCTAAGTTTCATTATGTCCCCCTGCAATCCACATAGGATGTAAATATTTCTGAATTGGCATTTGCAGTCTTTAAAACCCTCATGAAAGGACGTTCCACACATAAATAGCACAGCATGTGTGGGTCTTTGAGTGAGCAACCAGGCCCTAATTTTACAAACGCTTACAGTATGCTTGCAAACAATCTCATTTCAGTCAATTGAACTATCTGTGATTAAAATTCTACTTGTGATGAAGTATTTGCAGATTTGGGGCATATTGAAAAGAATGGTTCAGAGTTTGTCTTATTTTACTGTTGGTTATCAAGCACAGCTTCTGAGGGAAAAGTTCTGTCTTTTGGTCACACTTCTTTTACATCTTTTTGCAGTAATGTTTCTTATAGCAGGATTAGGTAGCATAGCTATCAGGGTAGCATGTTGACCCTTTTGGATATTTTCCACAACTTCATTCTGGATCTCATGTTCCTTGATTTTATATGCTTCCTCTAGGTGGTATTTTAAATTAGTATGGTCTGCTATATCAAACTGTTATGCATGTGACACTTAGATCTACTTCTTCTTTTCTGATAACATCCTACTGCATACAGAGAACTTGATTCTGTCTTTTTGCAATGGATTTGAGGCTGAGAAATAAAAAAGATTAAATATGAACAAAATGGAAATGTTTCTCAAGCCACAGACAAGGTCAAGCTGTGTGTCTTCTCTTTGCCTCACTGGAGGTAATATTAAAATTTGCAGAATTCGGTGATGTTTGTTTAGCACTAGACTTCAGGTTGGTCTGATGCTGGAACGCGTTAAAAGAATATTTCTAAATTTTCCTTTTACCTTGTCAGAATGTGCCATTTACTATCAAAAGAAAAGGAGGTTCTGATTAACATTGTAATAACATCTAGGCTTGAGTATTGTAACTCCTTGTTCAGGGAATTCTCACTAAATCGGCATGCAAATTAGTTAATTAAGTATTCATTGGGTTAGATTTCCTTCTTGCCAAGATCAGTTCTGGTCAGGGAATGACCTTATTTTACAGTTGTGATATTGGCTCTGGTATGTTTAGCTGAATTATGTATTCAGTCTGAATTATGTATTTTATTATATGTATTTAGCTGAATTATATAAATCTGAATTATTTTCTTGGGTTTTGCAATTCAAGATAAAAGTGAAATATTCTGGTTCTACGATGGCATCTTGTTTCATTGAAATTTGACAATGAGTCTTTTATGTATCTTAGTTTTTGCTAAAACTATTCTGTGTCACACTTAATAATCAAGAAAATTATTGCTTTCTGCATCATTTCAGTTGAAGCCTTTTCATTTGTGTGGGTACTGTCTACTACTACTTGATAAAAATCATAATTTTATAGTGTCTAAGAACAAGCTAGAAGACTATCAGTTTGTCTGTCCTTTATTATACAGTGGATTTAGCTGCATTAACTTGAATGTTGTTAAATAATTCCAAAGATTCTAGTTTCTGATAGAGCACACTTTCAGTACTATGTCCTGAAATTTAAATAATTTGTAGTCATTTTCATATTTCCCTGCTGATATTTTAAGGATATTTTTGTCAAAAGAGCAGAAGAAATAATGAAACTGACTATATACAAAGTGCTGACAACTGCACAACTGAGAAAATAGAGAAATATATATTGTTTTGAAAACTTCAGTTAATTTTAATCTTCCAAATAACACATAAGATTGGTACAATATTAAGAAATATGTTTGTTTTTTCCAAATTACATGCAAATCCAATTTAAAATGTTTTGTGCTCTGTAAAACAGGGAAATTCACAGACAATAACTTTGTTAAAAGAGAGCTAAGAATGAAAATTTTTCATTGAAATTCAGTTAATGTTGAAAAACAAGATTATACTTCCTATAGGGAAAACATACAGCTGCAAAACTCTCTCACCCTAAATGTCAGAAAATCTGGAAATGAACAATGAAAGGGTGCAGCCGTTTCCTTTTTGACACATTACCTCTCATCATTCACTACCATCACATCCAGTTTATTCCAATGTAACTTTGTCCCTCTCCCCTTTTTTGTTCTATGATGAAAATATGTTTATTAAATGTGCTGTAAAGATTTTGAAAGGAATATAGTCGCAGTGTCACATTGTTACATTTAGAGTTGTACACAATTTGCTTACTGTCGTGGAGTCAGTAGGAATTGCAGGTGGCCAATGTGTATGAAAATGCAGTCTTTAACATTTTAACTTTGGCATCTAAAATGCGTGGAGACACCTGAAAATGTAGGTTAAAACTCTGTGCCTCGGTTTCTGCATCTGTACAATAGGAAGAATGCAAATTACTCACCCTAGTAAAGTGCTTTGAGATCTAAGAATGAAAATACTACATTGAGCTAATTAATATTGCTATTTTATTATAAAGTTAAATTCTCTGGGAAAACAGACAAAGCAAGATTCCAGATATCGTACAGCGAAATTCCAGATCTCACAAATTTAGCTTTGCTACTTCCAGATGCTTACAGGAGATTGGATAAAGGAGACCAGGTTTCTTTAAAAAAACAGAATAAAATTTGTAAGAGAAGGGGTAAAACAGTAGTATCGTTCTAATCTCCACCTACAACCTAAGATCAGCCCATTTAATACCACCATAATGAGAAGCCACTCATAATAGGTTTTGCAGATATTCAAAGATGTGCTGCATTTTGGTGGCCTCTTTGGGCTTGGCTTCCCTCATGGGGTTCAGATGCCTTGTTTAGGCAGCTTGGGCTTCACTTCTTGATTGGAGGGGAAGAAACGGTGGTTCTCTTCCAAGAACCACACATTTGTAGCAGTAGGGTGTAATGTTACCAACAGTAGATGGTGCAGATAGATCATCATGGAATCCTCCAATCTCCTTGTTTACAAGCTAGGATCAATAATAAAGTAGTTAACGATGATGTTTAACTTTATCGTCAATAAGCATAAACTACGAACGAGTATCCTGTGGCACCTGCGTGTTTAAGGTGCCACAGGACTCTAGTTGTTTTTGCTGTACACAGACTAAAATGGCTACCCCCTGGGAATTTTCATCAATAAGCATGCGAGTTAACAGCTCTTTGAATCAGTGATGTTTATATCTTTTGGAGCTGTTATTTTAGGCTCTCTGCAAACTCAGGCAGGTATCACTGTATTATTATATTCTGGTCTTATTTGCACTGGGAATTTGCTTCAGTTACAACTGTCAGTGACTAGCCATCAGTGTAGTTGCAATGGTGCAGATGTCTAGCACAGTGGTACATTTTAGTTTTGTTTCAAGGGGGGTTAAATGCACCAGTGTGAATTATGGTTTACAGTAGCTTTGCTCAGCTATGCTGGTACAGTTACCCGGTACAGTTACCTTTGTGGCCGGCCACCAATAGCTTTTCTTGATTTCAATGTGTTTTCATAGCAGTGAGAGCTGAAGAATTTTTGAAAATGAGTTTAGGTTCTGAAGAGCAAGCTATGGGGAGGAAGATTGTATGTTGGTTGCATACTACCCCAGTACAAGCCCTGAGCAAAAGTTACCTAATTTGGCAAGGGGCGAAGGGGGCTTCCTATTCAAGAGGTTCACTGGCAGTTCAGAAATTTTTTTTGGAAAAAAAAAATACTAGCCACCCCCAACATCATTTGTGATGTGGTTTTTTGTTTGTTCCTTGTAAGCTACTGCAAAGGAGTTTCTGTTGGATTATACTTTTTTTGTCTCATGTCAAAATAAAGACCGGATAATGGTCTTTGTTCTGGAGGAAAAGAAAAGCAGTGTGATAGAATTTGTCAATATTTCATGCTCATTTCACACTGTTCTTTAGGTAGACTGATGTAACCCGAAGATGTAGTTATGGATCTTGTCTAGTTATTGCTGTTTTGTTTCTTGCCAAATTCCATATTTTTCCTAAAAGAGAAGTTTAGGATTTTGATTCTGACAGTCAGTTTTTGGCTTCTGAAAAACTAGAATTAAGGTGAAATGATATGAAGAAGAGTCTTGTTTGTTAGGTTTAAATGATGAATTTATGAGGAATATTTTTATATCAGATTGCTGTTTCAACTCAGTATCTTATAACACCTTACTTACTTTGTATCTTCCATATTTCCTTTATTGGTAATCAATGTTTATATGTGGAATTAACTTTAAATATTGGAGCCCAAGATTTTCTAGTAATACTATTAATTTAAACATGCAAGTATAATATAGTCTTGATTAATTTGACAATTGATTTTTATGAATCAATAGTTTTCTGCTCTCTTTGGCTGCTTAATAGGACTTGTACAATGTCCTTCCCCTCAATATGTTGAGTGTTTATGGAGAGCGGTTTCATTTCCTTTGTATGTAGTTAGATTCCTATCATATGGGATTTCTTCACTTATTTGAAAAGATGTTTAATTGCATCCAGAATGCGTATTTAAAACAAACAACCTTTACAGCCTAGTTTTTCCAGGCAAGCAATGTTGCCTCTTCTCTCTTGCACTAATGAAGAAAACTGTCCCTTAAAACTGTTCCTCCCAAACTATTTTTTCCCTCATTTTCCCTCTAAGAATAATAAAAGAATTTGTAAACCGTCCAGTGGAGTGATTGATTATACGTGCTTAGAATGTCATACAATGATTATTTTTATATTGTAGCATTCATTTTTATGCTTGCATAAAAATTCTGTCCTAAATCAACACATAATACAATTTGTACTATAAATTTCTTTGTTAGTTTGTAGTAAAAAAATCAGTCGTGCATTCTTAGGTTTTTTTTGTTTTTTGTTTTTTAAAGTCTGGGGAAGGTTTTGTGCAAAAAGCCGCAGAAAACCAAACCAAACCAAGCTTTTGAAGCTGTTCTGTTGTAGATAGATAATGAAAGTGTGTTTGGAACAGAGGGCTGTAGCCCAGATTGCCCACCTCCCAGCTGGATGCCCTAACCACTTGACTACTCAGTCCTCTTTGTTGCTTATACCCAATGATTATTTAAGTATTTGTCTACAGGAGAACAGTCATTGGTCCGGAGATAAAGAGAGACTCTTTAGTTCTGTGGTTAGGGTGCCCACCTGTGATGTGGGAGACCCATGGTTTAGTCCCGCTGCTCCAGTTATTCTTTCATGATTTATACACAGAGGAACAGCTTTAATAAGAAAGGCTAAAGGAACCCCATATCAAATATGCTATATCTCAGTGGTTAAAACAGGGTTCCCAAACTCAAATCACCACAAGGACTGCACCACTGAAACCTTTTCATACAATGATATTGCAAATATCAATAATGATAGTGTTTTTGCAGGCCTTAGGAAATAACTTTAGGGGCTGCATGTGGCCTGTGAGTTTGAGACCCCTGGGTTAAAGCATTTCCTGTGAAGCAGCATTTCAACAAATCTCTCTTTCTGGTAGAGGTGTGGAATTGAACCTGGCTTTCCCATATCCGAGGTGAATATGCTGAACATTGGGCTAAACGTTACAAGGTGGGTGGCACCATTGCTGCCTTCTGCTCATTCCCTGATGTTCACATTTTTATTGGATCATGTCTGGTAGATTGCTTTTAGTAGGTCTACCGGAATGGACCCTGCACGTCATTTAGGAGGACAAACACCCAGATTCCTCTGTTTGTGACTTGCTCTGCAGTTTAGGCCTCCTGATGCCATGTACATGCTCAGAGGTGGAAACTTTTATCCTGAAAACTTAGCCACTGAGTGAGTTGAAGCACCTCCAGAGTTTGGTAGGAATTCGTTACTCTCAATGGATCCTAAAACTGGGATGTAAGTGGCCAGGTCTGGCGTTTTGGCACCTAAGTATATTTGTGGATCTGAGCCTGATTGGTGGAGTCCTCACGTCTTCATTTAAATGAGTAATTCTGAAAGACTTTCCTTGGTTAAATAAAAAAAACAGATAATCCTGTTTCTCTCTACTGCATTATTCCTTGGCCTTAGCCTGAACTATCAAGGGACACGGGTGCAGTAGATGTTTCATTAACCTTGCTGTCTTGGTAGGGAAAACCATTGCCATGAGCAGGCCCGAGAGTCTCTTTGCCCACTTCCAAATGTCTGCCTTTTCAGGTGGAATACACTGCAGATTACCAGTATTTGTACAGTTTGTACACATCTCCTAAAAGACAGGTTGAATATAGTTCTTATGCATCTGAGCTGCACTGGGAGAGAGAGGAAGGTACTTATTTACCCAAGCAACAGTGAGTAGTTGGTGGTAGTATTACACCTTTGAAAGGCTTAATATTTCTGGATATGTGTGGAAAATGGTGACCCTTGTTATATCTGCTCATCAGATATAACCTGTGCCCTTTGGATGAAAATATTCTTTATGAATACAAAGTATTATTGTGGACACACATGTTGCTGGACAGCACTCAGTTCCCTCTTAATTAACCAAATCAATTAAAAAAAAAAAACAAACAAACTAAACACACTTACCATTTCAGCCCCCTTCCAAACATCAGTGAATGTTTTGTGTGAATGCAAGCGAGGGAGGGCAGTATGCACAACAGAAGAAAGCAGCACAGAGCAACCACACAGAATCCCAATATGCTTTGAGAAATATCTTGCCGCCTCCCCCCAACCTCAAACACCAAGCAGAGGTCTGTGACATGCTAGGGGAAAAATCAATAGAGTGGTAAAATCTCAGCCTTTAATTATACTATATTTGTGCTCTTAACAAGAAATAACTGTGCACAGTCATATGATTAGTCAGATCTCTTGGAGTTCAGATAAATCTTCAACAAATTAAACCAATATCACGGTCTGCATCCATAGTGTGGTAGAAGTTTTGAAATTTCAGATAGTCTGACACATGTTAAAGTTCACTTACCACTGACTGATGCCCTCAGTAGACATTGACTCCTATGTGCAGTGGAGGTAAAATTCTATGTGCCAGTATGTGATAGAGCAGGGGAGAAATGCGCTGGCCTAGAGAGCAGAGCTATGTCTAAACTGCACCAGGGGCATGGCTGGGGCTGAAAGGGTTGTGATTGTATACATATTGCGCTACACTGATTTTTGGCCCTTATGTCTGTGCAGGATTATCATAATGAATCTGTGTAAACTAGAGCATCCCTCTGAATGCCTGTGTAGGTATAGAATACACAGACTGCTTTACAAAAGGTTTGCTGAAAATATCTGGGGCCCTAGCAGCCAAGTTTTTACATCCACTAGGGATGGGTTCTGAAATATATTCATAGTGCAACCACATATTCGTGGAGAAATTGTCTTGTGGACAAATCCCCTTGCATTAGTGACAGGTGGTTTAGCTGTGGTTGAGCTGAAGTTTGTTCTTGAGGTCTGATTGGCTTTGGTGGTGTTTAGATCAGTTTGATGAGAGTGGGAAATTTTCAGATCATTTTTTTCCATTGGTGATCAGTGCATTTTTCTACTATTGCTGACAGGGTAGCAAGAACTGAAACATTGTGCCTCTGTGAGGCACAACAACACAGGTGATTAAATATAGAGAGGTTAATCCAGTTTCAAGGAGGGAAAGGTGTGACTGCTGCAAATAACAGCTTTGCCTTTCTGTGTTAAGGGTTGCTCATGGGCAGCTACGTTGGAGGAAAATTCATAATGTACCCAAGGCCTTAGATATGACTTCTGTAAGCGGGGCTGTCATTGGCTACTGTGTTCCAAATGTCAGTGACTGCTTCCCTACGTATGGCTCGTTTATTAGTATGGGTGAGAGGTGCAGACTATCGACTGCACTGAACTGCTGGGTATCTGGTGGGTTGGACTGGTTCCAGTGAAAGAACTTCTAGGTAGCAGTTGTCATAGACATAGGAAATGAAGTACCGTTGGACTAGACCTGTACACACGTAAAACAGGAAAGAACAGAACAGTGAGGAAAGACCATTTTTCTTATACTGTGAACATATTAGCTGTAAGTGGGTTCTTGTTATGCAAAATATGTCAGTTATTTCCTAGGTGCAACAGATTTTTGTTTAGCAAACTTTCATTTTATCTGGAATAAAATAAAAGCATTTGTGTTTTCTGAGAACAAGATCTTTGAATTTTTATTTTTCTCAACTTATATAAAACATTGAAATGTCATTTTTTGATTATTTAAAAAGTAAAATGACTTCACTTAAGGTAATATTTGCATCTGCCCCTTGAAAGAGGTGTGTAGGGAAAGCAGCGTGTCACAAAGTTACTAATAACTTTTTAAAACTATTGCAGCAACTGCGAGCCAATATCCGAGAGATGGAGAAACTTTGTTTGCGGGTCCGAGTGGAAGATATCCAGATTCTGAGAAAAATGATAAATCCAGTAGAAGAGGAAGCTTCATTTGCCATAAATGAATTCCTACAACTCCATTCAGAATCTGCAGAAGAACTTAAAAAAGAGTTTAATGAACAGAAGGACACCTCTCTAAAGTCTCCTCTAGTCAGATCTGCGACTGTTGGAGGAGGTAGTAGAATTTCATTTTCTATGAACTCTAATGTTTTTTTAAATTTATGTTAGGATAGTATGTTTCCAGGTTTTTCTGACCAGTTATTTTGGAAATAAATAGACGAGACTTCAGTTTATGTGACGAGGTGAATTTTAATACAATTTTCTTGTAACAGTTTTCTCACCACAGTAGAACTTAGAGTTACAAACGTGTCACGAATGGAGATTGTTCATAACTCTGAAATGTTTGTAACTGAACAAAACGTTAATCTTTTTCTTTCAAAAGCTCACAACTGAATATTGAGTTAATACAGCTTTGAAACTTCAGTATGCAGAAGAAAAATGCTCATTTTAACCAACAAAACAAGCACAGAAACAGTTTCCATAACTCGTCAAATCTTTTTAGTCAAAATTTTATTTTTGTAATAGTTTACATTTAACTTTGTACTGTAGTTGCTTTTTGTGGGGTCATGCTGCCTGATGGTGTATTTCTGGTTCCAGTGAGGTGCGTGACTTACTGTTCAGTTCATAATTCTGGTGTTTGTAATACTGATGTTCTACTGTGTATGTGAATACAGTATTTCAAACAGATAGATTATCCTACTGCACAGGTTATGTAGTTAAGAAATGCTTTAATCAACTGCCTAAGGAAAAAGTTGATAGCCTAATAAACGTCATTAAGTAATGAGAACACTAAATTGTATGAGGAATCTTGGGAATATTGTACTTATGTTTCCTTTTTCTGCTGCTCACTTTGTGCGTTTTTACTTAATATCTATCACCTCAAAATGAAAACATTTCTGATATTGGAAAGAGTGAGTTGTGTCATCACCAAAGTCCTGAATTAGGAGGAGCGGGTGAATATAAACTTTCCACTTACATAGATATGCATCTTTGTAATTGGCAGTGAAACAGTAAAAGTACTTGACTGTTATGTATATGAGATTTTGGAAACACATTATGCTTACCTTTATGGGTCACTCAAAGATGGGTGTGGTTGCTACTTCTCTTCCCTGATCCCTCTTCTTTCATGCAGATTATGTTTTCACTTACTTGCTTCACTCATCCTTGGTTCCTCCCAGAGCACCTTCTTCTCTTCACCCTCATTCTCTCACCCACCTTTATACTTGAAGCAAATCTGTAATCTGCTGCTGCTAACATCTGAATTGTTGTTGAGAAGGGCTAATACTAGAGTTAAATCAACAAATCTTCATACAAAAAGTATGAAAATTAATATTGTTTAAAATATTATGTTCACAGTTTTTAATTTAAAAGTGTATTTTTGGTTGCTGGCCTCATAGAATTTCCTGATAGGAAAGATTTTCTATCTAATCTGATGTTTGTATTTATAAAGTGCTAATCTTCATAGTACCTAGTCCTAAATTGTTGTTACAGAAGTTCCTTTTATAGAGAACTGCAGGGAAAACTGGGTGCAGTGTCATCAGCAAGAGGAAAAATCCTTTCACAACAGAAAGAGAAGACAAAAATATATGCTAAAATTTAGAATGCCTTGTTTAAAATTGGTTAGTATCTTCATCTGAATGGCCCTCATTTTGTTTTGTTTTAAAATGGCCCATTGAGCCCATCTGCACTTTAAATATCAAGAAACTGATCAGAAATTTTGGGATGGAAGGCATAGCCATAGAAAAATATTATTGGAATGACACAGTCTTACAAGTCAGTTTAGGAATGCAGAAGTAATGCACCTCATGTAATGAGAAACATACAGGCACACTGAAAACTGAGTGTAATTATACAGGATTTTTTAAAAAAGTTTGCTTGAATATGAAAGCAGCTTTTTGAATTCAGGGGACAGCTGTAATATCATATTGTCTGTTCCTTTGAGCTTGGAGGCTGCAGATCTTAACTGCTGATTTTACTCAATCAAAAAAAACCACTTCTTTTTAAAATGTTGCTTCCAATCTGGTAGAGAAATGAAGAATTTACAAATTCAAATAGCCCATTTAGGAGGCATGTCAAAGATATGATATAGCCCTTTCCCCCATCCCCCATCTATAATCCAATAGGATCCGAATTTAATTCTATTTTAAGGCAATATTAACAAAAGATGAGACTCTACTTTTAATATTACTAAAATCTTTTTAACCAGCATATTGAATTTTTCAGAGAACTAGATTTTTATCTTCAGTGTAATGAAGTGTGAAGGTTCTTTGTAAAGTAGGCAGAGGTGTTTTTTGTAACTGCAGTTCTGAAGATATGTTGTAGTTAATGTTGAGAAAGCATTTCCATTCTAAGGTCTGTCACATCTGGGTTAGAATTTTTCTAAAATATGAATGTAAATTTCTCATTTTGTAGTTTTGGTCCATCAGTGTTTCATCCTCCTCCATTCCTTTTTTTCCCTTTTGTTTTTGAAGTTGGGAGGGAAATTTTGCAGGGGGTGGGGGTGGAAGGAACCCCAAACATACATCTAGATATCTGAGTTATCAGAAAATTGTAATACAACAAGAGTCATCTTAAAAGGTGTGAAATTCTTCTTAACGTGGGGAAGTCATGAAAACCTCTTCGCATCTCTTAAACCCAATGGTGGGACAACAGTGAGGTGGTCATCCTAATATGACACAGAATAGGGCAGTATCGAGGAGACTGTTGGGGGCAGGCCAGTTTAGAGGCCATTGTATGTAAGAGGATTTTCCTATGTGTCAACAGTTCCGCTTAGGAAACTTCTTTACACTTGAATTGCTGCAAAGTGATTTAATTTGATAAGTTTAACATATGTAATGCTGGCTAAGGTCATGTCTATACTACAGACTTTAGCTAATGTGAGTTTTAATAGTGTAAAGCAACTGCAGTTAGTATATCACAAGGCTTGACACAATCTGGGCATGAGATTGCCATGGCAACAGGGCTTGTAGTGTGGCTTCAAGTTCTGCTTTGGAAATGTGGTGGATCAGCACCCTCTGGCGACCAAAAATAAAAATGCTGGTGCCTAGTTGGGAGCCAGTTTTGTTGAGCCCTGTTGTATCACACGTGCATGTGCATACCTGGCTGTTTGCACTGATGCGAAATACAGTACATCTCCCAGTGCATCTCCATGTATCACTCTCCAGTGCAATGCCTCTTGGGGAATTTTGGTAATGTGTTTTTGGGCACACATAAGTCCTACAAGGGAGATGGGAGCATGAGGTCAAGTACCCATCATGCAACTTTTTCTATCCCATAATACTATCGCTGACCCATAATTTTGGGGCCTTTTAAAATCCCACAAATGTACCAAGCATTTGTAACTATCCACCATATGTGGCAGACGAATGGAGCACAGAGCTCTGCACTGTTGTCATTAATGTTGCAAACACAGGATGAACGATCCTCTAGTCTTGCAGATCTGCAGGAAATACTGCAACAACAGGGCATGTTCCTATTTCTTTGGGGACATATGGTTAAGGCTCATACTGAAAAACAAGTCAATGTTATTGGTGGCATTTACTTTTGAGCAACGCTTTTGGGCTGGAAAAATGAGCAATAGAGTGGTGCATCATATTTCAGGTCTGGGACAATCAGAAGTGGCTGCAGTACTTAGGTGTGCTGTTCTCCACTGTTTGAATTCAAACAACTGCTTTGATTTGCTGTAATAGCCTGATCTAATCTTCTGACTTACATTCCCTTACATTAATTTTGCTCCCATTATCTAAGGTCCTCATCTTCAAGTGTATGATGAAGTGGGATATTCTCTCATGAAAGTTCATGTGATAAGTGCATTTGTTAGTGTTTAAAATTGCCACCAGGCTCCTTGTTTATTTTGCTGAATTAAGAATAACATAGGTACCCCTTTGGAATTTGCTGTGATCTGTATGCCATGCTTGAACATGGAAACCAGAATGAAAATTGCATCGACAGTTGAGGAGCAAGTGCTGATCGTGCTGTGAAAGCTTTCAAAGTTGGATTGCCACCAGTCAGAGGGAAATGATTTCGGAGCTGGAAAAACCATAGTGGAGGCTGTTGTCATGCAAGTGAATGGAGGCATTAATTATATTCTATGCAGGACATTGTGGTGTGGCTTGGGAAGTGTCTTACGGTGGAAGAAAAAATAAGGGATCAAAATCTCCTAGGAGATACCAGCGACATCCCTGTATACATAAATAAAGTGTTTCACTTGGCCCTTCTCACCTAACCTTAAAGGGGAATGACACTGCAGATGATAACTCTACCTCTGTTTGTTGTACTTCTGCTTCTTCTCACATGGATAAAACAATAAAAAGTCAATCCCTTTCTCTTATTGACATGGAATTTGGCTTGGTGTCATTGCCACACCTAAACATTTTTAGGGAGAATGCATGTGTCCTTTTAATCGTGCTTCTCTCCTAGACTTTGGGTGGTGGGATTGAGTAGACTGCAGTGGAGTCTCGAAACGATCTTGTTTCCCAGCAGAGTTGGACTTGCCCACCACTTCCCCTCCTCCTTTTCTCTTTGCTGTTCAGAGCTGGGTTCTGTGTAGGTTCTGCTGAGGCGTCCATGGTGGTCTGCAGGGTGCTGTTGGGGTTTCTGCCAAGTATGGCATGCAGGCTGTCAGTTCAGAACCAGATCAAATGGCCTTGTGATATACCAGCTGCAGTTCCTTCACTTTCCTGGGGTACTGTTGCTTGATCCCTGCCATACCCCTTTGCCTGCATTCCCTCGGCAGTGTTTTTACAGGTATTCATGCTTCTGTGACTTGCCTAGCTATAAAAAAACAACAAGGAGTTGTGTGGCACTTTAAGACTAACAGGTTGATTTTTTGCATGAGCTTTCGTGGGAGAAGATCCCACTTCCTCAGATGCTTCGAAGATGGGTGAACTTACAGAAAGGAATGAAACTAAATGCAAGGGGGTGTAAAAGATAGGATCAGTTCATACAGTAATAGCAAATCAGGGCAGTTGTCAGGTTCAAACCATGGGAAGCCTGAAGTCAAATTACCTTTTGTAATGGGAAAAGAACCCATAGTCTCAAATAAGTCCTGCTTTCACAGAATTTAGCTTGCATATTAATTCGAATTCAGCTGTTTCTCTTTGAAGTCTTGGTGTCCCAGGTCCATCTCTAATGACAGTCGTTAACAAATCAGTCATCGAGTGATTAGGAAGATGGAAGTGCTCAGCAACTGGTTTCTTTGTTCTTTGATTTCTGATATCAGCTCTGTGCTCATTCAGCCTCTTACACAGCGATCTTCCTGTTTTTCCAATATATAAGGTGTTGGGGCATTTCTTGCACATGATGGCATAGACCACATTAGTGATCTGTTGCAGAGGTCTGACTTGGGCGTTGTATGTGGTGACTAGTGGTGTTCTGTTGCTTTCTTTCTTGGGTCTCTCCTGTAGTAGATGACTTCGGGGAACCCATCTAGCTCTGTCAATTTGTTTTCTTACTTCCCTAGGTGGGTACTGGAGTTTCAAGAATGCTTGATAGAGATCCTCGAGATGTCTGTCTCTGTCTGTGGGATCAGAGCAGATGCGGTTATATCTTTTGGCTTGGCTGTAGACAATGGATCGTGTGATTCTCACCAGCAACTACAGATCTAACAACAGAAACATTGAAGCTGGGACACACCCCTGCAACAAACCACACTGCCAAGTCTGCCCACACATCTGCACAACAGATACCATCATAGGTCCTAATCAAGCCTGCTACTCCATCAAAGGCTCATTTACCTGCTCATCTACTAATGTGGTCTATGCCATCATGTGCAAGAAATGCCCCCAACACCTTATATATTGGACAAACAAGACGATCGCTGCGCAAAAAGATAAATGAACACAGAGCTGATATCAGAAATCATAGAACAAAGAAACCAGTTGCTGAGCACTTCCATCTTCCTAATCACTTGATGACTGATTTGTTAACGACTGTTATTAGAGATGTAGCTAGGACAGCAAGACTTCAAAGAGAAAGAGCTGAACTCGAATTAATATGCAAGCTAAATTCTGTGAAAGCAGGACTTAATTGAGACTATGGGTTCTTTTCCCATTACAAAGGGTAATTTGACTTCAGGCTTCCCATGGTTTGAACCTGACAACTGCCCTGATTTGCTGTTACTGTATGACCTGATCCTATATTTTACACCCCCTTGCATTTAGTTTCATTCCTTTCTGTAAGTTCACCCATCTTCGAAACATCTGAGGAAGTGGGATCTTCTCCCACGAAAGCTCATGCGAAAAATAGATCTGTTACTCTTAAAGTGCCACACAACTCCTTGTTGTTTTTTTTACTGGACTAGACTAACACGGCTATCCGTTTTGAAATTGCCTAGCTATACCTGCATGGCCTCTTCCCCGCACAAGGTCAAGGAAATCCAATACTACTTGTCTGCCCCAGGCAGGAGCATGTCTAAATACACAAGCGGCATGGTTGGTTGAGCATTTGCACACAGCAAGGGTGAGCTACTACACATGCTCATCAATTGGGGCAATTAGGAAAAAGCATTTAAAAACACAGGATTTTTCAAAGGTGGGTCAGTTTCTGGTCTCTGTGACCCCTGGGCAGTCATGTGACTCCAGGATAACTGAGAGTCCAGAGCAATCACTGTTAGGCATTGTGGGACAGCTTCTGGACAACTATCAGAGTTGACATAAGTAATTATATACTCGTGCTCCCAAGGGGTAGCTGTGTTAGTCTAGTTCAGCAAAACAAACGAGTCCAGTGACACTTTTAAAGACAAATGAATTTATGGGATTTTCTCCTGTGATAAATAAATTTGTTAGTCTTTAAAAGTGCCACAGGACTCCTTGCTTTATACTCTCACTGTTTTGACCACAATACAATGACCATAACTCAACACCATTTAGTAAGATGGTTACTGTGTTGCTGTAATGGGGTGCTTACATTGTGGGAGACAAATTTGAGTGTAGTCAGATGAACAAATAGGTTGATGGTAGGTCACTTGCATTGACTTAGCTTTCTAGCATAGACATGGACTAAGAAATGTGTCCTCCTGTTAATGAAAGAAACTTGATTTTGACACAAAGTTTTGAAGATTTGAAAAAAGAGTCAAACATGTTCACTCATCTGTAGAATACCTGAGTGCATCACAAACATTGATTGATGTATTTTCACAACACGTGTAAGAAGAGGGGTTGCTATTATCCTCATTTTACAGATGGAGAACTGGGGCACAGAGAGAGTAAGGTAAAAAAAATCAGCTAATTTTGGTTGTCCAGTTTGGGGGGACACAAGACCTTATTTTTCAGAGCAGTCAGCATTATACAACATGGTTCCCTCTGATGGTTCTTGCTGCTGTGAGTGCTCAGTGCCTCTTCAGTTCAGATCCTGGCATCTAAACTCAAGCACCATGAAAACAGTGGTTTAATGACTTCTGTAGCATCACCAAAGGACTCCTTGATACAGGAGGGGGTTAGAATCCAGTTCTTCTTTGAGTAGTGTTCCTGTGGGTGCACCATATCAGGATGTGTGTACTCTGGATTGGAGATTTTCATCAGTGTGGTTGGCTCTTGTGTAGTACACACGCTTGTGCTGTGGAATGATGGTGGATAAAGAGTGGGTCAATCTACTGACATCCCAGCAACTTTTCCACTCCATGTGGTTTGAGATGGAGTGTCATGGTGCCTTTTAGCTAGCTATGCAGCTTGCTGCCTTTCTTGCTTAATGTCATTTCTTAGTGGAGGTTATTTGTAAAGCACGGTTTATACTTTTTGCCAGATTTAGGCTTCTCTTTTACTTTATTTTTTTATGGCCTCTAGTGCCCATTATGCCCAGAATCCCTGGCTTGCCACAGGGCTGTCCTCTGCAGTGATGGATGCTGAAGCTGCCTTTGCTGCCTGGGAGAGTCTTATGTTCCATACAAATGCAACATCTGCTCAGGTTTTAAAAGCAGATCTAAGAAATTGAGGGAAGACAGTCTAAACTCCTGCTAATGGCGTGCTCCCTGAGATCTGCAGAAGCTGAGTAACTCCTGTATCTCAGAGCCACGGAGCCCACGGTGACTGTCTTGCCTGTGACAAAAAGTGAAGACCTTGGGGCCCCTGAGAATCATCTAGGTCCTCAAAGAAGGAAAGCCCACCTTCTCCGGAATGGGTTAAGAGAAAGGGACAGTAACCCTTCAGTCTGGGTCTGCCTTACTAGGCAGCAGCTTTAAAACAGACGCAAGGAAATATTTCTTCACACAGTGCTGATGGAGAAATCCCATTTGTAGACTTGTTTGCCAACAAAGATGCATGTCCTGTCTTTTAATCCAGAGTAGGCATGAGCCCAGGATCCTTGAAAAAGCCTTTCTAATACTTCCGGATCAAGGTCTCCTATGTGTGAATTTCTGGGTAGTAGGGAGACAGGAAGCAGCCATGCTGATCCTGATAGCTCTATATTGGCTGAGACTGTTCTTTCTGGCTAACAGATGTCTCTTCTGTGTCTGATAGCACTTTCAGTCCAGACATCTCATAGAGCCAAGATTAGATGCTTCATACAGACCAGAAATCGACTGCCCGCTTGTTGGCTGGTTCAGTGGTTGCCAGAGGCTGCTCTTTGCAAATGCAACAAATGCTACTGCTAAGCAGAAAAGATAGAATACTAGTAAGAGGTCTGAAAAAGAATGATGGAAAAAGAGTTTGCTTTGTATTTGTTGGTGCTTTTTATTACACTAAAGGAATTCTCCTGCTGTCTAGTGCGTCATTGAAGATATGCCACAGAAGTTGTACGAGTAGCATGGCTTTCTTGGTTTAGCAGACTAAGAAGAATAGTCATATCTTTGTTTTGCAGATAGGGAAACTGAGACCAAAAGGTTAAATGGCTTGACCACTTACATCTACAGTTAAAGATAATGGGAACTTAGTGATGAGCATTCCTGAAAACCTGGGCCCTCAGCAACCTTCCCACGGTCAGATGTAGCAGTCATTGGATCCCAGCTTGCTTCCTAGCTCCTTGCCTTGTGCTCAGTTCACTGGGCCATGCTTCCTCCTAAAACTAAGCATCAGTTTAGTTTTATTTCCACAGTTATCTTATAGAAGAAACATGGAATTATTGAGAAAAGGGTAAAAACCTTAAAATTAGGGAAGGGAATAAAAGAACTAGAGTTCACTATTCCCATTGTTTAGAATAAAACCTGAATTTGTTATGAAGGTTTTGTAAGCCTATTGTATTTGGCTTCCCTTGTTATACTTACAAAGGTTCGGGTAGGTTACTTTATAAAGTGGCCCTTGTGGCTCTTCCTTGCCATACTATTCCCTGTCACTGTTTCCTTCACATCTATGTTCCTTTTATGTGTGTATATATGGGGAGAAGAATGGAAGAGCCATCCCTTCATATATTTGAGGATGCCACTTTGTACTTTCAGCCTTTTAAAAAAGTTTGTCCTGATCATGATTCTGTTATCTACTTGGTCAGAGGGTTTAGTACTGAGCTGTACTCTTAGTCTTGTTACCACTAACAGGGTTTCACTGCTCTTCTGCTGCAGTGATCCTTCCCCAGTTCCTGGTGGCTCAGGGGAGGGACTGAAAATCAAATTGGTGATGCAATTAATCAAAATGATGTGAATCATCTCTCATATTTAGTTAATTGTTTGTTTCTATCTATCATATATATAAAAAAAAGTGCTTATCCCAGGCTTTAGATTATTTTGCAGAATCAAACCTGTATTAAGCAGTATAATTTGATTATTGTTTTCAGAACAAATCTGGAGAGTGTCTTTCTTCTAAGAAATGAATATATTTCTGGAGTGGAATAAAATTTTTTAAAATAAGATTTGCAATATTAGGAGTAGAACTTTGCTCATATAAACTTTTCAGGGGTTTTGTCTGGCCTGAGTTCAGTCAGTTGCCATGTTGTTATATTCAAGTAATAGTAAGAGATGGAAGACAAATAATTGAATGTAGCCCATTTTTTAAGTTGAGTGCATACATTTATGTATACTATCATGTTTTCATTCAGAGCCTTTTCATGACATGGAAGCTGTGGACACTTCCCAGAGTTTTATCCAGAGGTACTCCCCCCTCCCTGAAATCCCTCAGGATGAAAATGCCGCTGAATCGTGGGAGACTTTAGAAGAGGTACATTGAAGCTCTCCTATAACCATGTAACTTCCTTTTTATATGCAAATATATAAGAAATCTTTTTTTTTTTTTTTTTAAGGACTTGATTCAACTCAGCCAACTGGTGACTGACTTCTCTTTACTAGTTAATGTAAGTGTTAATTTAAAACTCTAGATAAGGAATAGTACAAAGCCGGGGGATTGGGTGGCTCAATGAATTGGTAAGGAGATAGTGAAGATTTTTGCCACTAATTTGAAATTAGGCTAAGTTGGTACTATTTAATAGCTATTCTGCAACCTAATATGAAATGCATTGTGTCAGCTCACTTATTAGGGCACAGAAGTCCCTATCACATTTTGCCCTTGTTAGTAGCTTCAGGAAAATGACAGTGACTGAATGGAGTCATAGAATGATTCCTCCTAAACAGGATTGCAAGGGTGTAAAGGAAGACTGCACTGGTTGATACCTGTCCTGCATCTCCTCTCTAGTCCTAGTCTATACTTACCAAACTTTTTGGCAGCAGTCAATGGGAGATGTGCAAGGCACCTAAAATACCTTGCATATCTGCCAATGACTTTTTAATCTGCTGCTATATACTAGGGTAAGCTGACCTGAAATGCCTTGCAGTCAGATCACAGCAACTCCAGTTCCAGGGCTGGAGTTGTTACGGCAATTTCTGGAGCGATTCAGTGGATTTACACTGACCGCTAAATCACACCCTGTAGAGAACTCCTATTTCCAAGTCTGTCTTTCTATTATTAGTCTTAACTAATATGTATGCTTATATGCACACATCCTTATGCATACCAATGAAATATAGGTGTGTGGGGGCGATAACAGTACAAAACTACACACAAAGCCTGGGCTTGGGTCAGCATTCCTGTCCCATCTAAACTCCCATTGAAGTCAGACTTTCCTTTTTTAGAAATCTAGATTTGAAAATAATCTTTAAAGAAGAAGGAGAAAAAAATCTATTGGGTGAGGGTGAGGCCAATAAATAAAAACTTCCATTTGTTTGCAAAGGGTCAACTGGTCACTGTACATGCTACACTGGCCAGCCAGCCCTTTACAGCAGGCGTCTCAAACGCAACTCACCATGAGGGCAGCATGAAGACTAGCAGAGGGCCATATGCGGGCTAGTACGTTAGCCTGAGGGCTGCACTGCTGAAACTTTTTCATACAATGATATTGCAAATATCGGTAACAATAGTGTCATTGTGGGCCACAGGAAATAGCTCTAGGGGCCGCATGTGGCCCATGGGCCATGTGTTTGAGACCCCTGCTTTACAAACAAATGCATTCATGATGCTTAATATGCCTCGTTCAAGAAGTCTGATCACTCTGAATTACTTCTGTACTTGTTTTCTCCATTTTAGTGCATTGGTTTTAACGTCATCTATTCTAAAAATCTTTTATTTTTATATATATATATATAGAGAGAGAGAGAGAGTTAAAAATTTTATATATATATATTATTTTTTAACTAATTGGCCTTTAGTCACCTAAGCTATTAATAACATGGGTAAGGAATTTGCTTTACTATCCACTGTCTATCTTGACAGTGACCATTTAAGAATGTTGTCATGTTACACTACATTATTGTATTGCAAGCTCTCATGAGGTATTCAGGATAAAGATTAAACCCTCTAGGAGCGAGTTTTAAGGTAGGCCCCCTCTTCACTCTTGGTTTTCAAACATCATGTTGCCACAATTAGGAGCATTCAATAGCACTGGCTTAAGATGTTTAATTGCCTCACCATGAGGAGGTCTGTGAAGCTTGCTGAGGAATAACAGAAACTAATGCTATTCTCTCTGTGTATCAGCAGCTTTCATGCAGCACGTGTCTTGACCATTGAATCCTGTTGATTCTGATCTCATCTAGGCAATTTTTCTTTGTGTTTAGATTCTTCTTATTTCAAAACAAACAACAACAAAAACCCACACTACTGTTAGCTGCTCCATAGTCCTTGATTTCTGTCAACACAGAAGCCACTGATAGGGATGCAGGGCATACTAACTGTTAAAATGAATGTTAGAGCAGGGGGTATACAATTTTTCTTACAAGGCTTCCACACATTCTTAGCATTTTCTGGTTGTGGTGGTGAGGACAAAAGAGACTTCATGGAACAAGACTTGTGGTTCTGGCTACTTAATCAGGACTTCAGTGAAGGATCTGAAGTTTCACTCATATTCCACCACATCATCTTGTAGAAGAGAAGAAACTATGCATGCACATGGATGTGCCCTCTATTCTGTCTCCCATTTGCCTCATGATAAATGGGGATCTTGTAAATGCACAAATTGCAATGATTTAACTTACATAGATAGAGCCCTGCAGATCCGCAGGTATCCGCTGCTGATCTGTGGTTACCTGCATCCGCAGATGTGGGTGTGGGTAGCTGCAGACCTGTTGCTGCGGATCGACTCTCGGATGCAGATTCTATTTTTATCTTCTCAGAGCGTGATCCACTGCTGCAGCTCCTGCCCTGATGTGTGTCAGCAGCACACAGGGGAACCAGGATGTGCTCCAGCCAATCCTAGCTCAACTCTGATTGTGATCTGCCAGTCAATCAGAGTCTTAGTCTGAGGCTTGGAGAGCCACTGCTGGCCTTTGATTGGCTCATTCCCAATTATTTCCCTGCCCACTTTTCCCTTTTCTTGTTTGCAGTTTGCATGCCATGCTGTCAATTAGAGATTTCATTGGTGGGCAAGGAAATCTGATTGACAGCACAGCATGCGAACCACAAACAAAAAAAAAGGAAAAAGTGGATGTGACCCATATGGGGAATGAACCAACCAATGCTGAGTGTGAGCCCAAGCTTGGTTGCAGATGCAGTTACAGATGCAGCTGAACCCTGGCATGTGGATTTCAGACTGGATCAATGCTGTCACTGAGTGGATGGGGATCGGAGGCGATTCCACATTTTTGTATCTGCACAGGGCTGTATACATAGGTTTAAAAACTGCCTTTGTTAAATTGGTTCAGCTCCCTTATAAGGATCTTTAAATTGGTTTGAGAGTCTTGTAACAGTTTAGGCTAAGTATAGGTCAGTCAACGCAATGCATCATTAATAGTATCTCTTTCCATCTGAGGATATCTGTAAAAACACTTTGGTGGAAACACTCTTGGGGTGCCTTCCAAACACAGAAACAAAGCCTTAGTCAATTGCCAGCAGTTAAAAGTGTCACCATTGGGAGCTCATCTCAATACACTGGAGAGTTTTTTTTAAGTGGAAAATTATGCTGTGCTCATGCACAATGTGGTCCTGAGCCCCATACACTGACTTCAGTGGTGTTAGTGGCTTGGAATTGTTCCCTACAGGATTTTCACACACATTGCATGTGACTTCATTATTTCTGAACCAGGTCTTGAGCCATAACTGTGCATGTAGTGATGCTGGGATGATATTTTCTGGGGAAGCTGTGAAAGTAAGAGAGACAAGGTGAGAGATGGAGAGGGAGGGAGCAGGAAGCAGTGGAGATGGAACACCATCTTCAGGATCGCTGTTGCTTTTCTGTTGAAAATGACAGAGAACTATGAACCCTGCATGTGTCAGGCTGAGAAACTACTATAGAACGAAACACATATTGACAATACCTTGCTGTTGCCTCATGTTCTGTTCAAAGGTCTCAAAGCACGTTCTGATAATGGAAGACTCATGGTACCCTTGAAGGAAGGTAAACTGAGAAGGGAGATGGAGGCAGAGAAGTTTTGTTAGGTCTCGAGGTCTACGGCAGAGCCAAAACTCAGCACCTCATTCTCACTCTTTTATCACAAAATGAGCAATTCCCATGATAAGCTATGCACATAATGTCACATGCCATGAAGATCTACTCATTCTTGGACCTGCTGTTTAGTAAACGAGAATTAAGAAAAATGGAGTTCAGTGATGGCGGGTTCTAAGAAGGCTGGTTAATTGCTAAAGACGTTCATTACACCACCTCTGACAGAACTGGTCTCAGCCTTTCAGCTAGAAAGATTAAAACATTGGGAATGTAAGATCTCTGTTCAGAATAAGCTTTGGTTTAGCTGTATGCTAGGCAGCCTACTGTCTTTTGTGATGGAAGGTCCTGCTTGGGGACAAGTACTCGTTTCCCACTCACAGCTGAGGAACGCTTGCAGGAAGAGTGTGAGGGAACTGGAGCTTTTTGCATAAGTCAAAAAAGCATAAAGCACAGGATGGACATTACATGCATTTTCAGTATTGTTGGGAGATGGGATGTGTAGGGTTAAGTTAATGTAATATAACTTCATTGGTAAAACATGGATGTCTTTCATCAACCAGTGATTTTAGAGTGATACAGCATGTGCCTGCCTTGCACTAGCAGAGGAATTGTTTTGAGTATGAAACTCAGGATGAAGCATAAAATCTGTCTGGATTTTTTTCCCCTGAGATACAAGTTCATCCATTCATAGAGCAATAGATCAAATAAGAGTACATTTGAGCATGCTTTTTCTTTAACTGTATCCATACTCTGTATAATATCACTCCATTTATTGCCTTAATAGTTAAATTCCTTTTTGTAAGTAGTTGTGTAGCTTCAGCTTGGTTTATCAGATGCTATTAATGAACTACCATTAAGGCTGCATGGCTACAGTGTGCAGCAGATGAAAGCTGCTGTGGGGCCCTGATTACAGGCATTAAAATGGTGTGTATTGGCTTACTGCTGCTTCCCAGCAGGTCACTTCACTCATAATTCCTCTGCATCTAGTCTCAGCAGGAGAAGATTGACAGGATTGAAGACCATGTCAACACTGCTGCTGTGAATGTTGAAGAGGGAACCAAAAACTTGGGGAAGGTAGGGATCTGCTCCTGCTGGTGAATCAATGGGACTCTGCCTCCCAACAATCTTCTGTATTAATCCAATTGATCTGCCGTCTTTAATGCTGAGGGAACCAGCAATTAAGGAAATAAGGAAGAAATGACACATAGGTAGTGAAGAAAATCAATCTCTTGTAATGTTCTGTTACATCCAGTCAGCCAGAAAAGAATTGGCCTAAAGCTTCGTTATAAGGCTGTTTGTACTGCTGTTTTCAAGGGCGTACCTGCAAAACCAGGCAGAGTGTTAAATGATTGGCTTACAAGAATCGTATGAGCATGCAATGCAAGAATATCTTGGACATGTACTGTTATGATACCAAGCCACATTTATAGCACTAATAGTTGTTAATAACCCACAAATACAGCTTTGGGCATGTTACTGAAAAGTTTCTGGGCTTATTACAAGTATTGCATTTGTTTGAATTTTGGTGGGCAAACTGTGGATTCCATTTTGTAAATAAAATTAACTATTAACAATTAAATCTGCTTTATTTTCCTACCACATACGTGGAACAGCTCAAGTTATGTGGCTTTTACCTTTGGAATAGTGGATTTTTATAAAAAAAAAAAAATCTGTAAGGTTTATTTATGCACTGAGAACTAGAGGTGCGTTGCCAAGAATAATGAGGGGGAAATGCACATCACCACAGGTGTGTTTTCTAAACAGATTTTTTTTTTTCTTTTTTTACAGGCTGCAAAATATAAGCTGGCAGCTCTTCCTGTGGCAGGTGCACTCATTGGTGGAGTGGTGGGGGGTCCTATCGGTCTCCTTGCAGGCTTCAAAGTGGCAGGAATTGCAGCTGCACTTGGTGGTGGGGTCTTGGGCTTCACAGGTGGAAAATTGATACAAAAAAGAAAACAGAAAATGATTGAGGCGCACTCTGCCAGCTGTCCAGACCTTGCTTGCCACAGTGACAAAAAATCCAGCTGAAGTAAGATTTCAGTGCAATTAAGACTGAAAGTCATGATCCAAGTGATGATGACATGCAGTCTCCACTCTGCACTAAACCTGCTGTCTGAATTTTGACAACCATATTGCTGTTTGGGAGGGTGAAGTGGGAGATAAGCACCATCAGTTTTGTAATTTAGAAAGCTGTAAAGAAGTTTTGATCATAAGGAAAGATGGAGGATTAGGGTTGAAGCCCTAATGAATAACAGGGTGTATGCCAAATTCACCCACTTATTTTGTTTGATGATACTGGAGTGGGTTTAGCTGAGGCTTCAGAACAAATTTGGAAGACTTTGGGGCATTTTTACCAGAAAAATTAACAGGACTATAAAGTCACTAACACTTTTAAAATGTGATTTCAAAGACTAGTACATTAGCTTCCACCTGCCTTTTAAACTTCATATTTTGGTTCTGGTCAAATGTTAAAAATGACTTGGTTTTACTCTTCATTTGTTCGTATGCCCAAGCCACCATATAGTTTGGTGTTACTGCCTCGGCTCTGCTCAAGCGAGGGACAGACCAGCAATGGGGGTTGAGGATTAAGGTTAAATTGCAGCTGTGGGGAAAGCTGAACTGAATACAGCCCCTGCGTGTATTGTCTAACTCAAAGCTGGTCTCCACTCTCTTTTTAGAACACTAAATTCACTGCTCTTTTTAAAGAAAAGTAATTTTATCAGTCTTTCCTTTTTTACCCATCCTCTTCAAAATCCAGCTGTAAACACAGGCCGGTTTCTCCCTCTTCACACAGCCAAAATAGAATAGTCCTAGGGCGATTGCTCATGCTAGAAGAGAAAAAGCATTATGTGACGTTCTACTCTCAGCCTGTCTTTGAAAGCTGCTTTTTGGGATTACACTCCGTGCCTAAAACTCACTCTCTTGGAAGACAAAGGACTGTGAAGCTGGCAATCCTGGAGAACGCACCACTAATTTGTAAAGTAGTGCCACCCTCAGCTGACCTGATTACAGAATCCATGATTTTGATGTAGTTCAGAGCTGCTTGAGTCACCTAATTGTTACGTATGGTGCTTCCTCTCACCAACCATGCAGCTGTTTGATTCTTTCCTTTGTTTCCTTTCACTTGTGCAACCTCTGCTGCTTTATTGGACTACGTCTGCCACGATGTACTCATTCTTCTCAGCAAATTTCCTCTGGGACAACTCAGGGTTGGCTGGTGTTCCCTGTTGCATTCTTATTTTCAGTTGCTGGTATGGGGGCAGTTAGCTGTTTTCCTAGCTTGTGCTGGCTTCTTCTGGAAGTCCACTGTGCATTTATCCCCGTTGCTTGATTTTCACTTGGAGCTCATTTCCTTCTCTGCACTTCCCATCTTTAAATGTAGGGCTTTTAACAAGTTTTTCATTCCACACAGTCCTGGACACTCAACAGTGGCAGTTCTTCTGTGCCTGTCATCCCCAGGGAAGTTCAAGCACTGCCTTGTGGGAAAACACAATCTATGCAATTGCTTCTTTAAGATCTTAAGTAGTCTCATCATCTTGAGCCCTGGGTGACTGTACAAAATAGATCTCTAAAAGTTACTTAAATAGAGTTCTATTACACAACATTGTTCAGTGCTCCATAGCCCAGCAGGAAATTGCCACCACGTTCCATTTAACAATAACAAAAATGAAGCTCCTCTGCAAGCCATGATTTGGTATGATCTGTGGAAATAATTGTCTGCTAATGGTGGAGTCATAGGTTTGGTGCCTAAATATGGTTAGTTTTAGCACAAGTTTCTTTTGTGAATGGTTTCTTTTGTAGTTATGTACATTTCTTAAAGACAGAAAATAAAAATTTGAACTCAAGCTGCAGATGTTTAGATCATGCTGTCTGTAATAATAACTTAGGCTCAGGGACACAATGTGGACAAGAGTGGTTTTCACAAGTAATCACTAAAATATAAATTAAACTTGCATCATCTAGGCTACAGTGCTTGCATATATAGAATTGGATGGAGTGGTCAGACCCACCTGAGTTACCTAGCTCTTTTGCTCTTAACGGTTAAGAAATATGTCCTTTAAATGCGTGAATGGTGGTGGTAAGCACTGCTGATGAACTTGTAAAAACTTTTTATAGAAGCCTTTCATTGTAGGACTTTTATTGCCCACACTGGCTTTCCTTCTGGAACCCCAGATACTATTCTACATTGGACAAAAACTTGAAGCTGGGGTAGTCTCATGGCAAACTTGACACAGAACTCTAGTCTTTTTTGCACCAAACTGTTAGGTGAAGTATTGCATACAAGCTCAGCTTAATAGCTTCTCACTGTGCAGAGACATTTCTAGCCAAAGTTATTCATATTTTAGAAACTGCACAATGCAGTAAACTCTCCCTTTTCATCACATTTTGTATGTATACAGAACTTAGTATACTATTAAACCTGCAACACTATTGGGATTATAAACATCTACAGGAGGAAGGAGAGGAAGAAAAGCAGTTTATTTGCATAGGAAGAAAATGTAAACTTCTACAGTAGCCAAATTAACATTTAATTTTTCATGGACCCTAAGCAATATCTGAAATCCAAGCCAGGCAATTTTTGGCCAGATTAAATAGGGTCTTTATGTTAATTTTCTGAAGAGAATGTACTATTTTCCAAGCAATTTTAATAATTCAAAACAATATTCCATGTATTAATTTTAAAGTATCTTATGTTGAATTAGGTAAGTGTCCTAGGCTATTGTCCTCAGATGAGGACAATATCTAAACAACTGAAATGTAATGGTTAATTGACACAATGCCTGAAGTGGTTTACATCAGATTTTTGCATCTGTGAAGTTCAGATGTGGGCATTCCTACCATCACTTGTGCCTTCCATAGGGACATCTGTGCATGTTACCTGAGCTCAGCCACTTTCATCACATTGAAGACTTTGCTGACAACCAACTTCTGCATGTTTTGGACAGAAAATGTAAGGAATCTGTACCATAGTTGTTTCTCTTTCTCCCTGACTGCTGTTTGTCTATCCTGGGGTTAAGAGCTTCTGAAGGCAGGCTTCATTTTTTGGGTTTTGGTAGCACCCACACTGTGCTTGGCATTTTCTAGCCAAATGCTAAGAGAAACAGTGACTGTTCTGTTTGCTATGCAGAAAATGTGGGAGTATGTGGTTAACATATACTAAAGTAATACGTGTTTGTACTTCAGGTAGGTAGCTTACATGCCTTATAGCCCAATACAGCAGCTCACAGCAATAGAACCGTTATATAGAGAAAACATCCTGGTATGTCATTGAGTAGATCTCCCTCTGCCTACTTAGACTTGGCTGACCAACCTGCAAGGTTGAGGCAGTCGATCCTTCTGGTGGGATGAGACTGAAGTTAAAGGAGATTGGAGATGCATGCACCCCCCCCCCCCAGCCCCACACATCCACAATAGGATCTGCTCTGACCACCTGTGTTGCTCCTCACACAGATGATCAAGGCAAGAAGTGAAAATCCCAAAGACAACAGGCTCCAGGTGGAGTATTTAGAATTAGTGATAGTTTGGCACTGTGACAACGAGGAGAACCATGTGGTGACTTCAGTAGGAGGGGAGAAGGAGCTCAAAACAATTAGTGGTAGGCAAGGGCTTACACTTACTTCATGCTACAGATTGGTACCAGTGACTATAGGAAGGTAGGGGATGGCCTGATCGTTATATCATCATCCTTAGGAAAAAATTTAGGGTCAGGCCTGGTGGGAAAGTGTTTGCTGAAGTGCCCTAGGGAATTAGTTTGTTCAACACTAACTTTACAAGTCCAAAATGTTTAAGAAGAGGGGATAAACTGGAGTGGTTTTAAATTTAGCAGGCAGGGCATCCTGGCTAAGTGAATTTTGGGGCAAGCAGAACTTACTCCAGATGGGCTTAACCAAGGTGGAATTAAGCAGCTAACACAAAATAGTAAGCTGAACAAAATGATAGAAGCAAAAATATTACAATGCTGGAATACTGAGTTGTTAGTGACCCATATCTCAAAAAATCCATTGATGTGGAAGGGGCTCAGATGCTGACAGCGATTAGACAGAGAAAGCCTTTAATGGGAGGAGGTATTGAGAAGTGTAGGGCCCTTTAAAGAAGAAACACAACACATCAAAATAGCACAAAACAGGTAAATTAGCAACTCCTTTCACCTCTCTAAGAAAGCAACACTGAGGTCACCTAACAGGTAAATCAATTTTGGACTGATAAAAAGGAACAGTTTTTACCCTCTTACATAGTTCCAGTTCCACAGGAAACTCTGCATTGTGCTCCTGAGCTCAAGAGCTTTGCAGGCTTCAAACCAGGGCTGTATTGTTAAAGATGTTTACTTACACTAGGTAGGACAAAATTAAATCCACATGCTTTCAGGTGAAAATTGACCAGAAACTGCCTGGCATTAAGGGCTAGACCAGGGGTGGCTATACTCAAGAGCCACGCAAGTTGATTATTAAACCTTCAAGAGCCACACTGAGGCATATAGTCATATACTTTTTACCTACTAAATTGATTTGCTGATGTTCTTCTGGGAGCCATAGTTTTTCATTCAAGAGCCACATGTGGCTCCTGAGCCAGGGTTTGGCCATGCCTGGGCTAGACACTCGGGGGGGAGGGGGGGGCTTAGGCATTGCAACATTTAATTCTAGGTGCCTTGCTGTCTGGAAATGGGGGAGGACTTAAGGCCCAGATCCTCAAAGACTTAAGCACTTATGGATTCACAGCCACAAATTCTCTCCTGGAGTTAGTAACCTAAATAAGGGCAGCTCTTGTGGGGGTAAAACACAGCACCACAGCTCAGTCAATGGCTGTGTGTTGAGGACACCCAGCTAGAACGCACAGCTTGCACAAAGCAGGGATTTGAACCCCAGTCTTCTACCTCCAACACAAGTGCTGTAACCACCAGTCTGTTGGCACGCACCACAGAGACCCTATGTGCTGCTAGGCATGTCACTTAAACTCAGCACGATTACTCATATGTTCTGGCTGCTTGACTTGAGATGCTAGGATCTGATTTGCAGAAGAACTGACCCTCAAGTAGCTACACCTGAAGTCCATGGAAGCTGTGCTTTGAGCACAGGAGGTTTTACATAAATACCAAGCCTCTGAAAAAAATCAGGGGTTAAATAAATGTCAAATGATCACCCAAAATTAGGGAGCCTTGGACCTTGCCTTAGTTCTCCATCTATGCAATGGAGATAGGTCTTCACTGTTCATTGGCACTGTGAATCATTCAGATGCTACAGTGATGAGCCCATGGCGACAATAATGCTGTCTTCAGAGCAGGCTCGAATAGGCAGTAAGGCGGTTTAGGGGCACAGATTTTAACCCTCCTTCACAGAATACCAACTAAAGGCTCAACTGAACACCATCAGTAGCGTAGAACAAACAAGGCAGGGTTTGGTACCAAAAAACCAGCATGCGATCATGTAAATTAAGACTGCATCATACTGCATGGGCAACCATAATCCTGGTGTTTCTGAACTACTGAGTGCTTGATTTTTGCAACCTTAATATGTTCTTTTAGTTTAGCTTTTTGTGTGTTAACAGCACTAAGGGTTCAGCTTCATCAAAGAAATGCAATATTGACAATCATTTTCATTTCCCCATGTTTTCTTTTAACAGTTAGGCAGGTTTACTCATGAAAATCCCACATATACAGTAAAACACCACACAATGTTCTGTAAAACTTTAATTTATTCCCCTCCAAGTATCCAGAATATACCCTTTTGACGAGAAGAATGTGACAAAGAAATGAGTACCAGTATAACTATTTACATGGAGAAAAGAAAAGCACATATTACCAGATTACACAGAAACCCCCCCAAAGTCCTATTGAATGGGATAGTGCAAGTTAACATCATGTCTCGGGCTGTGTCACCTTCATTTGGATTATAAAAGTTTTACAGAATAGAGTTAGATCAAAAGTCTAGATGGGTCTCTGATATTTTACTATAGCATTAAGAACATAACTTTGAAAGATGCTGTACAGACTGACCCACCAAACAAATGTATTTACAAGCCTGGGGAGAGAAAAAAATTTTTTTTTTGTTTATCCCAAATAAAAATGCACAGAATTATGAAAATATAGGGTTACTATTTCCACCACACAGAAGTCAATGCTGCTGTCTGAAAGGCTTGCAAGACTATTTCAAGTTTTTAAAGTTCATCTTTTTCTCTCAATAAGGTGTACCTATGTTCACTGGGCGCTAGCTTCTGGAACGAACTCTCTGGTGGACTGCTTGCTAAATCTTGTACTGGCTGAAAAAGAACACAGAAGTATGTTTTCATGAAGAAAGATACTCTTTAATCTCACTTCTCATAACAACAATAATCTTTTTTAAAAAACCCACTACGTGTCTTGGTGGATGGAATGAATGAATGTCTTTTATGCTCTAAGGAGACATAACCTGGTTTTAAAAACCCATGTCTCTAAAAGGCAAAAGCCAATCCACACATTCTTATCATCAAATACCCGATTATTTGTTCCTTTAAAATATCTTAACCACCAAATATCCACCCATGTGGCTTCTGATCTTCCAAAGGCCCAATCATCTCCAGTATGTACATTAAGCACACACACGCCACATTCCTCACCAGCACACAAAATGCAAAACCTTAACTCTGACCTCAATCATCAACCTGCACATGCATTGTTACTTCCTGTGGGGAAGCAGGAGACTAATCCCTTAAACACAAGACCATCTGGTAATGCAAACAATATGTGATCATGCAACTAGTTAGTATTTGGCAGAGGTGTTTATGTTGTAATGGTCCTATTTTTCAATAGATTTGGCCCATTCTGGGAAGTGGTGTGGCCAACTGAATGAAACTCGATTCCACCATGCTGCTGACCCCGTTCTAGTCTCAGGGTGTACCAGATATTGTGCACACTCAGATCCTCAGTTATCTTGTCTCTAAAATGGGCCAGGAGATACCTGAAGGCTTGCTCTACAGCATGGCCTGTGAAGCACATGACTGAGATGAGACTTCAATGTTTTGTTACAGGTTAGCATGTTGGGAAGGGGGCATTTGGTAAAGGAGGTGACAGAAGGCAAGAGAGTTAAGGGTGTGTATGTCTAACTGGAGTTGTGGTAGCAACTTGTGTACTTTGGTGTAGGAGTAAAAAGTATGTACTGGTGGGTGCTTAACTCATCATTTCTTTGGTTCTGTCTCAGGTGTCGTGTGTGCAGGACAGCTAAGTTCTGGACAAACTTTGTATGCATATTAATTTCCTAGCCTAGGAGCTTTTTATTACTGTTTAAGTGGGATGTAGGGTTGATTAAGCAGGATGGTCCTCAGAGCTGTCTCTCTGAATTGCAGCAATGACAGACAGATTTTTAGCCATCTGCAGCTGCACTCTTCTTTCTGATCAATCAAACTACTTCTATCAGGAGCTATACCTAGCACCATCTCTGGTTAGGCAAGAGGAAAGCACAGCTAGATTCCACATTGGCTCCCTGCTGCTGTGTAAGTTTTCACTTATTTCAGATAGTGGCAAAAGTGACCCATACTCCTGAAATATTTTAAACTACCAACTGCACCATATCTACTAGAGAGACTTCTGTTAACATGATTGTACAGAAAATCCACAGAACACCTCTATGTGGAGAAATACCTCATGGCAAATCCAGCATTTGTCATGTATCCACCCATGTGACAGCCCAGTGCTGTTTGAAGGGTTATATAATATTTACCAGTTCCACATACATCTTGGGGTGGCCAGACTGTGGCTTGTGAGCTGCATGTGGCTCTTTTACAGTTAAAGTGCATTTCACAGAGCCCCCTCTTCACTCACCACATGGCAGTGGAGAGCTTAGAGCTTTGGCCCTGTGGCATGGCGGTGAGACTAGAGGCTTCTGCTCAGCAGGAAGGGTGTGTGAGAAAGACAATCAGCAACAAGCTCAGTTCCCCAGCCAAGCTGCCGATAATGCCCACCCCCATACAGCCTGTGTTCTCCCCCTCATGCTCCAACCCTATTTCCCCATCACTGCCCAACTCTGCTTCATTGCCCATGCCCCAGCGCTACTCAGCTCTGTTGCCTTCATGTCCAATACAGATACGGCTTTAAAAAGCTTGTGAGATGGCCACGCTTAAACCTATGTTGACTTACATTTGCTCAAGTGTAAAGGTGCTGACTAGAAATGCAGAAAATTACCAATCAGATCAATTTAACATCCAAACCCCATAACATGTGCCCACCCACTCAGACTCTACCCTCCAGAACCAACTCCCTTCTCTATTCCAACATACAGCCTCACAATCACTCACCGGCTCTTAGCTCCAACCTCATGTACACATGACACCAATATTCTCTCTGCATGACAGTCAAAATATGGTTGGTGTGAAGGTAGCTGAGGTCAGTTACAGGTTTGGGTTTGAGTGCAACAGAGACATGACTGGATGTGTGCCTGGGAGTGGCAATACATTTGACCAATAAGGCACTTTGTTGCAGAAGAGAGTTTGAGATAGCATGTAAGTCAACGCTGGTCTAGATGTCACTGTTGCCTTTGCTGGTGGCTTCCTTAGTTTTCAGTGATTGCACAGACTAGAAGCACAACGGAACAAACTTCTTTTCCTGAAGAAAGTCATTTTGTGTGGGAACAAATATGGGCAGCACGACCTAGGGCTGGTTTACACTGGCAGCAGTGGTTGATGGGAGATACACAAGCTACGCAACATAGCTCCCATTCACATGCTTACGTTCACATAACACGGTGTCTCTGTGGTGGTGCGTTGAAACGAGACACCCTCCTGTTGATGCAAATGTACTCCTTTTGGGGAGATGAATTAATTCAGTCAACTGGAGAGTCGTCTGACTGAGCAGGTCTAACCAGACCCACACAATAGATGCTGCTGCATTGATACCTGCTACTGGGGCAGTGAAGACATACTACCACTAATTAACTTTTCCAGAGAAACTTACTTTTGAGTTCTGATTTCCCAATAACATTGTATTGTGATAATTTATGCAAAATAACTTTCTACATGTAAGCATATGTACATACTAATTTATAAACTGACTCAATTTACATCTATCTATCTATTTGTAACTAGTGAGTAATCTCTATATAGCAGAGATTCACAAGAGTGGAGCAGTCAGCACCTGTAAGTGCCAATGTTAATTGAGGAGCTTCAGAAGTAAGCCCCATGTAGCACGGCAAACCCTCAGGCACTATATTCATATACAATTTAGAGCTAAGAAGCAAATCAGATGCTTAACTGCTGCTACTTTCATCTCCTGCCTAGAGAGTTAGGTGTCCCAAGTGGACTGACTTGTGTACCAGAAAACTTAAAATTAGCCAAAAATAGTGGCTTTACACACATAGAATCATAGGGTTGGAAGGGACCTCATGAGGTCATCTAGTCCAACCCCCTGCCAAAAAAAGCAGGACCACTCTCACTAAATTATTCCAGCTAGAGTTTTATCCAGCTGGGCCTTAAACATCTCCAAAGATGGAGATTCCACCACACAAATACACACAGGCTTAATTTCTATTCTATATGATAAACTACAGGATTGTGTTTTTAATCTGCATTCTGCACATCATCTCACATAGCTCAGTAATAGTTTTAGCATCAACCCTTTCATCTGTATACCTCATATTTGACTTTCCAAGGAGAGATTTTCCCACTCTAATCAAAATACTAATGGCAAGCAACTATGGGACAACAGATTGGGGAGTGAAAAAATAATAGGTGTCAGTTATGGATTACTTACCTTGCGGTGACAGTCATTAATCCCAGCCTTACAAACATGAAAAACGTACTACAATGAGCAATTCATCAAAGGAAAGAAACACTGATCAATCAAAATTTCCTCTCAAGAGCCCTGCCTCAGTAGTTTAAAAAAAAAATAATGCCATTCAGGGCATTTGTACAGCTATCAAACAATTTCTCTTTTTGAAAGCCAAATAATTCTAAACCTGGGAATGCTTGTAATCCCACTGGAAGCTGGAATTTCAAGCATCAGACTATGAAATGGAGCATTTTTGTAGTATTAAGATTTTTAGATGCCTTCTTCCATAAGTAACTCTGATTGAAAGGAATCTGGCTAGTTATCAGAAGTCTTTACACTTCTGCACATGGAACTTTTGGGTCCACAGACTTTAGTGATGTGGAGAAATGATGTGTCCTAAAATGATTTGAGGATTAAAGTAGAGACAAGCTATCAAAAATGAACTTCAGATTGATCGCAAAATACACTTAAAAGAATGGAAATGGCATTAAAGAGTTCAGATTTCTGCAAAGAATAAAAATGAGGCAGAACATGACCTCAGCATCTTACAGTGAGGAGGCATATTCTGTTCTTCTTAAAAAGAGTTTTGCTTTATTAACTGTAGACAGACATTATTGTGTTTGGGTTGCAAGAAAGGTGCTCAGATACAAATATAAAATATCCAGATATGTCCCCCAGTTAGGTGGCTATAAATTCCAGCATAAGATGATGTTTGATCCTAAATGGCTCTTCAATGCATCTGATGAACACATGACATGATCCAGTGGCTGTAGGTTGAGGTCAGAATACTTAAAACTTGGAAAAAAGAAAGCTTACTAACTGGTTCAGTAAGTGTTACTCTGAGCCGTGTTGTACACCTCCATTCCATTTCAGGTGACATGCAGCAGTTGGATCCTGAGGTGAAATTAAAGTCCACCTGACTAATGTTGCAAGGACTATATATCCAAGCCTGGCATCATTGATAACACATTGAGAGATGCACTAATGATGAAGCTGCAGCTCTACAAATATCCAGAATACATAACCATAGAAGCTGGAAGAGACCATGACAGGCAATAGAGTCCAGTTCCCTGCACTCATGGCTGGACCAAGTACCCTCTGAAACTATCCCTTCCAAGTGCTCGTCTAACTTGCTCTTAAAAACTTCCAGTGATGGAGAGTCTACAAACTGCCTAGGCAGGATGAGAAGAAAAAGGCCACATAGGCTGCGTGTGATCTCAGTGATGGTGTTGGCACCCTGCTTAGTGGAATTACTTTGGCTGTGCCACAGAACAAACATATTCAGAAGGAAATGCATAAGATTTGTTGAGATGAGACCAGATGGTCCTTCATCTGTCTGCAACCATGTCATGAGCAGTTGCAAGGATAACCTGAACAGTTTAGTTCTGCCCAGTTAAAACCCTGATGTGTTCCTACCATCCAGTTTGCAGTCTCTCTCTTCATCCTTATGAGCATGAGATTTGAAGAAGAAAGTTTGTAAGTTGCCTGATTGATGTGAATGTGAGAAACCACTTTGAAATTTCAGATAAAGGCATATGTATACCTTGTCCTTACATGAGTGTCACTGGTATCAACAGCCCCTCAAGTTGGCATCTGCACCAGAGAGCCTCAGCACTGCGTGCACTCTGTCTTTCTTCCCAACTTGATTGCTGAATTTCAGTCCTGGGGACCTTGAGCCCTTGGACAATGATCTCTGGATGCTGTCCTCTGGTGCTGCTCCTTTGGCCCAGAGAAGAAGACTGGTATGGACTCTACCTTGACAGGGGGAGAACTCCTGACCAAAGGAGACATGCTTAGTGCTGGGCAAAGGGCTGTCTCCATAAGAAAGTACTTCCCTGTCTGTTCTATTTCTGGGCTAAGTCCCTGTTGATTTGGCACCTGCCCCTGATATGGACCTTTTTCTAGGCACTTCAGGCCCCTAGAGTGGGTTGCAGAGCAGAACTGTCTTCTTACATGCATCATAAAGTTTGAAACCCAGGGACCAATGCAAGCAGTACCCAAAACTGGTTGGAATTGAAATGTACAATAGTTAAAAATGAAAAAACCTCCAGTGCCAACTACACACAATAAAAACACTTCAAAAGAGGCGAACACTTGCAGCAGCAAGGTAGAATTCTCTGACAATATTCATGGATGGTAAGGTGGAATTGAGAGCAGCTAGATGCTTCCAATATCTGCACGTCCCTGGTGTTCCTTTATAGTCCCCTCTCAAATATGGAACTGGCATGTACATCACTGAAAAGGTTGGTTTCAGTATTCAGTACAAGAATCTGACTTGTGACCTCTCATTGCACATGTTCCTGTAAGCCTTCAAGGTCCTGTGTTAAATGCCTTAGAGCTCTCCCGTCCCCTCGCCACTGCCTTCTGTAAATCTCACCCTCAAACGCCCTGCAAGTATTCAAAAGGAAAAGCCTTGAGTGAACCAGTCATACGTTTCAGCTGAGCATCAGGGTCATGAGCTTGCATCTTGTTAGGTCACTGTGTCTCATAAAAATGACTTTAAAGCTGCCCTAAAGCAGCCGCTGAGGATTGTCCTGCTGTAGGCCAGTGATCCTGCCTCAGTCCTCAGCAGGTCCCAGGACTGCAGGGGGCAAAAATCAGTGCATCCATCACTAAGCTGTGCTGAACTCAAGTGAACTGGAGAATTAAACTCTACCCCACTAGACGTAAGCTACATAACATTCGCACAAAAATAACTCAAGTTAAAAAAATATCAGTTTGCTAAGAACACTTGGAGATGTAGAAAGGACCAACCCCCCCCAACACACACATACACACCCCCACCAAAAAACACAGCAGCAAAAGCCTTAACAGATTACAAAATACTAGTCCAGCTAATTAGGCAGAAGGAACTCTCTTTATGGCTAAAGTACGGGTCTGTCTATCAAAAGGTTTAAGTTTTCTTCTCAACTCTGCTACATATGCACAGTACTTCCTTTCAAGTGTGCAAGTCACTTAGCTGTTCTATGTTAATAGTTCCCGATCTCAAGAGAGCATTTTGAGTGTTAATTAGTTTTTGTAAAGTGTTTTGAGATACTTTAATTCCAGCATGGTAAAAATGGATTCCTTACAGCTTCATGTAACACTGATAAGAGATCATAAACAATTTTTGTTATTTAGGCCATACTATTTCAATCAGGGAATTGTTAAAATGAATGGATCCATGCCAGTAGAACAACAGCAGTTCCACTCAATGTTTCAAGTCACAGAATAGTTTAACTCAGCTGATAAAACTAGCAGTATTAAAAAATGAAGGGTTTCTATATGAAGAAATAAACACTTGGAATTTTTTGCTTGTCCAGTCAGAGCACAAAAACGTGGAATTTTTCTCAGTTTAAATCTTTTCTAAGATTTATCAGCACTGCTTTGTAGTGTTCTAGGTTGATGTGGCTACATACTACATGTTTCACAAACATGTTTCTTCTTATAAACCAAGTTAATGTAAAAGCGCTGTTTTCATGCTAAGAAAACAATAAATGGTTTGCATAAACTGCAGTAAATCTTACCTGACCAGGTGCTACATCAGTCGGATCTGGGCCATGATGAAATTCCCTGTGCAATTTTCCAGAGTGCAAATCTAGTACAAATTGTTTGAGTTTACCTGGAATTCTGAAACAAACCCCCCACAAACACATGATAAAGTCAAGCACACAATCTTAAGCAGAAAATTAAAGCATATGGTTTAGAAGTGCCCACATTTCCCCTTTCCCCCCCATCACATATCGTACGTTCACTAAGTGATTCATTTATGATAGAAAGCCAAAGGAAAGGTAAGCTTGTGTTAAACTATCCTACTGGGTTTTTTTCCTCTCCTTCTCTACTATCTCCCGAGGGCACAGCAAGTACTTCTTTCCTTCAATAATTCCCACAGAGTAGTCCTAGAGCCAATAACTTTATTGCACACTGACTTCAGCTCCCCACTACCCAGATGGTGGAAGAGAATAGCAGCTTCCAAATGCACAGTTTACAAATAACAAATGATGGTCAGGCTGCACTATTGACCAAATGTCTTTGAAAGGTTCTCTAGCGCCAGCATAACTGTGTATATGCCAGAGATGAACGCTGAGGGGTTATCAATTTAAAGTGAGATCATATACTGTCACCAGAGCAAAGTATATCAGCCATTTCCACATAACAGTTTGTATGTGCACCAGTGTTTCAAATGAACAGCTGAAGATCAGCTCAAACACTATGATGCGAGCAGCAGGCATGCTATACAAGATGATGTCTGAATGGTCAGACTTGTAGTTCACAGTATTCCATACCCCTTGCAAAATGATTTGATATCTATGGATGAAAAGCATTGTATGGGGCAAGGTACTCTTACAACAGGAAATTATTAATATTGTAGCATCGCTTAGAGCCATAGCACCCAACCTTTTCTCTTGCAAGGCACACGCTGGTGTGTCTAATAATTCTAAGACATGCCACCATATAGTCTGCAAGTGAACTCATGAATATTCATGAGCCAATACAGAACTCTCCAAGTAGTTTTTTCAAAAAATTTTGTGGTACGCTTGTTTAGACCTGATGGCACGCCTACGTGCCATGGTGCACTGGCTGGGAAATGCTGGTGTAGAGACCCCATCCAGGATTGGGGCCCACAGTGCTATGTGCTCTCAGATAGATTGTGTGTTAAAGTTAATATATTGGGAGGGAGCAACTCCCATAACATATTCTAGTATAGTAGAGAGGATGGCAGAATGCATGACTTGAAAAGGAAACAGTAAGAACACCAAGTGGAGGGAGGACAATGATAGGAGAGAGGAACAAGGAAGAGAGGGTGGGAAGGTAGGAAGGATGGAGGAGAGCACAGAAGGTAAGGAACGTGAGGCTGGTAGCAAAGGAAAAACAACAAGGAGTCATGTGGGACTTGAAGCTAACAGATTTATTTTTCGCGTGAGCTTTCGTGGGAGAAAATCCCACTTCCTCAGATGCTTTGAATATGGGTGAACTTACAGAATGGAATGAAAATAAATGCAAGGGGGTGTAAAACATAGGATCAGCTCATACAGTAACAGCAAATCAGAGCAATTGTTAGGTTCAAACCCTGGGAAGGCTGAAGTCAAATTACCAAGGCTCTGTGAGGGAAACAGTGAAAGGAGGGTGAGCTAGATGGACAGTGAAGCAGAGGAAACATGATCCAGGGTTCAAACTGAAGAATCTGAAGAATCTGTATCCAGAGAGCCATGAAGGTGGCTACTGCTAGGAGAAAATTCTTGCTTCTGGAGGTTATTCTGCTCTGATTTATTTTATCTAACCCATATGGGGGGGGGGGGATGTTTGCTTGTGTATCCCTGAAGGAAGGGAGAAGGCATCCTCATTCTAATCCAGCTCTGGAAGGTGGTGGGGAATTGTGGAATCCCAACTGGGGCCTTCCACCATTGGGCTTCACTTTGCCCTGGCCTCTTGTCAGGGTCAGTCCTTTGCTCGTGAAGACTTTCTTTCTTATTGGGAGCTTTCCTGCTTCTCCCCTTCTCTTTACATAGAAGAAACAGATTTTGTTTGTATGGAAACAGTTTTCTGAGGCAAGAAGGAACATGGGGTACTTTCCTGTGCAAAGCGTACATCCCGAACATGCACTACAGATGGGGAAGTGGCCAAGGAGTGCACACATTGACATGACATAGCTAGTAAAGAATGGCTCTTTTATCTCAGAGTCTGTGGTTTCTAAAATATGATAAATATTGGATTTTAGGATTTATTTTTAAAATTCCTCCACTACATAACAAAGACCGACTGTAGGAGACTCATTAGAGAGAGAAAAGATTTCCTCCAAGCAATTTTTAAAGTTGATTTAAAAAATGGAATAAACCTTTGATGAAGAATTTCACACATATGGTTTTCAAATTTATATTGAATTTTTGCACCTTTTCAAATAACATAGTTGGCTGGAAATTGGAGGACATTACTCTAAAGGAAAGGGCAGTTTTCCATTTTGTCCTCAGAGCAGCTCCTCTCCAAAATGAGTCTGTCTGTGACAGAATAGCTGAGCTTTTCAAATTACTTAGATGCTTTAAGATTTTACCTTTTATTTGAAAGGCAATGAACTAAAAGCCACACCACTGTTTCCAAGGTCCTTTCTGATATACCTAAGATGTTGCTGAAGTTCAGTTTGATCCTATGGGACAGTTTACAAATCTACCAATGTCTCTCATTTACATCTGACAAGTGCATTACCCTTACTGCTTGTTGGCAGAAGTAGTAGCTGTTAATATCCAGATACAGACAATGAATCAGAGGAGTGAAAGAAATATGTTTTAGAAAAGACAGACAATTGCTTAGTTAATTTTGTGTGAATTACAAACCCACAACACAGCTATAAACTAATAATTAGGTACATTAGCTATTGCAGCTATAATTGAATTTAAACTATTACTCTAATGCAAATTGCTTACAAAGCATTTGGTTACAAACCGCTAGTGCATGCTGTGAACAGACTAAACAAAAAATATTAGTGAAAGAGTGTAATACTAAAGGCAACAAAAACAGATTTAGGATTGCTTTTTAAATATGGGTTGCATTTGTCTGGCATCGGAAGTGACATGAACTTGGAGTGGATGTTAAAGTTTGAATAGGTACAATGGGAATCAAGAAGGGTACAAACACAGCATTACTGTAACTGCTTACCCAAATTACATTATTTGCATGCAAATACATAATTTGCATAAACAGCACTGCCCATCCAGATTAGCTGTACATAGCTGTGTGTATGCACAGCAGTAAACTCGAACCCTGACTATCCAGTTGCTACCACCCTTGGCAATATGATTGGCGTGACATGATGGCACAAGACATGACATCAAGCAACAGGATGTCAATACTTCCATTTCCTTTTGAAATGTTACATTGACTACAATTTCCAAAAAGAGCTGGATTTTCTGGCCAGATTAAGTACAAAAAGAAGATAATCCTAACTCCACTTCCTAATCTCTTTCTCTTCTTTTGCTCTCTGACATTAAAAATATCAGGACAATTCCTTTGGCTTAAACTGGGATAGCTCTGCTGAAGTCAGTGGAGCTATGATAATTTACGTCAGCTGAGAGTCTACCCTATGGTGTCAAAACTCAAGGAAACCAGCTCCGAGTTGACAGTCACTTCATCATCAAGTATCAGGTCTCTTTAGAGCAGTTTGTACCAGTGTCCTCATGCAGTATTAGTAACTGGTCAGCATTTCATTTTGGACCTATGGAGTAGCAGAAACCTGGCCTGTCCAAGACTAAGAGTCCTGGGGTGAAAATGCCGCCATAGTGTGGGACTCAGGCACACTTACTTTTATCTAGATACTTATGGCATGGGTGTTACATTTGGGACATGAAGTATTTCCTACATTTTAGACACTGACTGTGTACTTTATGCTGCCCGAGACAGGATAAATAAGCACCTCAGATAAACAAGGAAGCTAAACAGGTTTATGTATGAAGGCTGAAGCTAACCATGATTAAATAAAAGGATGGTTTTGTGGCAGGAGTTTAGTGACAAGTTAGACACCAAACAAAGAGTCCTGTGGCACTTTGTTTGGCTGAACTAGACACATGGCTACCCCTTTGGAAGGTACACACCATTTGCTCACTCACTATGTCATGTTGCAGATGAACAGGTGCCCATCAACAGCTTTTACCAACATGATGCACAAAAGCTCACAGTGATATAAAGAGCAAGAAAAATGGGTGCAGGATGGTAGAGGAAAAAACATTCTGATTTCATTATGCTGTTTTATTTATTGCCATTTATAACTTATGGACAGACACCCAGAATGGTACTCTGGGCACCATGGGTGTTACTGGAGCAACAATACAAGAACAAAAAGCAGCAAGTCCCCAGAAAATCTCCAGCAAAATCTTCCTCAATACAGTCAGGATTATCACCATCAAACTTCTACTCTCCATAAAAAAACAGACCCATCAGAGCCCATCCCTTCAGCCAGTGGGCTACAAGAAAGGTGCTACTGTATGCTCAGAAGGTCAATAATCCCTGACTATTATAGACCATGGGCAGAAGTGGGCTGCTCTCAGAGGTGTTCTGGTGCCAGCCATCTATCTCTATTCAGCTGAGGGGGATCTGGCATCTCTGCTGACCACTTTGTGGCAGTGTAGCACAGAAAGACATGGTCTCTCAAATAGATACTGAACTCCTTAGTTAGAAATACCAGGTATTTTGACAAATCTTCAGATCAGTGATTAAATTGAGATTCCATCTATTTTGTACATTTTAGGTAGATATCTTCCCAATGACCAGCCATTTTCCACTGACTGAAGGCAAAATATCTGGTGGGAACTCAGACAAGAAGGGCTTCCCCTCCAATAGTTGCATGACTTTCAAAGATGCAGAAGAGAAAAACAGGTTGTGGCAGGCTGGAGGATTCTTGCCACTGAATGTTTTATGCACATTTATTACATAATGGAGCAGATCAATTTGTTATTCATTGCTCAAAAACTTTCCTAAGTAAATGGCTGTTTCCATCTTGGCGCTAAAGGCACCATGGTGCTAAGAAACATGAAGGATCATAGAGGAAGTAGAAATAGAAACAAAATCAAGAACAGCAGCATTTGAAGACTTGGGGTCAGATGGAGCTTCTCAGTTATCTATTAGCATAGCTCCATTGAAATCAAAGTCGCGCAACAATCTGCCTATGCTGAAGATATCATACTGGTTCGTACTCTCCAAACCTAAGTGAATAAAATATTGGACCTCCTTCCTGTCATGTCATATTGATTACAGTGTTTAAACAAATGCATTTCTTTGCCCCCTTCCTCCCCCCAAGATATGATTTGCAAAAAACTAAGTGTTTACTTACGCTAAGTCACTGAATTCTGGAAAGACATACATGTGCCTAAAACTGTCAATAGCAATAACAGGACAGTCTGCTGGAGTCTTCTGAATATGGAGGAGTGGATGTCTGAACTTATCACAATCAGCATGCAGGAAATTTATTGTACCTGAACAATGAGAATACAGAAGAAAATTTACATTCCATATTTGAAGGTGACAACATTATGGTTTTAGTAAATAAAAGCTGAGGCATTATGGACCTTACAATAACAAACATTTATGAAGGAACAAATTTAAATTATCTAACACATTAAACTAAAAATTTTCTGAGACATTGTTTTGGCTGTAATATAATATGGATTAAAAATGTTATGTTTATCAGGCACAAACTCAACTGCATGCATCCCATATATAAAATAAGCATTTATGTTTTAATAACTAGTTAATATTTCTATTTCAGTAGCATCCAGGGCTTCATTTTGCAAAGCGCTCTAGAGCAGCGGTCATCAAAGTTGGGGTTGCAACCCAGTACTGGGTCGCAGCACCGGTGCTGCAGGGGGAAGGGAGAAGGGTCCCTTGCTGGCCAACACTGTTCTCCGGAGAGCCGGGGAGGGGGGAGAAGGGGAGACATCGTAGCATAGTATGAGCCTTCAGTGCACGGCACTGAGACAAAAGCCAGGGATGTGAAAAGGTGTCATTAGGATTAACAATGAGGTTCTAACGGTTGGTCAAGCAATTACTATGCCTCCTTCTCTCCAACTCACTGTCTCCATTTGGAGGCTTCTCTCAAGCAATTGAGGGACTGAGGATTATTCACAGATCAGATGAAAAGCAAGCTTTAGCTTCCAGCTTGCATCCCCTGATCATACAAAAAGAACTGAGGCCACTTGCAAACAACTTTTGAGCTTTTCAGCAATAGACCCAATGAAGAAAAGAAATAATCTTTGGACACTCCCTTACACCAGCATTTCTGGGAGCTGGGGGTGGTGGTTGAACTTATTTTTCAAATTAGGACTTGCCTCTTTTTTCAGTGAATTGACATCCCTTGCTTGCAAAAAACAAAGTTATAACTTGTAGACTTTAATAAAAATACCATACTTTCTAACACAGTCTCCTACTAGGACAGTTTGCTTTTCTCTTCCCTTTTTAATTATCAGTCTTAATGGTCCCACCCTGATATTCTTGGTCTCACAAGGCCTTAAAGGCAATGAGGCCATTGTGGTTCTGCTGTCAAAGGAGCAAAAGAAAGTGGGAAGGTTAACACTGAGTGCTATAGAGCTGTTGCTGATGGTATATCATGGTAAGTGGAGCTGGAGTCAGAGGGCCCATGTTTCTTATGGAGACAGCTACGGATGCGACACTAAGGGAACTTGGAGAGTTAGACTGGAAGAAATTGAGCTACATAGGCAGAGCATTGCACAGGGTTCAATAAAACTCCACTTGTTCAGCTTAACCTGCATTTAGCTTTGCCGTTTGTAGTTGAAAAATGGTAGTAATGTCTGAGCTGTGAGTTCTCTGCAGCACAGCAGCCGGCAATGTAAGCCATGGAATTTGGTTGGAAGCCTGTGCCCAAGCTTTTGCAGAATAAAATCCAGCTCTGGGATGGATCTGCTGGAAGTAGAAGTTTAAGCTGTCCAGAGACCTGGCCTTGCAGGAGGATGACTTGACTTTACTGGAGAACAAGGCAGAGAGAGGTCTGTAGTGCACTAAAGCTCACCACTGCCTCAAATTTCATGGCAGTCCTGGGAAACTACTGTGCCCCACAGCAGAATGAATCTGTGAAGCAAAACAGGTTATAACAAGAACCCAGTCTAAAGGGGAATGGATTCCCCTGTTGTGTTGCTGCCTTTATGCACACTGACGGCGACACAGGTCACCAGACCAAGTAGGGAGGGCTAGCAGATGAAGAGCAGAGCTGACAGTTGAACCCAGAGGGGCTGCTTCAGTTCCTGGGATTGGGCAGTGGAGAAGGGAGCAGGACCTGGAGGGACTTGGACAGGCTCAGCAGCAGATAGGAACTTCCAGGACCTTTCTTTCCAGCCTGGCATTGGCTCTCTCCTCTTTCGCATGTCTCAGCACTTCCATTTCATTTCTCCACCCAGTCACACCCCATTGCAGGGAGCTCCCACACACACTCCAAGCTACTACATGCAAATTTAGATACTTGATTTGAGATAGCAGCATGGCATGGGGGATCACCCTCTGCATGTTCCATGATCAGTGGCCTTCAAAGTTACAAAGGTGCTGCACCTGGGGGGATGGGCTGCCCCTCATTCCCCTCCTGGGAGCAGCCCATTCCCCCACCCCAGCCATGGCCACTGTTCAGTTTTCTGGCAGTGGCCTCTTTTTCTTAGTGGAGGATCACTGCCTGGCAGAGGGGTCCAGAACTGGGTCCCGAGGAAAAATATTTGACAACCACTTGTCGAGAGGGGAGCATTCTCTCAAAGAGCTAAAACACTAGGAATAGTGCAATTTTTAAAAAATTTGACTGAATAAAAATGTTCGCATGCCCACAGTGATTAGTGACCTTTTTCACTTATTAACTGCCGAGCCACTTCCTGCTGGAATTTTTCTAAACTCTCCAAATCATCTTTCATGTGGAAAAGTATAAGGAAAGGGAGGCCTTCTTCTGTCAATTCCTGCAAAAACAAAGATACCAAATGAAAAACAAATCTGAATTCTTCCAAATACAACATATACTTCTGCAATGCTAGTGATTGTTCTAGTTAGGTAGGACCTCTACTTTGGAGGCAGCTAACAGAATAAGATAGTCCAGAGGTTCCCAACCTTTTTCTTTACGCAGACCACTACACCATCATCAAAAGCTTTCCCGGACCACCACCCTGCGCTCCCTGAATCTGAGCCCCTTACTGTGCCCCCTCTCCCCCAGCAGCCCTGCATTCCCCAGCCCCAAGACCCTTACTGTGCCCCCATCCTCCCTGTGGCCCTGCAATTCCCAATCATGACCCTGTTTGCTTCTTTTGCCCTGTGGACCATGTGAAGTGAAGCCCCACACTCCTTGGTCTCCAGAGCCTTACTAAGCCCGTCTGCCGCAGCTCTGTACTCTTCGGCCATGAGGCTCTTATGCCTCACCCCCCTGCTCTCCTCAGCCATGAGCCTCTTACTGCGCCCCCCATCCCTACACTCCCTGCCCCTTCCCATGCCCCTGTCCTCTGCAGCCCTGTGCACCCTGGCTCCAGCTACACTTTTCCCAACCTGTTCCCCATGGACCATCTGCAGCGTCCTCATGGACGACAGGTTGGGAATCGCTGGGATAGTCAATTATGAAGCATCCATAATGCAAAAGAATGAATGAGAGATTTAACTGACATACAATTTACAGACAGGTACACAAGACTTACGATGG
>ML682059.1:11085182-11113813 GCA_007922195.1 Podocnemis expansa | reverse complement strand
GGAGTTGCTCAGCTGCCCTCTCCCCTTAGAGGGAACATTGGATGGCTTGTATGAAATTGCTATCATCAGACTTATTAAAAAAATAAAATAAATACAACCCCAAACTTGCAAAACAAAAACCACACAGCCCAGTATCTCACTGATTTTTTGACCTTACTGGCCCATACCAACCATTCTTCAGTATCTAAATCAGTGGCACCCAAACTCTTCCTGTCGTACCCCTCTGGCTAATAAAAGAATCTCCTTCTCCCTCCCCCTACACCCAATGAATGCACAGGCAGCCCATGAGAGGAGCTTGAAATGGGAGCAGAGTGAGGCTAGAAGCAAAGGAGGGGTTGGAGTGGAGTGGAGTTGGGTGCAGAGATGGGCTGGGTGGCACTGTCTCCCCATCATTTGGGGGCTGGTCCATGCCCTGCTGCACCTCCTCCGCCCCCCCTCAAACATTTTCTGTGTCCCCAGGGGGTGCACACTACAGTTTAGGGACCACTGATCTAAACAGACTAGTGGTCAACTTTCAGAGTTATTTCAGTCTATTGGTGATTTCAAAACCCTGAATAGCCTGGGTTTCACTCATCTGAAAAATCACCACAGTTCAGACCAATTTTTTTTTTTTTTTTTTTTTTTTTTAAACAGGGGTCTCAAACTCACAGCCCGTGGGCCACATGTGGCACCCTAAAGTTATTTCCTGCAGCCCACAATGACACTTAGAATTTCTCAAAACATTGATAAAGAGTAACACTTTAAATTTTGCATTATCTTCCTGATGATACCTCCATTTTGAACGGAAGTAATTCTTTCTTTTTTACTCTTGGCATACATACATTACTCTTCATTTTGACTACACTTTGTACCACTGTATGAAAAGGTATCGCTGTATGTAAAGGTCACAGTGGTGCAGCCCTCAGGCTAACGTACTAGTCCTCATGTTTGAGACTCCTGATTTAGAAAGTGTATTTGCTGTTTATTTAAAGGGTGAATCTCTCTACAGGTGGTAGTAAGTAGGGCTTTCTTACAGGCCGTGGAGTTTCAGAATTCATTCTTTCAGTTTGCTGAAGTCCAAGTCCAGCTAACTTGAGGGTATAATGCAAGACTTATTCAACTTCTCTCTTATTTTTTTCCTCATCCCTGAATACTTTTTTCCTTTCATGGTTGCTGTTTTGTAAGGGTAGAAGAGCTCATTTTGTGCCTCTGTGATTAAATTGTCATGTAAATTTTGTAAGGCTATCCTATGGTATGCGGTGCAGTGCTTTGCCCATATTTAAATGGCTTAATCAATGAGGCTTCCACTATCTCCTCTGGGTAACACACACGTTTATAGACCTTGTTAGGTAATATTTTCTAACATTAGTCTCATTCAATCTAGATATACTCTATGGCCCAATCTATTCTCTTAATTCCTTCGCTTTTTCACTCTTCCATCTCAGAAATATCTTGGTGGTTCGCCACTGCAGTACCCATGCTAGAACCTCAGTTGACTCTTCCTATTAAAACAAACTCACTCATTCAGCATCATCTAATGACAGGCAAACTTCAGTTCCTAAAAGGGGCAGGCTGTTGTGTTTTGAAAGTTTTATTTTCTTTTATTGTGAATGGTGGTCCAGAACTCACTTAACTTTAATATAAATCCAAGGATTCTTAAATCCTTTTCCTAATACTGTATGGACTTTAGTTCATATTCTCTGCTTTCCTCCAACTTTGAGGATATATTCTCCATTGTACCACCAAATCTAACAGTCACTGGGGACATATTTTTAGAAGCAGAGAGAGGTTGTGGTAAATACTTATCTTACCAGTAAATGTTCAGACAAACCTTGCAGTTTTTTTTCAGGGTGAGCTAGCTGATTGTCATTTGAACATTCGAGATGCTCTTTTGGAGTGAGACCAAGGCTGGTCTTTTATAGGAATTTATAAAAGCTTTCTGAAAATACCTTTTGACTCCATGTAAATCCTGCTGTATTTTACTATTGACTACTACTCTCTTTCCCCCCCCGCAAATAATCTCTATATTTAATCATGTTTGCCCCTCCTCAGTTCTACTTACATGAGATGGGCTGGGCCCTCAGCTACCCTTCATAGGAGGCCACAAGAAAAAGTATCTGCTTGTGTGGCCAATTAATTGCTGATTTGTACACACTTTTCAAGAGCTGAAATACAAAGTGGAGCACTTGGATAGATAGTCTAGCTGAAATATCACCTTCTCCTCCTGGCAGGGAAAAGCATCTACTGCACTGTCCATGCACTTTATCCTTTTAATAATATATATTCATTAGGCAACCAAGGTTATCTTTCATACGAGTGAAGTCATTTCTCCGAAGTCCCACAAACGGCACGTTGTTAACAGAGTGGGCTAGAAAGTCTGAAAGTATTTGAAATATTGATGAACATTATGGGGTGAGAGTTGCAATTGCCTACCTTCCACCCTAATTATTTTGACCATCTCTAATCATTGGATAGGTTGACTTCCTTGCTTGTCTAGAAAAAAAAGAGCAACCTGAGGACACTTTCATCAAAGAGATTCCTATGGCTTTCCTGATGACCTGTCTCCAAGGATGCTGTGTTCTCTGCCAAAGGGACCATGTGTTGCCTAACAAATGACAAGTTACTGCCAGTATTTGTCAAACTCTGAACTAGCTGTCCAGTAGTACCAAACACCAGTAGGGGGCACCTCAGTCTCCCAGGACACTCTGTAACTGACATGAATGTTAACATACTTCAACAAAGAAACTTCCAAAGCAGACTTCGCCATGAAAGTGCAGAGATGGATTCATATGCAAACCTGACACCATCAGACTGGGTCTGAACAGGGATTGAGAATGAGTGTCTTGCTACAAAAGGTAATTTCCCTGCTTTTAACATTCTCACCTATTGTTGTTAAAGGCCCACATCCACACTGTTTGAATTAAGATGTTTGGTTTGCTGAAAGACAGATGACCCCTCTGAAACTGTTTGAATTGACCTTGTGATACACCCTTCTCTGCATGCGTGTGCATATTATATATCAATATCCATCAATCAGTTTCCATTTCATGCACCTGAGGAAGTGGGATTATGCCCACAAAAGCTTATGCGTTAAATAAATGTATTAGTCTTTAAAAGTGGCATGGACTCCTTGCTTGAGTAGCACTAATGTGGACATACTGAATTAGGTATTCTATGCACCAACAATTTCACCCAGTCTGGTACTGGCAGTACCTTTCTGCTCCCTGATACCATTTCTATTCCAAGGCTAACAAACACACCTGGAATAGGGGTTTTGTCTGTGGGATTTATTAGACACAATCCATAACGAGTATTATTTTGTTCGTCTTTCCAGTCCCATTCTCTGCCATGATCAGTAAATGGAACAGCTTCTAATTTCACCTTCTAGACTTCCCTCCTGCAACTGCTCTTAGTTTTGCATGGAGTGCACGGAAATAGAAGATCTCCCACAGCTTTTCTGCATGTCTTCATGGAGCCCTTTACCCCTTCCAGAATAATCCGCAATCCAAACCCACAATTCATCACATTATATATCACATGAAAAACATATGAGAGTCGCATGGCACCTTAAAGACTAAACATCTTCAGGCATAAGCTTTTGTGGGCTGCAACCCACTTTGCCATATGCAGAAGAAACATGTTAGTCTTCAAGGTGCCACAGGACTTTTGTTGTTTTTGCTGTACAAAGACTAACATAGCTATCCCTCAGGAACTTTACACTGTATGGTTTATTGTGACTTCTAAGAGTTTGTACTTTACATATTTAAACAGTTTTCTCAACAGATTTGTTAATCTGTGATCACATTTAATTTCTTCTATTTTGAGAGATATTACTTGATCCAAAGACATTTCTCAATTGTAAGTACAGAGAATCTCTAAGGCTGGGAAAGAGCTTCAGAATGGAATAAACTTTTTGAAGTCCAACCACTGTACACTGTCTGATGTCACCATGAATAACCCTGCTCTGAATTCCCACTTGTGTGGCTAGTGCGCACACAGTCCTCATCTGATATTAAGAATACTTTAAACAAAGGAAACAAGAAAAAAAATAAATGTAATTTACCAAAACTGATCTCAATTTCAAGTTAATTTCTAATATTTTAATATTGAAAATATCTTTTTATCTATATCATATTCTACAACCCTACTGGCAAGTTCAAGAAATACAGCTTTAAGAATTGACAGTGCTTCATGCTGCTGTTCTAAAACTATGTGTCCTTATATATTAAATGTCTGTCTCCTATAAAATTACAAGCAGACAGAAGTATCAGAATTTGGGCATGTTTGAAATTGTGTGACTACTGGCAGCACTGAGTTTTTAAACAAATGTTGCTAAGCAAAATGTCGATTAGGAATGACTTGGGATTGTAAATATCTGCCTAAGTAAACACGAATGGAGGGTCATAAGAGCAACTAGAAAAATTGGGACAGAAACTTGATACAAACTTACAATGATGAACCTTGGTTTCTAAGGATCAGAATCTGATTTCACTGTGGGAAAAGTACACTAAAAATCCATCACACAGTTCTAAAAATGCTAAATACCTGGCATCCTGTACATGTTGAAATGCAAATGAAGAATTGAAAATTGTGTTTAACAGAAGTTTCTACTGCCATAAGTCTAAATGCTGACAAAAAGAGTATGCTTAACGTGGTCTATCAGACAAAATAATTTTTGCTTTATCTTTTCACTATTATGTATGCAAAAAGATTAACTTGAACAAAGCCAAAACTGCTAAAGATACTCCATATAGAGGAGGAGAGCTAAAAAGCCCCCAAAATGAGAACATAGGATAATTTGTGAATGTTGCAGTTTTAACACAGGTGCTCTAGTTTAAATGCACTGTTTGAGTGTAGCTAATTAGTAAGTTGAATGTATTTCCTTTTATTTTGTATGTTTATATATTTATATGTAAATTACGGTTTGGGGGTGGGAATGAGAAAGGATAGAAAATAGGAGGAAAAGAATACAATAAAGGAAGGAAAAAAGAAACTGTTGTAAAAGACACAGGAATGAGGAAATGAATACTAAGAACAATCCAGGAAAATATACATCTTGATTTATTAAAGAATGAAACGTGGTAGAAAATAGAAAGGGAAGGAAGGTCAAACAAAAGCAAGACAGACATAGCAAACAGTGCTGGTTGAATAAAGCTCAGCAAATATTAATAATTTTTACAGGTATTCCTAGAATAATTTGATTAATATTTTTGTGGCTTTTATCCAGCTCTATAGCTAGTCAAATACTATTCAGCAAATATTTATTAGATTTTAATGATTGTAGAGTTTGGTAAATATGTTCAGTTAATTTTTTACTGCCAACCCTATTAAGTTATATTTTACATAATTTATTAAATGGAAAGTTGACCGACAACATTTTATAATTAACTACAGCGCACAACAGTTTTATTCCTTTAAAATTACTGGTGTCAAAATAACCAAAGCATTTTTCATCCTGGCCTGAAGGTAAATTTTTCAAGCTTACAGTTTAATAATCACAAATACTAAGCATACATATAATGACTTTCACATAAGCATTTTACACTAAAATTAAGTTTCAAAACCTCTATGAAATAGGTTTTATATTTATTGATGATGGGTAAACAGAAGCTCAGAAAAGTTAACTGATACACAAAGATCACAACACCATACCCACACACCTACATTTCAGACCACATTATACCCGCATTACAGGTCTTCTGATACTTTCAAAATGAGCCACACATCCTCAACTATAATCCTGTACACTGATCACCCACTAACCTACATCCAATTCACATTTGCTTTACTGAGAGTTGAGAAACAAAGTAAATGGAAAAGTGAAGTGAAACTCTTTTATGCAAAAGTAATAGACAAAGTAACTGAGTTCTAGAGAGAGGGAGTTTGTTTTATGAAAGAACAGCTTGATGCTTAAATGAAAAAAGCAGAAAAGGTAGAAGAAATAAGAAATCCTTACCTCTCCATTCTCAAATGTAATTTCACGAACAAGAGGAACACATTTATCCTGCGTCCATGCATAAGTCAAATCAAAATTGGTCATAGAACCTAGGTATACCATATCTGGAGCATTTTCCTGTTAAAAAAAAAATGGTTTGATTATTCTCATTTGAAAATAGTAAACATGTTACCTAAATGGAGATCAAGTACATGACATGGAAATGGTGGTAGAGTGCATGTATGGTTGTGGGTCAGCACTGCAATGAAGAGTTGTATTCAGACAAATTTATTACATGTGCAATCCCCAGACTTTGGTTTTAAAGAACATTAAGCAAATAGAGACATACAATATTTTATACATCCAACTCCACTTCACAAACTGAAGCTAAGAAAAATCTGATAATTTAATTTTCATCTATCAAAAAGGGATGATTAATTTCTCCTAATTAAATTTTATTTTAGTATTTGGTAGGACTGATGACAAAATATGACTTGGCCTATGAAGGACTGCAAGATTTCAGCTGCATATGTTAGGTTCCTCAAGGATGGTGCTTATGAAAACACTGAAAAACTAACAGGACAGCTAGAAGCAGGTGTCTCAGGGCTGCTTACACCTACAGAAACCTGGTTAAACTGTGTCAGGCCTTTTTTTTTTTGCGCTATATTCTTGGTATTAGACTTTGCAGACCTTATGACTTCTACTGTTGTTACTTGCAGGTGGTGACAAGGAAGCAAACTGTGAAAACTGAGGAAGTGGTAATAGCAACCAATTAAAAAATGACCTTCTAGACCAGTGGTTCTCAACTTTTGCAGGGTGTGACACAGATGGTGGCATACTGCAACCCAATAGGACACACCAGCCCATTTCCCCCAGGCCAGATTGAGCCATATCCACAGCTCCCCATGACACACCACTGTGTGGTGACACAGTAACATGTCCTGACACAGTGGCTGAGAGCCACTGCTCTACACTCTTCCAGCAGTGAGGTGAGTTTGGAAAGCCATCTTTTTTCCCTCTTCTTTTCTTTTTTTAAAGTTACCTTTAATTATTTGTCACTTTGACTGTCTACTGTCCTAAGTTAAAACAAGAAGCCTTTGCTAAGGTTTGCATCGGGATTTATAAAGAAAAATCAGCATTTCCTTTTATCATGGATTTTTTGTGAATAAAAATGATACACATTTCATTATTATGAATAACTGCTTGGTAATGTCTGTGATTATATAATTAACTTGAAGAGACTGTTTTCCTCAGAAAACTGAACAGCAGACACCTGAACATCAGTCATCTAATATCAGGTGCAAGAAAAAGTGAGGGAAGGTGTGGTAAACATCACCTGCTCTGAGAAAAACAAAATCTACTAAATAAGGTATACAGACAAAGAAGTTGGCAACACATACTGAATGAAAATTTCTGCAAGACAAAAGAAACAGAAGTGGGACACCTGACAAATGTATCACTTTTCTGGGGGAAAAAACCTCTCATTTCAAGGAAGTTATACATTTGAAATAATAACCATAGGTATGTATGGGTAGACTAGGACCTCTTTCGTCCCAGACTCAGAACCACTACTGTCCATGTTCATATATTATTTTCTAGCTAAAATATTCAGCTCTTAAAAAAATAAGAATTGAGAACCACCAGTATAGCAATAATCTAAATTTCCATAAGACCACATTTAGTACACATAATGAAAATAAGCAAAGTAGGGTGTCAAACTTACCCCTGGTGGCTTGTAGATTATGTTGTCTCCACTAAATCTCTCTGGTTTTGAAACAGGCCTGTGATACAAACAATGAAGAAATATGCTTGATGGTACATAAATATAAAATGGCTCAGCCTTAGACAAGGAAAGCAATAATTCACTTGAGATATAGCAATCTCAGCTATATCTTTTCTAAGTGCCCATCCTTATCATATTGAGAAATTCGTCTTCCAATTAAGGCATAGACTGGGACTACAGATTTTTTTCAACCTGTGGTCTGTGAACCCACTATGTCTACAGCATCCACGAAAGCTGCCCACTGGGGGTCTGCAGACTAAGTCTAAGTCTAAAGGTCAGTCTAAACTGGTGGTTATCTGAAACAACAATCTGGAATGATGTTTGAGTGACAGACATGGCCTGACATGAGGGCTTCTACTTCCCCAAGACTTTCAGCCCATCCAAAAGAATATTTTAATATATTAAAACAGGGAACAGGTTGCCAGTGGGTTTTATGAAGGCGGGGGGTGGGGGTGGGGGCTGTTAAAACTGCTAGGGCCACAGTAAGGTCCCATGAAGGAGGAGTCCCCTTACTGTTGGTAAAATGTGCATATGGCTTTTTAAGAAATGTAATCATGGACGGGGGGGGGGGGGAAGAAATCACTGGATGTGAATCGGTACTGATAAGCACACATGGCTGTCAGGTATATGCTAACAGAGTAGAGTGCTAAACTTTACTTAGAGAAAATAATCAGATTCAAGAGATAGTAATGGATGTTTCACACCAAATCTCTTCTACTTAGCAGCACATACTATACTGGTGGAATTCTTTCTAACTGGATCTAAACTTCTAGATATCTGAGGAAAAAGACCTCTTTGTTTGACATCCTACCATTAGTCAGATTATGGAGTGAAAGGAGGCTGAATTCAGAATCAGTATGGTCTGGTTGTCTCCTGAGATTTTCAGATAAGTAGTAAGGTTTTCGGTGGAAAAATTGATAGGACTATTAGATCCAGTGCCAGAACTAGCAGGTAGATGCCATCAAGACTACTCTGTCAGAGTCCTGAGGTTTCTGAGAATCTCAGGAATTGGTGCGATTGGAGGGCAAGCATACATTATTAACCTTGGAGACAACTGAATAAGGAATGCATCTGGCATCCTGGGCTTAAATAAAGTGGTTTAACCACTAGTTGTCCAAAATAAGATGGTCCCTTTGATGTTATGTTAAGTAAACTGAGAAGCACTGATGTTCTAAAAGCATGTGGATCACTGTCTTTATACTTAATGGGTGTCACTGTCCAAGAACAATTGGCTACAGCTGAATCCACCTTAAGAAGCATAGCTCAGAGCATGGCTATCAGATGGGAATTTTCAAAATTCAGAAATCTAGCAGATAGGATACATTTGAGCAGACAGAATAAAGCTTACATAATATAGACCAAGTATTAGACAATTCTTGGATTCTTAAAGAAGAATAGCACAATTTGATTTGTTCTCTTCAAATCAAATGTGTTAGGAAGGATCCACACTAAAAATGATCTACTCTAAAGATCTTCAAAAAGGGCCCCAAATGACCATATGAATCTCATCCGGATTAGCAATACTGGAACCCATCCCTGCTGTCAGACATGGGGACAGTTTTACGTGAGCACCTGGTAGCTGGGCCAGCTATGAAATCTGGCATAGTTTAGCCTGAAAAGGTAACTTAGACCATCTTTGGGAGCCCACAACCCACAAGATGAAGGGTGAGGGTTGGGTGCAATGCCAGAATGACAGCACTAGGGAGGAACCATGATGGAGAGGCCTCTGCAATGGGAACTGGCTCTAGGGATGTAGCCTGTCACTTCTTTGGTGGGTAGAGCCAGAGCTCATGGAAGAGTAGAGAGGTATTGGCTAGACAGAGTCAGCTTCATCTCTAGACATATTGGAGGATCTGGAAACAAACTTCTTGACGAAAGATGATCTCTTTTCTACTCCGGAGTGCGCCATGTGATAGGCTTGGGTGGGCGTGGGGAGGCTCAAGTTACCAGCTAGGTGCAGTACAATTGCAGTTTTTCTTGTTAGATGAGAGGGTCTGCTCAATGAGACTTAAGGTCCCAGAGGAAAACCCTGACTGCTGTGGGTGTTTATGGGCTTAACAGCAGTTCACAATACTTCAGCATTTTTGGAGGTGGTGGGATTGGTGTTTGATAGAGTGACTCTATTGTTCTACTGGGGACTTAAATGCCCATGTGGGGAATATGGAGATATCTGGTAGGGAATGACTGGGAGGAATGGCCTCCCTTATTTGGACTGAAAAGGTGAGCTTTTAATGCATTTCTGTTCAAGTCATGGATTGTCCATAACAAAACACAATGGCTGAATATAATATATCTGGTACGTCTACCTGAAGCACCTTGGGTCAAAGACTGATAGTCGACTTTATAGTAGTTTCATTGGCCCTAAGGCCACATGTCATAGACACTGGGGTGGAGAGAGGAACAGAGATGTTAACTGATCACTACTTGGTGATGTGTTTGATACAACATATTGGATGCCAGCTGGATAGACACGAGAGGCCCAAACATTCAGTCCTGGTCGTCTTAGAACATCTGCTGGAGAACACTGTGAGGAAAGATTTAAATTCTCACTTTCAGAAGAACTGCATTTTGGGCATGGTCATGGACAATGAGTCTGAGTGGACTATATTCAAAGCCTCAATCACAGAGAAAGCCACAAAAAGGTGTGGTTTCAAGGCAGTCAGTGTGTGTCATGGTGGCAATCACAGGACTCACTGGTGGTGAGGGAAGCTATCAAGGCAAAGAAGGAAACCTTCTAAGAAAAGTTTGTGAATCAGACTCCTGGTTGCATAAGAATGCACTGAGAAGTACCAGTGCATTAGAAGGGCTGTGGCAGTTACTGAAGCAAAAGCTTAGGCCTGACAGGGGTTTGTAAAAACCATGAAGAAAGACTACCAGATGTCATCAAAGGTGTTCTGTCAAACTATTCAATGCCTTAGGAGGGGTCAGTGGAATATTGCCTATGCCATTCTCAGCAAGAACTGTGAACAACTGACTATGACAAAAGATTGTTGAGAGGTGAAAGAAGCACTTTGAGGAGCTCCTCAACTGGGTGGATACTCCCTCCTTTCAGGAGGCAGTGCCAGAAATCTCCAGTGGCATCAGATCCATTGCTGTTGATGAGTTTGCTGCAGTGGTAAAGTGCTTTCACAGGAGTAAGCAGCATGGGTAGATGAGATTTGCCCAGAGATGCTGAAATCAGTGGACAAAGTCGAGGTGTTGTGGTTAATGCACCTTTTCAATATTGCATGGAAGGAGTGTGCAGTACCTTGGGACTGGCCAGCAAGGGTGGTGGTCCTGATCTTTAAGAAAGGAGACCAGAGGGTGTGTTCCAACCACAAGGGGCGGGGGAGGGAAATCACACTTCTCAGCGTCCCCAGCAAAGCCTGTACTAGGGTTCTGGAGAAAAAGCTACACTTGTTAGTTGAACCTCAGATTCAGAAGGAGCAACAGAGTAGCTCTTTGCTCTCTCTGTCAGAAACTTAGGGAGTTGTGGGAGTTTCCTAGTCTAGCCTACCTTTGTTTTTGAGGCCTAGAGACGGCTTATGACCGCATTCTCCAAGATGTTCTATGGGAAGTGCTGCAAGAGCATGAGGCACCAGTTGCACTGCCAAGTGCTATCCAGTCACTAGTCCTGAAGTGAGAGCTGTATCCGCATTCTTGGCATTAAGTCAAGTTTGTTCAAGACTCTGCTGATGGTGCATTATCTTCATGAGCTTCTGTTCATGATTCTGAGAGTATCTAGTATGGGGACTCAGATGTGGCATCCCTGCTCTTTGCAGATGATGATGTTCATGCTTCTTCAAGCTGCAATCTCTGACATGCAGTCAAATGCTTCACTGCAGAATGCAAAACATCTGGGATGAGAATCAGCACCCCCATTTTAGAGGTCATGGTTGTCATACCACAAGAAAGTGGAGTATTCTTTTTAACTGAAGAGGGAGTCGCTACTCAATAGAAGAGTTTAAATCTCTTGTTCACAAGTTACAGTAAGCAGGAGCATGATACTGACTGGACGATTAATGCAGCAGCAGCAGTGAGTGCTGTACCAATCCATGGTGATGAAGCAGGAGCTAAGTTTTCAGATGAAATTTTTGGCTTACAGGTCAGTCTATATCCCCATCCCCACCTATGGTCATGACCTTTGGGTAATGACCAAAAGGACGACATGTGGATACAAGAGGTGGAAATGAGGTTTCTCCACAGTGTGGTTTTTGTCTGATTCCCCAAGATATTGTGATAGGCTCAGATATTTGGGAAGGCCTCATCACACTGGAGGAGCTGGAAGGAGAGAAAAGCTCTGGTTCTCCCTACACTTCAAGCTGCCACTACAATGCTCACCAGTAAGAGCAGCATAATGGAAAAGAAGAAGAAATCAAATATGCAGACCTTTGGCCTTTCCAAGTGAGAAAAGGAAGGGATAGCTCTCAGAACTTGGTAATATTACTCTGGCAGGTTCTTCAGAGTAAATAAAGAAGACTGAACTGGAACATTTGCAGTTTGCAGGAAAATTTGGATTATTTCAATACATATAGTCAGGGTCTAGCACTGGATAGGGAAAAAGCAGTGACAGTTGGAAATCCAAGGCAGCAACACTTCTCTAGACTAGTTTTTTGAAGTCTTATCTATAGAAACATTTGACTTAAAGTGGTGGGAGAGAGAGATCCTTTATATCATTTTTATACTGCTACTAGCTTTTGAATAAACATTTGAGAATTTGGGAGAACAAAAAGACACTCTAATGAAACAAGATTCTTAGTAGTATTTCAGTCCTTCTGGCCCTCAGGACAAGAATTGTCACAGGGCATCTGAAGGATTTTGCTGTCTTAGATGCTGGTTCAGTGGTTTGGAACATAAGATAGATTACAGGCTTGCCAGAATAGGTTCTTTTGGTTATTCTCTCCCTTGAACTCTGCTTTCACGGTCATTTATTTTCATAGAAATAGAGCTCCTTTATGAAGCTCTTACCAACCCAAAAATCAACCAGGTAAAAGGAAGGACAACTTGTACAGTGCTAATTTTGATTCTTTGCTTGTTTTATTGGCTTCTTGTGGATGGTTAAAAGACCGTAACTGTGCAGGGAGCACATTCAACTGCAAGAAATATTTTTGCACCCTACCGATACCTCTTGATTTTTATGTCAATCCTTATTGATACTTAACTCCAAAGCATTTTGGAGTTGAGTTTGTGTGAAAGACATTATAATAACTAAGGCTCTAAACTGCAAGCGGCTCAGTGACTTAAGTAGTCACATGCTTGCACAGCAAGCAGCACAGAGACAGGACCCATAGAAGTATTTTATTACTTTTACCATGGAAAAAACAATTAGCCACTTCCCATTTTATTTCTTCCCCCTGCACTGAATTATTTTTACAGTTGAAAATTGCTGTTAATACAATATTTCTTAATAAAACAAATGTCAACTTTTATCATGCTATCAAAATATTCTAAGGCACTTCACCAATATTAAATTAACTCATGCTGCTGCATGCAGCTTCCCTGTTATTGATACAGATTGAAGCATGCTTGGTACATTTGTATGTGCTAAAACTGCTTCTCCCCACCTCCACTCCAAGTGACTGCTGTATAGCTAGACCCTGTTGTCTTATTCTTTAACCAGTAAACCACACCCTCATGTAAGTGAGTACATCACTGTTTAATAGTTATTGTTGCTGACCACTGATAACCAGTCAAAAGCTACATGTTACATATTACCAATACATCTACAATAAGGGGAGCAGGAATTGTTTAAACAAAGGTATGCACTTATCTCATAAGGCATGTAACTACCACTGGGCCTCTAAGTTAAAAAACTCCCTCCTAGGCATTTAAATACATCAGTTCCATCACCTATGCAGGTGTTTCGTTAGGTTTAGAATTTTTGATAGGAAAAAAACCCTACTAATTCAACCAAAACAAGGAGACCGGTGGCACTTTTTAAAAACTATTTATTTATTGCATGAGCTTTCATGGGAAAAAATCCACAAAGTGGGATTTTCTTCCATGAAAGCTCATGCGATAAATAAATTGGTTAGTCTTCAAAAGTGGCACCAGACTCCTTGTTTATTTTGCTGAGCTAGAACAACACGGCTGCCCCTTTGGAACTCATTTTACATGACTGTACTGCTGTGAGACAGGAATAAAAATAGATACACTTCACTCACATGTTGATTAATCTAGGGCCTTCTGCAATACTGGAATTTGCCAGAAAATGTTTAACTTTATCACTAATAAGGAAAGGCCTTTACAAACTAATGCCATATGAAACTAAAGTGACACTTAAGCGCTGTCAATTTCCAAAGGGATAGCTGTGTTAGTCTAGTACAGCAAAACAAAAACAAAACAAAAAAACTCCAAGGAGTCATGTGGCATTTAAAGGCTAACAGATTTATTTTTCGCATGAGCTTTCGTGGGAGAAAAATCCCACTCCGTCAGATGCTTTGAAGATGGGCGAACTTCAGAAGTTCACACATGACTCCTTGGTTTGTCTTTTTTTTTTTTTTTTTTTTTTTTAAACTTAAGCACTGGCCACCGGTTACAGATCTTACTACCAAAGATTTCAGTGTGAATTAAGAACCACGTGATGGATTCTGTAACCAATCTTACGTTTATTCAAGATCACAAACAAACAGTTTCAAGAATAATGTGAAATTGTGACCAAATGCAGCATCTCATCAAGACAACCCCCCACGCTCTTAAAACAAATGCTGCATTTGGACTGAGGCAGGAATGGGTGTTATGAGGATTCAGTTGTTATTGGTGCCCAGAATCACTCCTGTGCATTTTAAGAAATATCTATGCAATGGAATCTTCATTCATTAATAGCATACAAACAAATCTGATGTAAAATATGGCAGTAATTTAAGGCATGAAAAGGTGGAGGGATGTTTAGCACTGGGGATATACATCACATGGTCTAACACTAACAAAATAAAACAATTTTTCACATTGTTTTAAGATGGAAGAACCAAAAAATGGTCTAATTATACTAAGCTCTTCAGGGTAGGGACCATTTCTTATAAATGTTCGTATAACGCCTATGAAAATGGGTTCTCCAATCCTGATTGAGTCCTTGAGGTGCTACCACAATACGTTACAAAAAATTATAGAAAGCCCTGCAATTGTGCAGTTACTGGTAGGTTGTCTTCACTTTATACTGAGTTGTGGCATGAAGACAATGGTTTCTATTTCATCAGTTGAAATTCAGCAGTATGACTGTATGAAAGATTTCGGCCAACAAGTCATGTATTTTCATTTGGAGCTGCAAGCAAGTGTACTAACAAGCATTAAAAACTACAAGGCCACTGGAGAATTGTGCGTTTCTTGTGGCCAAAAGTCAAGATTTTGGAATTCCACAGCTAATGGTGGAATTTACAGGTGAAAAGACTTTAGACAGCTATGTTTTCACAGGCACAGATGTAACTAGCTACTGAATTCTCTTACTCTCAAGCAGCAATTATTATGAAAGCTAATGGAATTTTAAGAAAATAGAGGATTCATAATAGTGATATATTTATGGAGAGGATGGTATGATGGAACAGCATTGTTTGGCAATTGACTGATCTTTGACTACTGGTGGTAGATATATCAATGGCCAGTGATGGGACATTAGATGGGGTGGGTTCTGAGTTACTACACAAAATTCTTTCTTGGGTGTCTGGCTGGTGAGTCTTGCCCAAATGCTCAGCGTTTAACTGACTGCCATATTTGGGGTCAAGAATGAATTTTCCCCCAGGGCAGATTGGCAAAGGCTCTGAGGCTTTTTGCCTTCCACTGTAGCATGGGGCATGGCTCACTTCTCTATACTTAACGTCTTCAAACCATAATTTGAAGACTTCACTAACTCAGTCATAGTTTAGAGCAGTGATTCGCAACCTGTGTTCTGGGGGCCAAAAGCTGCCCTTGGCTCCCCTCCGGCTGGCTGCAGAATGGAGTAACTGCCTAAGAACCTAGGCAATGTGCATTTCTGCAGGGCTAAGAGACTGACACAGGCTCTTTTCTGCAGCTGAAGGGATAGGAGATTAGTGCTACTATTCTCCTGGCTATAGCAGGGAGCACTTCAAAGCTCTCTGCCTAGGTTTTTCCTTGCTGGAGCCAGAGGGAAGGAAGGGGAGCTCTGATCTTCCATCCCTCCGGCTGCAGAAGGAAGCCGTTGCTTTGGGACCCAGACAGAGTGTGCAGAGCTGCAGGATGCATGTGGTTTCTCCGTTGCAGGTAGGGAGATGGGAGGTCAGAGAGCAAGGAAGCAAACGGCTTTTCGAGGATGTGGTGGAGCGGTGTGCTGGTGACCCTTTGTGCTGTAAAAATGATATCTTGGCCCTCAAGCCAAAATGGTGGGGAACCACTGGTTTAGAGGGTTATAACAGGAGTGGGTGGGTGTGGTTCTCTGACCTGCACTGTGCAGAAGGTCAGACTAGAAGATCATATTGGTCTCTTCTGAAGCTTAGAGCCTATGAGTTACAAAGTACTAGGGATTAAGGAATATAAAAGGGTACCAAAATATTCAGGTTGCTACAAAAAATTCTGTGCATCAGTACTTTTAAAATTTAGATTTCTGACAGTGATAATGGACTCCATTATTTTCTGCGCAGAGAGAAATGCCAATCTGACTGGTTCAAGAATAATAAAGCAGCAGCATGATGCCAACAACACAAGATTTCACTATAAAAAAAGGGATACTAAGAAATATCTGGAAAAATATATTTTTTGTTTGGTCTTCTCGTTTGCTCTCTGTACAAGGGTTTGGTTTGAGACTCTACTCTGTTTATCTTTTACTTCAGTATCAGTCACACACCTGATGTATTTAAAAACTTACCCAACTGCAGAAAGGAAGACACAATCGTCGTGCAAAATATTTGCTACTCTTTCAAAAGTTTTATAGTTGTTGGAGTCCTTTTGCTCAAAATATCCAATGATATTTCTTTTACTGCGCTGTAAAATAAAGTATGTACTTATGACATTTCTTTTTTCTTTCAGTCCCCCAAAGGGTATTATTATTCCTCCCCAAATGAGTTTAACCCAGACATGCTTTTCATCTATCACACAGAGACATGGGCAACAGCTGTTGTTCCATCTATCTCCAGATGAGCTGTGACCACACAAAAATGCACGTTTTAAAAAATTAGATTAGAAATGTTACTAAATGCTCACTCAGTGAAGGAATATAAAATACTTCTTGTCCTGTTTTTAAGACAACACATTAGTGAGCAAAATTACTATGTGTTAGATAAAATGATAAAGTACATGCAATGAAAAAACAACCCTAAAAGTTAATTCCAATTATTTAAAATATGAAAAATAGTTACCGTATATAATCAGGTATAAGCCAATCCGGGCACAAGCTGACCCCCCAATTCTGAGCCCCCAAAAGAAGCTAAAATTGGTGAACCAGGTATAGAATCACAGAATCATAGGGTTGGAAGGGACCTCATAGGTCATCTAGTCCAACCCCCTGCCAGAGGCAGGACCACTCCCACTAAACCATCCCAGTCATGGTTTTGTCCAGCCGGGCCTTAAACACCTCCAAAGTTGGAGATTCCACCACCTCCCTTGGCAGCTCATTCCAAGACTTCACCACTTTCCCTAGTAAAAAAGATTTTTCTAATATCCAGCCTCGACCTCCCTAACCGCAACTTGAGGTCCCCTTTTGGCCTTGGCCCCTAACCCCCCACCCACTGCTGCTGGCTTCCTCTGGAGTTTCTGACAGCTTCTCTACCCCAAAATCTCTGCTGCTGCTTTTCCCTTGCCCCCTCGCTGTCCATTCCTCACCGCTGCTGCCCCCTTTCCTCACTTCCCTCACCCCTGCTCACTTCTCAGTTTCCTGCTGCTGCCCCCTGTGCCACCCTTTCCTCACTGTTGCCCCCTGCTCCCACCTGCTCTGCCCTTTCCTCACTGTTGCCCCCCTGCTGCCCCCTGCTCACTTCTCATTTACCTCACTGTTGCCCCTTGTTGCACCCTTTCCTCACTGTTGCCCCCTTGCTCCCATCTGCTCTTCCCTTTCCTCACTGCCATCACCCCTGCTGCCTCCTGCTCTGCCCTTTCCTCACTGCTACCCCCCTGCTCACTTCTCAGTTTCCTGCTGCCCCCTGCTCTGCCCCTTTCTCACTGCTGCTCTCTGCTCCTCCTACTGCCCCCTCCTCTGCCCTTCCCTCACTGCTACCTGCTGCTGCCCCCTGCTCTGCCCCTTCCCCACTGCTGCCCCCCTGCTCTGCCCTTTCCTCACTGCTGTCCCCCTTCTCTGCCCCTTCCCCACTGGTGCCCCCCTTCTCTGCCCCTTCCCCACTGGTGCCCCCCTGCTCTTCCTGCTGCCCCCTGGCTCTTCACTGCCACCCCCCTACTCCCTTCTCAGTTCCCTGCTGTTGCTCCCCTGTTCCCCAACACCCTTTCCCTGTCACCCCACAACCCCTGCTGCCACTCTTCCCAGCCTGCCAGGCACCCCCCCAATGCCTGGTCCCTGTCACTGCTTCCCTGGGCTCCCCAAAAACCCTGGGTCCTCCTTCCGCTTTCCCAGACTCCCCCCCCCCCCCCTACGTGGCCGCTCCAGACACTGGGGTCCCCTCCTCACTCCAGCCCCAGCCCCGGCCGACTGCCCAAGATGGCCGCCCGGCAACACTGGGTCTCCGGCCTGCTACAAGGTCAGGGAAACTCCTGGGAGGGGCTGTCTACCATATTCCCTGGAGTATTAGCCGAGAGCCTGTTCTGAAGCCAATTTTCAGGCACAAAATTTTCAGCTTATACACGATGATATACGGTATCTGTTTTTCATTGGTAATATAAAAGCTGATTAGTCTTTTGAGTGATACAAGTTCAAAAATACATACTCCACATTAAACTCTACATGATTCATTTGTCTCAAAATACAAAACTCTTAATATCCACATTCTTCATATAACAACACCAATCAAAAGACTTACATCAAGAGACTTAATTTCTTCCAAGTCGTTAACTTCTCGAATAGGATTGCTTTTCTGTTGCCTGATATAATCTGCTATTGCTGTCACTGATCTTTGACCCCTATACTCTCTCTTCATCATCATCCCATTCCGGAAGAGTTTCAGGGTTGGGTATTTGCTTATCCTGTATCTTTGAGCTATGTCCGCTAATAAAGAAATTAACAGAGAAAACAAATACTATAGATATGGAAAGGTACTGTTTATTAATCCTTTAACACACGCACACACACTAACAAAGACGGGGCTTTGGACTATTAGTCCTGCTTCCCCCCATCTTAAACAAGAGCAAAATGAAAAGCACTGCAGAAGAGAGAAATGGAGAGTAGCTATGGTATTTATATTCAAGAAATGCAATTTCTTGCATATGTTGATGACCATACGAAATCATAATGACCAAAATCTGGCATAATTCTAAAACTAGATTCAATCAATCACTTACACTTATTTAGCACCCTTCATGTGCACATCGTGGAGGGCTTTTTAAAAGAAAATTGAATTAATATTAAAAACAAGGTATAACAAACAATAATAAACAAGTAAAATTTAAAAACTCGCCAAGTAACTCAATCTAATCCATATGTGAAGTAAGTTCAGTAAGATGTAACCAAGATCTAGACCTAAATAATGCAATGAGTAGTTTCCTCATAGCTAGAGTCAAGAATACACAACTATGCAAAATGTGCTAAAATGTAACATGTTTTCATAGATCTTCATACGATAATACAAGAAAGTACACAACTTGGGGACACCACATGGAGATGGTATTAATTTATGTACTTTTAGAATTTGAAGCCATATATGAACACATTTAGAAAATAAATTGAAATCCTTTATCTGCAAAATGTGACAAAACATGCAGAAGTTTTACTACTTAATTTCTTACTATTAAATGACAAAAAGCTTTGTTAACTCAGAGTTAAGGCTGCCCAGTGATAGCTCATGCCTTTCCACAATGCTGAGTCTGCAAAATTCAAACTTCTGAAAACCAGGAAATACAGAGAAGTGCAAGCCACATAATCCTAACTTGAGCCATGGAACTGGCAACTGCCATCAGGAGTTTTCTGCATGCACTGCATCAGCATCCCCACTGTAGTGTGTATACTGAATGGTAAAGGACTAAAGCTGAAGAAGCTAGAATGAGGTGTGATCTTGTTATAAGTAGACATAAGTCTGAGTCCCCTCAATGCGCTATTAAAAGAAAGAGATACATATGTATCCAGGAGATTTTGTTCGGCATCCATTCAATATAAAATTGTGTAGATTACGTTGGTAGCACAGTACTCGGGTCTTCTTACTATGTGTACTGTGAAAAGTGAGGAGAAATACGAGAGCAGGCTGTGGATTTAATGATGGGCAAGGGGAAGTGTAGGTGTGACATTGCATCCTGTGTGAAAGGGTTAGGCTATTAAATGGCTGTTAAATTTCAGAAGTGTGCTATTTTGTTGTGGAGTAGTCTCAGTGTTTGAGTTAGGGCTAGTACAGGTAGTGCCAGTGCATAGTAGTGAAAAGGCAGAGCAGGAATGCGTGTTATGAGTGTACTGACATCCTACTTAAAAAGGACAGAGAATTAAAGTCACATGGGTGTTTAACTTAACTGCCTTTCCTGGTTTTCAGATGTCTGAGTTTTGCTGAACTTGACATTCTGGAAGGGCACAAGCTAACAGTAGGCAACCTTAACTCTGAGTTAAAGATTTTTGCCATTTACCGTCCTAGTTTTTTTTTTTTTTTTAAATAGAAAGAGACAGAAATGTTTGTTAGCGGTCATTTCAACGGTTGTGATTCTTTATTAAGTTTACAAAGAAGTTGCTCTGATAAAATGCTTTTCTGCTGTGGATTTCAAAGACTGTTACTTCATTTGCCCCCATTTTACAGATGGGAAGTTGAGGTGAAATGCATCCACATTTCATTTTCTGGATTTCAAATCTTTACAGGTGTTACCTTCACTCCCTTAAGCTCGGATCCCAGCTCACATGAAGAACCAAAGAGTGAGGCTCAGAAGCCTCAAAAGGAGTAGGGTTTCCCAGACCCCAGAACACACAGAGAAGGGGAGAATTCAGGGATGAAGGGTCCTCCTTAACTTTCTGTGCTATCCCTTAGTTCACCAGTTCCTCCTGTCTTCTCCCCTCCCCTGATACTACTTGCACTCTCTTACCAGAGTCCCCACCCTTTCTTCCCTTCCTTATCACCTATGCCCATTGATCAACTTCTGCGTAACATCTCTATCCCTCCCTGCAGGCCCAAACCCATTCTCATAGATTTGGCAATTTTCTGCAATAGACCCAGGGTGGGACACTTATTTAACTAACCATCTTTGGAGTCCACTGGATTAAATGCAAAGGGTTATGTATTACAGCAGTCCAGGTTTGTATGTAACTTCTCAAGAAGGGAGATGGAATTTGAACCACAGGAAATGTCATGAACTTCAAAGGAATATATTGAAGGGCCAGACAATAAATGGACATCTGAGGCAAACAATACTAAGCATTTGCCAGGAAAATCACTACTGGGAGCTGAATGCAAATTTTCCATCCCTGGTTAGGCAAAAACCCAACCTTTTGAAGATATGCCTTGAGGCCAGGATCATTTTCTGCTGATAACCTAGTCCCAGAACCTGGCGATCAAAGGCCTGAGCTGTACAGGGAAATGACTGTACTAGTCATGGCTGTGTGTGTTCTGAGCCAAGGCTGACAAACTTGTGACACAGGAAAATCCCTTGGTGGGGTTTGAAGGACTGACTCCTGTCACAACCCTTATTGGAGTTGAAGGCTGACGAGGGAGAGCAATCCAGTAATCTTACTAGCAAGTATGTAAGGTTTTTCATTGTTTTTAATGTTTTCTCCACAATGGTTTCTTTTGAAGAATAAATGTGCTTGATTACAAAGAACTATGTGGTAACTCATAACTGCTATCAATTACTGCTGTTCACAGCCTTTATGGAGAAAGAGCAGACATTGGCTTGTTTATACAGTCTGGTTTGCTGGCAGTAGAATAGCATAGGCAGAGAACCATGAAGCCCTGGGGAAAAACCCACAACAGGAAGGAGAGAAATGCAGGTTTCTGCCCAAGAAAGGTGACAGCTGAGGAGCTGGGAGCTTATAGTGGGTGCCTTCAAGGGATTAAGGAGGGGGAAATACAGGTACAGTTGCCTTGAACTGTGAAATCCCACTGTCCCCTACTACCACTTACTTTTGCACCCTTAATTACCCATCCTCGTCCAATAAGCGTCCACATCTGTAATTAACTCTCTTTTCAAAAGGTCTCTGATTAAGTCAGTCTCTCTCTCTCTCTCTCTCTCTCTCTCTCTCACACACACACACACACACACACACACGTACGTCTCTGAAGTATGTTCTTCATGCATGGGCAAACCATGCCTTTTCTAAGCTTCCCAACCAGACGGCCAGGATGTTCCCAGATTCTAAGTCACACGATGGGGATGTTGGGGGAAGAGGTTTAGGCAATCCCTGAAAGGCAGACTTCTCCCAGCATGGTTCACATGAAGAGGGGAAGGGCTAGAGAAGCAGGGATGGGAACAGGGCACTCAGAAATCCCCCGGGTGCAGCAGTAGTGATACTCAGATCTGCTTTTGTTCTTTGAGTCTTTTCAAACCTTCCAAGTTGATATCCAGTACAACTGTACCATCTATAATATCTATATCTTGCAGCTTATTTCTTGCCCAAATAATACCACTATCTAACAGCTGTCAGTCTTCTTATCATGGTGTTTATGGCAAGGAAGAAAAGAAGTGGGGATGGTACACAACTTCTCCTTACACCTGAAAGTATCTTAAACCATTGTGTCTTCACTCTCTGTCCTGATGCAGAACACAGGCTTGTCATGCAAAACTTTTATCAAATTAACAATCTTTGCTGAAATTTCATAGTGCCTCAGGATCTTCCAGAGGGCTTCTCTGAGGCCACTGTCAAATAATTTCATAAAAATCAATCAACTGCTAGTATTCTAAGCTTTTCTCAATTAGTCTTCACAAGGTCAAAATCTGACCTGAACATAATTTACTGGATTGAAATCCTGCTTGTTCTTCACTGAGTAATCTGTCAACGGCAGTTTTCATCCTATTAAAATAACAACGCAACACTATTCCAGGCACGGATAAGGCAGTAGTCCCTCTTCAGTTATCACAGATAAACTGCTCCGCCTTTTGCAGGGCTTCTACAGATAACATTCTCTCTCCAATTGTTGGGATGGACCTCCTCTTCCCAAAAATCACTCTGTACAATCTGCACATGTACATCATACTTTCTAACTTTTAACACTTAAGGATCTAACCACAGCTTAATTGTCCCCCACTTTTCAGATGATTTATGGCCTTAGTTGATTCCTCAAATATTATTTCTTCACATTTCTGAATTCCATTACTGGTTCTCATGACCAAACAAAGCCTGGGAATGTTCCATCCTCTGTGGTTAAAATCTTGAGTAAAATGCCACAATGATTTAAGAATTGTGATATCAGTTTTTTAGATAAAAATTTTAGAGAATACTCTCTTGTACACCACCTCGGTTTCCTTTGCTTTGTTTCCCATCCATTCTCTCCTTCTTAATGACGATTTAACTAACTTGTCTTTGTCCACATATATTTGTTGCAGAATAGCTATTTTTACTGGTCTCATTCCTGTTGAATTTTCTTCTTCAATTCTTTCCTCTCCTCAACAAGCCTCCATGTAATAAGCCTTGTGGATAGAGGGGAAGCAGTAGATGTGGTATATCTAGACTTTAATAAGGCTTTTGATATGGTTTTGCACCACATTCTTATTAACAAACTAGTGAAGTACAGTCTAGATGAAGCTACTAGAAGATGGGTGCAAAACTGGTTGGGTAACTGCTCCCAGAGCATAGTTGGCTTGGTTCACAGTCATAGTGGAAGGGCATGACAATTGTGGTACCAAAGTGATCAGTTCTAAGTCCAGCTCTGTTCAATATTTTCATCAATGATTGATGGCACAGAGAGCACACTTGCACAGTTTGCAAACGATACCAAGCTGGGAGGGGTTGCAAGTGCTTTGGAGGACAGGATCACAGTTCAAAATGATTTGGACAAACCGGTGAAATGGTCTGAGGTAAATAGAATAAAATTCAATAAAGACAAATGCAAAGTACTCCATTTAGGACAGAACAATCAACTGCACACATAAAAAATTGTCAATGGCTGCCCAGAAAGGATGCTGTGGAAAGGGATCTGGGTGCCATAGTGGACCACAAGCTAAATATGAGTCAACAGAGTATGTAACACTGTTGCAAAAAAAGCGGACATCATTCTTGGGTATATTAACAGGAGTATTGTAAGACAGAAATGAGAAGTAGTAATTCTGCTCTACTCTATGCTTATTAGGCCTCAACTGGACTATTGTGTCTAATTCTGGGTGCCTCATTTCAGGAAAGATGTGGAGAAATTGGAGAAAGTCCAGAGAAGAGCAACATGAATGATTAAAGGTTTGGCACACTTGACTTACAAGGGAAGATTGAAAGAACCTTTAACTGCTCATGTTAGGACAAGAAGCAATGGGCTTCAGTTACAGCAAGACAGCTTTACGTTGGCCATTAGGAAAAAATTCCCAACTGTCAGGGTTATAAACCACTGGAATCAGTTGTCTAGTCAAGCTGTGTAATCTCCATTATTGGAAGCGTTTAAGAGCAGGTTATACAAAGACCTGACAGGGATGCTTTAAGATAGTGCTTGGTCCTGCTGTGAGTGCAGGAGACTTGACTTGAAGACCTCTCATGATCCCTTCCAGTTTCTATGAATCTATGCAATTAGAAAAAAGCTCCATCTTTCTTTGACCTTCTAATTCCAATATAGCCCTGGCTGCATCCATATTTGCTTTTTTGAAGAAGTACCATTGTTTTTCTATGTCATTTATCCGTATTAGTGTCTATCTCCTCAAATCTTTCGCTAAGCTGCAACTTCACATATGTGTTCACTGCTGAGCTGGCTAACTAGTAACTTGGATGGAAGGAAAAGCCTGTGTATGACCATAAGAGCAGAAGCTACCAAAATGGGACTTCATATCAGTATACAGAAGACCAAGATCAGAGATAGGAGAGAATGCTGTCACACACTGGTTTGTGCAAACAGAGGACTGCAAACAGGGTAGTTTGATAGGGAAGGAGTTGGTGAAGCCCTGAGAAGGAGGCAAAGGCAAAAGCAATCCCCCAGCTGAAGAAGCAAGGGAGAATGCGAAGCTTGTGTGGCTGAATTGCTGACTGTGTTTGTGCCTTTCCCTGTAGGTGATTTCTGTTATTTGTCAGTTACTGTGTGAATTGGGATTGTCATTGTGTGATTGTCTGGGGGCTGTTTGGACCATTGTTCCCTGCTCACCTTTGCTCAGCCTCAATCAGCTTTGGGATCATCCTTCCCCTGTGTGCTTAACGAAGGGCAAGGGCTGACCTAGGCTGAGAAGGCCTTAAAAGCCAGTGGCTGAACGACCAGGGGACTGCAAACAGCAGAGTTTGAGAGGGAGTTTGGGAAGGAGTTGGTGAGGCCACAATGGTGAAGAGGAGCCACACGGCTTGTGCCAGCACCCTTCTGTCTCCTCCACCAGCACCTGTATCCAGACAGATATCCTGCCCATGGATATCTCTACCCAGATCCTGGTGCGGACTTGCAGGGACTGTGGCCTGCATTTCCCACTCACAGACAACCAGGCTAGGGAGATGAATCAATGTGATAGGTGCCTTCTGGTGGAATCTCTCAGGAAGCAGTTGGGAGAGTTACAGAAGAATGCGTCTAGGCTCAGGAGTACCCTGAGTTCCATGACAGCATTCACAAGGAGACATGCAAGGAGGAGAATACTATCCAGGTGCCAAAGACTACTGCTGCACCACTGGAGAAGGATGGGATGCCTATAGCACAGGGAGGACAATGGCAGCTGGTTATCTCTGGCAGCAGGCAGTGCTCTACCCCTGCTCCCATCCCACCATCCATTGTGGTTAAGAACCAGTACATGGCGCTAGAGGCATTGGATGAGGTGGAAGAGGAGACTCCATGCACCCCTGAGGCTGGGAGGATCACAACCATCACACCCAGGAGGAAATGCTGGTTTGTGGTAGTTGGGGACTCCCTTCTGACAGGGACAGAGGCACCCATCTGTCGCCCTGACAAGGCTTCTTGGGGAGCATGCTGCATCTGGGGGCCCATAACCGAGATGTTACGGAGGGATTGTCAAGAATCATCCGCTTCTCTGACTACTACCCCATGCTACTCATCCATGTAGGAACCAATGATACTGCGAGAGGTGATCCTTAGCGGATCAAAAGTGACTACAGGGCTCTGGGAGCGCGGGTGAAGGAGTTCGGAGCACAGGTGCTGTTCTCTTTGATCCTCCTGGTCAAGGGTAGGGGCCTGAGCAGACAGATAAATCCTGGAGGTGAATGCCTGGCCATGAAGATGGTGTCGTCAGGACTTTGGCTTCCTTGACCATGGGGTGCTGTTCTAGGAAGAGGGACTGCTAGGCAGAGATGGACTCCACCTGTCGAGGAAGGGGAAGAGCATATTCGGACACAGACGGCTAACCTAGTGAGGAGGGCTTTAAACTAGGCTTGAAAGGGGAAGGTGATCAAAGCCCACAAGTAAGTCACAACATGGGAGACCTGGGGGAAGGGATGGAACTTGGGGGGTGCCAGGACTGTAACACCGGGGATAAAAGAGAGGGTAGTTGGAACATGGGGGTGGGGTATCAAATAATCATCTTAGGTGTCCTAATGAAGCTCTAATACCTGAGGTGAGCAGGGAAGGACAACACCGGGAGAAAATGCAAAGAGCTAGATGCAATGGAACTGAAAATCGACAGAGGAAAGTAGGGCAATTAGCCCGGTATTTTAGGTGCCTGTACACAAATGTGAGGAGCCTGGGAAACAAGCAGGAAAAATTGGTAGCACTGGCACAGACAAGGATCTATGATATAATTGGAATAACAGACACATGGTGGGATAGCTTGCATGATTGGAGCTCTGCCATGGATGGGTATAAATTGTTCAGGAAGGACAGGCAGTGAAGAAGAGGGAGAGGAGTAGCGCTATATTTAAAAGAGCTCTATGACTGCTCAGAGCTCCACTATGGGTGTGGAAACAAGCCAGTTGAAAGTCTGTGGGTTAAGTTTAGAGGAGAGGGCAACAAGGGGGATGTCGTGATGGGTGTCTGCTATAGACCACCGGACCAGAAGGAGGAGTTGGATCAGGCATTCTATGGACAACTGGCAGAAGTTTCCAGATCACAAGCCCTCGTTCTTATGGGGGACTTCAATTACCCTGACATCTGCTGGGAGGGGAGTACAGCAGGGCACAGGCAATCCAAGAAGTTTCTGGAGAGTGTTGAGGACAGCATCCTGGTACAAATGCTGGAGGAACCAACTAGAGGCCTTGCACCTCTCAACCTGCTGCACACAAACAGAGAATTGACTGGGGAAGTAGAAGTGAACAGCAACCTGGGCAGCAGTGACCATGAGATGATAGAGTTCAAGATGCTGATTAATGGAAAAAAGGAAAGAAGCAAAATGCAGACCCTGGACTTCAGAAAAGCAGAATTTGGCTCCCTTAGGGAACTGATTGGCAGGATTCCTTGGAAGGCTGATCTGAAGGGGAAGGATGTCCGAAAAAGCTGGCTGTATTATAAAGAAACCCTGCTAAGGGCACAGGAAGATACCATTCCGATGAGCAGAAAGAACAGCATACGTGGAAGGCGCTCAGCGTGGCTTAACAGAGAACTCTGCACTGAGCTCAACCATAGAAAGGAAGCTTATAGAAATGGAAGCTTGGACAAATGACTAGGACGGCATACAAAGATATTGCTCAGGACTGCAGGAATAAAATCAGAAAGAGCAAAGAACAATTGGAATTGCAGCTTGCAAGGGATGTGAAGGATAACAGGAAGGAGTTCCACAAGTATGTCAATAAAAAGAAGAGGATCAAGAATGTGTACGCCCCTTACTGAATGGGGCAGGTATCCTTGTGGTAGAGGATGAGGAAAAGGCTGAAGAGCTCAATGCTTTTTTTTACTTCAGTTTTCACATGGACAGCCAGCTCCCAGCCCAATACACTGGGTATGGCAGATTGGAGAAAAGAAAAGAGGCCCTTGGTGACAGATGGTCAGATTAGGGACTACTTAAAGAAGCTGGATGTGCACAAGTCCATGGGGCCGGACGAACTGCATCTGAGGGTGCTGGGGGAGTAGGCTCATGAGATAGCAATGCTGCTGGCCATTATCTCTGTAAACTCATAGTGTACAGAGGAGGTGCTGGAAGACTGGAAAAAAGAAAATATAGTGCCCATCTTCAAGAAGGAAAAAAGGAGGATCTGGGGAATTATAGACCTGTCAGCCTCACCTCAATCGCTGGAAAAAGCATGGAGCAGGTTCTCAAAGAATCCACCCTGATTGGTTAGGAACAGTCAGCATGGATTCACCACGGGTAAATCATGCCCAACCAACCTCATTGCATTCTATGACGATATGACTGCATTCGTGGATGTGGGAAGAGCCATTGATGTGATACACCTCAACTTTAGCAAGTCTTTTGATATGGTTTCCCACAGCATTCTTGTCAGAAGGCTAAGGAAGTATGGGCTGGATGTGTGGACTGTAAGGTGGATAGAGAACTGGCTAGATCAACAGTTTCAGCGTGTAGGAATCCGTGGGTCCATGTCTAGTTGGCAACCGATAACAAGTGGTGTGCCCCAGGGGTCGGTCCTGGGGCCATTTCTGTTCAACGTTTACATTAATGATCTGGATGACTGGATAGATTGCACACTCACTAAGTTTGCGGATGACACCAAGCTGGAGGGCAGGAGCAGGATTCAGGGAGACCTTGACAAATTGGAGCAGTGGGCCAATAGAAATCTCACGAGGTTCAACAAGGACAAGTAGAAGTGTTGCCAGCAGATCAAGGGATGTGATTGTTCCCCTCTATTCGGCACTGGTGAGACTGCATCTGAAATACTGTGTCCAATTCTGGGCTCCCTACTACAAAAAGGATGTGGACAAATTAGAAAGA
>ML682059.1:10877274-11085082 GCA_007922195.1 Podocnemis expansa | reverse complement strand
GGGATTTGATAGCAACCTTCAACTACTTGAAGGGATGCTCCAGGGAGGATGGAGCTCAGCTGTTTTCAGTAGTAACAGAGGACGGAACAAGGAACAATGGTTTCAAGTTGCAGCTGGGGAGGTTGAGGTTGGATATTAGGGAAATCTTTCTTACTAGGAGGGTGGTGAAGCATTGGAATGGATTACATAGGGAGGTGGCAGTATCTCCATCTTTGGAGATATTTAAGGCTCAGTTAGACAAAACCCTAGCTGGGATGATTTAGTGAGAGTGCTCCTGCCTTTTTTTTTCCTCTCTTTTTTTGCACGGGGTTGGACTAGATGACCTCGTGAGGTCCCTTCTAACCCTATGATTCTATGGTTCTGTGTGTGATAGGTGGAGAAGGATATGAAAGAGTTGATGAGTTTATCTAACTTGGAACTATAATATCTGCTGATGGTCAGCTCACTAAAGAAGTGAAGACAAGATCTGGCAAAGGTAGTTGATCATTATCCCATCTGGCAAACAACTTGAAGAGCAAGATGATACACTTACACACTAAAAATATAATTGTGCAACACTGCTATCCTTCCAAAACTCTTGCATGCCTTGGAAACGTAGCTGATAGAGAAAAGTACACACAAGGAAGTTGAATGCATTTCAGAAGGTTGGTTTTAGAAGAATCCTGGGAATTCTTTGGTGAGATCATGTAACCAATGTAGAAACATTGTGCTGCATGGATCAGCAAACTGTGGTCTCAGACAAAGGTGGCTACAGGAGTTCAGCCTGGTCCCCAGGCTATTCCACAGTACAAGTGCAAATTATATCACAGATTGGATTCCACCTGGAAGGAAGAGGTGTAGAGGACAAAGAATTACCTATCACAGGCTGATCGAAAAAGATGCTGTTGTCATGGAGACAACCCACAATGATCTTGCTCTGGATGGACATCAGAGGGGAAGATGGGTTACGTCATGTGCCACTAGGCATTGGAAACATCAGCTAAGTAGGAAAGATAACCCCAATTCCAGCCCACAAGGAGGGCTTAGGGAGTGTGGCTTGAGCCCTTCCAGAAATGCAAGCTCCCACAAGAACCTCGTTCACATGAGAGGGAACAGGATAGGGGGACAGACTCCTGCAGATGGGATGGGCCATCCATATCCTGTCACAAACAGAGAGGGAGGGAGCTCAGACAGCTCACAGAGCAGGGATCCCAGGCCCCAGCTCTCATAGGGAGGGTAGCCAGAAGGACTCAACTTCCCCCAGATATGAAGGTCCCCCTTCTGAAAGTGGCTCTGATTGAAAAAGGAGGAGGTACTTACATCGTGTAGATGAGCTGGGGGCCTTCAGATAACAGTGCATACACAGGAGGGGAATGTGAGGCTGCCAGGTGCCACTTCCCCTATTCTCTTCCAGTTTTCCTACCACTTACCCCCCCATGTGCCCTTTCTTGTGTCACCTCCTTTCACTCCTTATCACCCTATTCCCCCCTACTCTTTTACCTATAATCTCTCTCCATCCAGCGAGTAGTTGTGCAGTTTGTTTTCTTTTTAAAACCACAGTGTCAGCACCATCTGAATATTCTGCTGTAGGTGGATTACCTTTCCCTATAATACTAAAAAATAACCACAGCTCTTGACAAAGGCTGCCTTGCTACTTCCCACCATTTACATTTCAGATTCCTCCCAGAGTTTGAATTTGAACTTTCATGTTGCCATCGTGGTGAGATTTGATGACCATCAAATACATACCCTCAGAGCCACCAAGGTCTTGTGATATAGACTTCTAGATAGCCTTTCGCTCAGCACATGTGGAGTCAGTACGATACATTCAGAGAATGGAAAAGCAAACTCTTTTTCAATAAACATTTTAATTTCATTTGCCCCAAAAGGCTGGTGAGTACATTGCACTCCATTGGGGTAACCCTCTTGTGTGTGAGAACTTGAGGCATTGATCTGCACCCTAGTTTCATCTATGTGCATGCAAGAAACAGAGGATTTTCCGTCTATGGCTATATTTTGGGAATCCTTTGGCCAAATGGCTCTAAATTTGGGTCACTGACTACCTCACAACCTCATGATTGATGCACACCAAATTTCATTACACTCAGATTACAGATTTTAGCATGCTTTGAATTGTAAGGTTTTAAACATAATAATTTAAAACAACCTTAACCTTAACTATAGACTAGTTCTTGCACTGCTATAATTTAGGCCCTGATCCTACATTTTGATCTGCTAGTATGGAGCCCCGCTAAAGTCAATGAGATATGTGCTAAAAAAGCCTTGATGTAAAGATGGCAATTTAAATCCTACATACGAGTACATGTACAATAAACAGAAACCTTCTATACTGAATTATAGTAAAGCTGTCTAACTTAAGAAAATAAAATTGGAACCTCAATTGACCATGGGCAGGAGCTTGTAGTAACCTCCAGTGGAGCCCCTTTTTAGAGTAAAGCAGGGATATAGAAACAAAGTGGTAAACTTTTCAGATGTAAAGAAGTTCAAATATTCTCCCTCTGACACCTATTTCACTACCATAATCTAGTTTATTAGAAGCTAATCTATTTCATTTGAGCTCATTTTGCTAATTTTTTAACTTAAATTTCTGCTTTGCTGGTTTCAATAACACACCCTCAAATTTCTGTATGGTGAATGACTAACTTTTTAATGGAGAAAATCTGAGAATTAAGAGATAAGCTTATTTAGGAATCAGGTGGCAATTTTTGAAGTGATTTCTTATAAAACAGTTTTTCTATTTTAAGTCTAGAAATACATTTTCCTACATTGTGAGATTCTAATACTTGATATTAATGTAAAGCCATTGGAAATGGCTGTTCTCCAACATAAATAGGCAAACATTATTTCACAGAACAAATAAGAACTGCAAATAATGTTAGTCCAGCTGTGCTAGAGAATAGCCATTGGAATAACCAACACTTTAAAGTGCCCTATATAGGCTCTTATGCGACTCCTATCATCATAGTACCTTCCAGTGGTGCACTAAGCATCAATTAACATCTAATGTGTGGTGCGTGTACTACATTCTTCTCCCCCCAAGGATAAGCGCATACAGTGTTTTATTTTGACAGTGCTTCGGGGTTTTTTATTTTTAAATGTTCATATTGCTGTGTTTTTAAGTTACAGAAGGCATGACTGAAAAAATGCAGATTGCACTTGGAGCAGAACGCTGGGAGGTTTGTGGCTGTCCTTTGTTCTTGAGGAAGTTCATTCCAAAATCTTGGATCAGCCCTGACAGTGAAGGATGAAGACCTCATCACTAAGCAGATATGTGGAACTAGTGATTCTCACTAAGCTTCAGTCTTATTTTTCAGCATGATAGAATCCTGGCTTGCCTCTGGGCCAACTACTGTAAAGTCAGAGGCTGGAAAACACCAAAAGCTAAAAATTTATTTATTTTTTGGCTCTCTAACAGTTTGATTCCACCTATTACACTGAGAATGCCACCTCTTCTTAAAAGCGTAATTATAGCTATTTAAAGCTTCACTAATATGGACTTATGAAACAAAATTTACTTTTTACCATATATGGAAAGTTTGTGCAGACTCATAGGAAATGCATAATCTCAATAGAAGCAAGTTATGTTACAAACATTTACTTTGACTTTTTAGATAAAGCCTAATGAAGTAGTTTATTAATGCTTGATCACATTTAATTTTTAACCAGACATGTAACTAATAAGACACAAAAATTTACTGTGAATTAGAATTTTAAAGCACAATTTGAAGTGGAAGGGAAGGAAAGGCAATTAAATAATGGGGATAGGGAGACAAGGAGAAAAGCAAAGAGAGAAGATGAGAGAAAAAGAAAATGTGAGAAAGGGAAAAGAGAACAGTTTGAAAGATGGAAAGTAGCAGAAGAAAGGAATAGAAGAGGTAGCTAAATGTTCATTAGATCCATGCCAGAAGATCTTTACTGATAGCATAGTCAGCCCACACCATCACTAGAAATAGTCAACCTCGAAATATGAGAATGAATGACATTTATCTCTAAATATACTTTATCATGAAATATATTTTTATCTGGCAAGTGAAGACTCTTAGCCGTGGAATAATAACAAAAAGTAGAAGACAAGTTAAGCAAGAGTTTTATACTGAAAACAGGGAACCAGCAGTTGTAAAGCAGACACGTGCATCTCTTATGGGAAAGCTGCAAGGAAATTAATAATAAACAATATTTTAAAGCAATTAAGAACAGGAGTGAATATAACAAATATTAAAAAGGTATGAAAGTGATTAAGTGAATAGAAAAACATTTTCCTACTGATAAGGGCTTCAAAATTTGGAAACTGAAAAAATGAGGGACACCCACCAAAGAGTAAATTACAGGATTAACATAATTGAAGTAAGTAGTGTAAATGAATTCAAGAGATAAACTAGATTTGTTTCTGAGGAAAAGAAGAGATTAAGATACAGACACACACAAAGATACAGTAAGATAGACTGCACTTCCTGTTTCTCAAACAAGCTGTTTATTGTAAACCCTTTGTATACGGACAAATGATTTCATGTGTGTTTACACTGCCTTGCTCATTGAATCCTGATCTTGGTTGGGGGCTCTGGGTGCTGTCATGACTAACAAAAAATACCAGTTTCCACCAGCAATGGCTATGTGGAAAGCATTATGGATGATGAAGGAGAATTTGGAGAAATCAAGTTACCAGGCCAAAGATTGACAACATTTTAATTCATGCTTATGTCATTCTAGAAGAGGACTTCAAAAAAAATCTAGGTGTGAGTACTTGTTCAGATTTATAGAAGTGCTAAAAATACCAGACCTTATCCATTGCTCTAGGGTCTAGACACCCTTAACAAAACAAATTACCCAGTAATTACAATGCAATAACTTACAACTCCTCTCAACCCTGCCTATATTCACATAGGAGGGGTGGAAGGAGAAGGTAAAAGAGCCTTACAATATTCAGGATTGGTGAATGCAACATTCACCTAAGAGGGGTGATCAGATGAAGCAGCTGGCTCGTTTTGACTAGGGACATGATAACACACACACATAAAATAGCTATCCGATCTAGGATTTGAAGAATCTCTCCAGCCTTCGTTGTTAAAGGGTCACCAGAGCCCTTACAAAAACAGCTCTAAAACAGAGCCAGTTTCATAACCTCAAGAGATGTAGCCTTATCCAATACAAAGTATGATAAAAAGAGTGACCTCCTGAGGCCACCTTGCTACTAGATTTTTCTAGCAAATACAAACAGAAAAACCATGTTTCCAAATACCAGTGTTTTTAAGTCATATATGCTGACATTAAGAGGCATAGCCAGCTCCCGATTTCTGGCTGTGGAAGGTGGAAGGTGGAAGGTGGAAGGTGGCCTTGAACAAAGGCAGCTTCAGGTCATATGACTAGAAACTGCCCCCCCCCTTCCCTTCTCTCTCCAGAGGGGGGAAAGGCATCATGCCTGGCAGCAGCACAAACTTTGAGGCCAGTGACTGTGAGTGGGGCAGAGGCACTAACACCAGCACCTGAACTCTGCTTGCAGCCATGAGCAGAGCCGAGCCGTTGGATTTCTGCTCTGCTCACAGCAGCAGCTGCTGGCTGCCCCCATAGCTGCAGTGGAGAAATTTGTGCTGCTGCCAGGTACTAAGGGTGGGTCTCATGGCTAAGTGAGTGGGCCCTTGCCCACCCATGGCTATGCCCCTGCCAACATTTATGATCAGTGACAAACTCTGCTTTAAGGACAAGAGCAACAGAAAAAAAGACCACTTCCTAATGAAACTGGAATGTAACAATGTTAGGAACAAAGGAAGCAAATCTCAGTCACTACCACCACATTTCAGGTAAATTCAGTAAGGGTGAAATCAAGACAGAACTGACATCCACCCTAACTAATTTTTGTAGCAGACCATTCCACACTGATAAACACACTAGGCTTTGGCATTAAACTGATCTGAAACTCCTAGAAGAGTTTAAAAGAGAGGCAATAGCACATCCAAGACAGATAAAACAGAGAACATACCTAATTTTTCATTTTACCTGGCTTCTTAAATTAAATTACCATAGGAAGAGACCAAAACTAAGTCACTCACAATATTGTCCTACAGAAAACTATGGAAATGCATTGATTATAAGATATCATACTGTGTACTACTTCCCTTTGCACTAACTTATGATTGTGACTTATTCTAAATTCTAAATCAGTGGTTCCCAACCTGTGGTCCGTGGACCCCTGGGGGGTGGGCTGCAGAATGGCTCCGGAGGGTTCGCAGACAGGCTAGGAGCTGTGGCTGGATGCCACCAAGGTCTCGGGCTCCTATGCAGACCCCAGCTTCTGGCTGGCAAGGAGCTTCCCCCATGCAGTTTTAAAAACTCCACCTCCTGAGCATGCTTAGACCATCCACATGAGAGTAGCCTGTGCGGGGGCCAGGTACAGCAGCTCTGGCAGGTAAGGGGAGGGGGTCGGAGAACAGGTCAGGGGCCCGGGAAGACTCAGGGGGAGGGGCAGGGACAGGGAGGTTCCCTGGGAGCAGCGCGGACTGGATCCTGCCAACAGAGGCTCCCCCGGAGCAGCAGGGGCTGCATTCTGGCCCCGGGGGTCGCATTCTGCTATGCAGCAGCATGGCCGCACATAAAAATACAGTTGGGGGGCTGAAGAGTTTTTTATTTAAGAAAGAAAGAAAAAAAGGGGGTCCCCAGCCTGGAAAAGGTTGGGAACCACTGTTCTAAATAATGAGAGATTAAATTCTCTCATCTTTCTTTCTTATCATAGCAGCTAGACTTTCTCAAATTTTAATTCAATACTTTACTTTTCAGAATATATATATAAGCAGGTAATCATCTTTCCAAACTTCAAGACAGTTTAGGAAAAAAGAAGCAACAAGTGAAAAGCCAATTCATCCCTGTGAAAAAAATTGAAACTGGCTTCAAAACCACCTTTTCTACAAAAATACCAACGGTAAATCACATGACGGAAAAAAAGGCCAAATTTGGCAACATCCAAAAGCAGCATGACAGCCATTCTTATTTTCATCCTTTGTACAACAAGCTAAGGCCCTCAGAGATTTTCAACACAACTTCAAAGCCATTAATTTAAGTTGCTTTAAAACACTGAAACATTAGCACCAACTTCCTGGAAAACACAATCAATGTCAACAAGGGACCCCTACAGACAATTATATACAAGAAATTCTGGATCAACAGTCACCTTTACAAATCCAGAAACAGCCTCAAACATATCAAGAAGTATGTTATCTAAAGCCAGGTACTCAGACACCACAGAATATGCTCCAAGGAGCAAGTCTGGAATATTCTCTTTAACATACTATCTTCATCAAACAAAAATGCAGTGTATATAGTGCTCTTATAGCCATACCAGTCCCAGGATACTAGAGACACAAGGTATCTTTTTTTGGACCAGCTTTCACCAAACCAGGACAATCCTCCAAGGACAATTGCATCAAGAATGACCCACCTGAACATCCCAAGAGCACCTGCTTCAATTCAGAAATAGAAGCCCATCCAACTGTAAAAGTCTAAGTGGTCACCTACCACCCCCATGCTCAAAACAATATAGGCAACCAAATCTTAAAAGTAATGTTTCTGGAACTCCTCTTTCTGGCCTGCAAACAACACGCTAACCTCTCCACGTTCTTCATCAGAAGCAAGTTCCCCACAAACTAGGGCACACCACTCAAAGTGGCATCAGACCCTGCCAGAAAAACAAATTCAAAACCTGTAGACATATCTCCATATCTACAATGACCAACACCCCCCTCTCCCAACACACCTTTCTAGACTCATGAATCCTGTACTGCCTTGCTGTAGCATGTGGTGTACCTCATCCAGTAAATTAAATGCTCCAAACAACTACATGGTTGAAACCAGACGATCACTAAGTTCTCAATTGAAAGGAAAAGAAAAAAAAGACACCCCTAAAAGATTCAGGGGAATGGAGGAAAAAAATATGTAGACTAGACCACACTGACAAGCCTGGAAAAAAAAACCATCCTAAATCCCAAATTACTAAATACTGCTACTATGGAAGAATTTTTCTACCTTCATGTACTTTCTAGAAGCCAAAGTTCTAGCCGGTACAAACCCCTGTGTCTGAGAACTACTAACATACAGTGGAATTGCAGGTTACCAAGTTAATACCCTGGCTCGAACTCCTACCTTCCTATTACCAAAGCTGGGAAGTTTCAGCTGCTTGATGGAGCTGGCAGCAATCTGAATAAGCCATGAGACTGAATCTGAGATTCTAACTCACTGCTCATATTAGTGAGCAAAGTGAATATGTTTTCACAAAATTTACCCATTGTTCCAAAACTTAGTATGCCACCTTCCAGATCAGAATTTTTTTATGATGCAGTTGTAAAGCTTAAAAACACATGTTTTAAATGAAAAAGCTGACAGATGTTAACACCAGCACTAGCAGGCATTGTTATAATATTTTAGTTTAGCACATGGAAAATGTACTGATTTAATAGATTTATTCTTTTAATGGATTTTTTTTTTTTTAAAGAAAGAGCTCAACTATTATACCCAATTTTTACAACTTCTTTTAAATGATGTTATTTCCAGAATAAACTCATTCAAAAATTCAGAATTAGAATAGTCATGGTAATACCTGCCTAGCAATCAGAATCTGAAAATTTTAGTATTTCTTTTTCTTAAAAACTTGTTATGCTTAACTTAAATACCCAAACTCCAAGAACACTTTCTTCCTCCAAATACAACATGCAGACTATTGTATTTCACTGCATGGACTACAGAACCTATGTAATGATCATCAATCCAAATATCTCTTTTTTCTCAACAGATGGCTGGCATATGTTTGAGTGATGCCTTTGTGACATGGCGCTTTATATTCATTTCTAAAGTGATTCCTCCAAACACACCAAAGCATTTTTAAGTTATTTTACAGGGAATATTCTTCAATCATATTCTATTTAGAAAAGCATACATTCAGAATAAGTTTAATGCTAATGAATAGGTTGTTCTGTTTTAGAGATCGGAAGATCATTTTCCATAAACTTCAGAATATCCATAATATGGAAGGGTAACACTCTCAAAAGCAGTGAACCTGCTCTGGCTACTATCTGTTGGCAGTGCATCAAAGACCTAGCACTGGGGTTGTTGACCGAAAAGATGAGAACCATTTTAAAAAAATCCTTCAGTAACCAACTGTTTTAAGGGCCGCAATGGGTGTAACCTTCTGGTAGGGAGTAGGGGGAGCTGAGTCGGGATGCCTGCTGCAGGGTCCCCTGGAGGGTTGGGGGAGGAGCCCGAAACAAGGAGCTGGTCCCCTGCAGAATCCTTTGGTGGCAAGGGGAGCCTCGAAACTGGCAGGGGCCACCGGCTGGGTCCCCTGGTAGAAGAAGTGGGGCCAGAACCAGGAGCAGACTGCTCACCATGAGCCAAAGAGCCACGTGTGACTCCAGGGCTGCAGGTTGCAGCCCCCTGACCTAGCATAACTGGCTATAAGAGGATTATCCCATCATAGAAGCCTCTTTTGAAGATGGTTTTCACAGAATCTTTCACCACTCTCTTCCATCAACTTCCCTCTGTACCTCAGTCAGCAGCTGTGATTTTGACTCCTTGATGCCTCAGTGGGTATATTTTAGAGCAGCCTGCCAGATTCTGGGAACTGACCCCACACATCCAGCTTCTGCTCTTCAGATACGCTTTGTGATAAATTTATATTTCACTTCCTAATCACCTCAAATACTTTATGTCAACTTATTGAAAGTGAATAAAAGAGCAATGATGGATTTAATTTTTAAAAAGCACCATAGCTGCTATCCTAGTATTCTTCCTTCTACAAGGACAATTATTTAGGTTCTTTTTTGAAAAATGATAAGATCCTTCTACAGACTGCAACAGCATTCAAAAATAGAAACAAGATCCTGCTGGTTCGCTTCAGAAATTCACAATGGTGCAGAGTTCTGCTTCATAGCAGAAAACCCACCTCAAAAGAAAACTTAGTTCCAGACGTGGAAATACTTCCAGACTCAATGCAGTCACCAGTTTATACCTCCTCTCGAGTCTCATCTAACACATGCTCTCAAGTTCCTGTTCAATTTAAAAACCACAAGATAACTGCTGAGTTCCATTAAAGTTCACCAAGCTGCCAGTGCAGTTTTTCACTCCACCATTTGGCACGGGTCCTTCTAAGTTTGCAGTGTTGCTGTAGCTGTGTAGTCCCAGGATATTAAAGAGACAAGACAGGTGAGGTGATATCTTTTATTGGACCAACTTCTGGAACACACCCTTTTACAACAAAGTCCAGTGGAGCAGGTTCAATTGTTCTCAGTGTTACGAGGGACTGTACTTCTTGTCTCAAAAGACCCTCAGGAAAAAAAGGACCTGAAGATGAAGGGGGTGGAATGGGGAGGGGTGGAGGAATGGAAAGGGGCTGAACTAGATGGAGTCCTGTAGAAGTGAAATCCAGGACCCACTTGTCTGAGATGGTAAGGAATGTATCACTGCCTTATCTGATGTGAAGAATTCATGGAAGGTGATATTACTTCTTCCTCAGCTGGTTCTCACTCTTCTGTAAAATCCTGCTGTGAAGCAGGACCCAAGGCCAAAAGTTGCTGCTCCTAATGTGCCCTTATGAGATGGGACTTTATGGAATTGGTCACCATAAGCGGCCCACAGATTCCAATAAACCCACTGTGGTGTTGCATAAGGAGAAAGGGTAGGTGCCCTGCCTGTCCCTTCCAAGGTTGCCAGGTGTACCTACTGCTGGGCGTTTTCTCCTCTGGGTGTATTTCAAGGAAGAGTTGGTTCCAGAAACAAGTGGTCTCCACAAATAAAGCTCTTTGACTGTTTGGAACAGTTCTACACCAGATAAAGGGAGCAAGAGCACTTCAGGAAATGCTAATCACATCAATGTGGTAATCAGAACAAGGATCTCTCAGATCACTGGGTTCTTAGAGTATTTAACACTTTATAGACCATAATTACACTAGACGTCAAGTAGCGCAAAGGATGGAGCAATGCTGAATTAAATTCTTATCTGTTCACCCCAGTCAAGACACCAGCTACCGCATGTTCTGCTAGCTTAAGTTTCACAGTGCTTTTCCAGGGTCTAGTCACATAAAATTGTATTAATGCATTGTGCTTTAAGGTTACAATGATGTTGGTGAGGATAGCAAGATCTGCAGAACAGGTGTGATTACAGCCTCTTGACCAGGCATAGATGGAAGAAGAAAAATATCTGCCATGGCTGCACTGGGTATCCAGGAAAAATAATGAATCCAAAATAAGCAAAGCTGTGAATCGTACTGGAAAGAACAAATACACCACTAAAAAGGTACATTAAAACTCAGTCAACTCTCCACACCTTTGCCCTGCTATTTGTCACCCTTCTCATCTGGACTGAGACTGAAGATGGTTTGCTCTCCAACATGTTATCTGCCTCAGTCAAGTTCAAAGGAAAACCAGAAAGTGCAGTCTTCTCATTTTATAAGATGACCTTGACCTAGTGGTGACCAGCATATTGGTGGAACTGCAGGCCAAAACATATTTGACAGCAGCAAGCCCAACATTGATAGTGTGTGTAAGGGAAGATGATTAAGCTCAATAGCATTCCATCCACAAATGCTCTAGGGTAGAAAAAGGTACTTCTTAACAGCTTTTGGAATTGCAGCAGTAGTAACAAATCCAGTGATGGATCATGCCCTCTGCTCCCACTAGAATCCATTGGCAACCCAGCAAAACCTGATGATCAGTAGTTTTAAACACTAATGAAAGAGCTAACAGAATCATTCCCATGTTGCAGGTTGAATGCAGAATGTCAGACAAAGATAACAGTATCATCTTTGTATTAAGAAAATAACCAAAATTAGAACTGAAGAGACCTGTGAAGTCAGAGTGAGAAAATGAACTTCTCAGGTATGATGTTTTTTACCTTCCTTTAAAGTGGAAAGTTTGAAACTGGGCTCTAACTAGTGAGTCTATTAACTTCACTGCTGCTGCCTGCTGAAGGGCAGATGGCAAAGGGACATGTTAAAATTCATGTCAGTAATAGGTTCCAACCCACCAACTTTACCTAGCAAAGATCAAGACTACAGAAAACTTAACTGAAATAAACCATTTCCTGAATATCCCAGGATACTGTATTACAGCCAAAATTGCATTTCTAATTAGAGCTAGAATATTTTATTCTCTGTGCTGGGTGTGGAGGAAGGGAAGGTGCACAGTTAGAGCAAGTCCTAAAGTCTGTAAAACATTTTCTTAAATGTTTTCATTATTAAACAGGTAATAAATAAAGACTCAATTCCCTGAAAAATTATTTTAACAGTCTTTCAGTAAATACATGAAGTGTGGACTAGACCAGAGGTTTTCAAACTTTTCGACTGGATTCCAAGGGAAAAAAAAATTATTTATTCCCACAACCCAACAATTACATCTTTTGAGCAATGCATTTCAGTCTTTCATCAGCAGCAGCAGGGGGCACCGCGACCCAGTACCTGAGAGTCTGCAACCCAGGGCTGGGTCCCAACCCACAGTTTGAAAACCACTGCACTAGAGGGCTCCTGAGATGTGTAACAGAAAGATAAAGAATCTTTCATAACAATGTCTCCAGTTCCAATCTAATGTAGATTTGTAGTCAAAGATGTTACTGTCTCATGGCATTTTAGCAGACATAATCCAGGTCATCAATGATGTTCACAAAAACACACTGCTATAATTTGAACTTCCATTTTGCTTCAGATGAAAAACTTATCTCTAGAGGTTGTAGAACCTGCAAATCAGGATTGAGCCACACTGCTGAAGCAATTGGGGGCATACACACACCTGTATCTCCACACTACTGTCTGTGTCTGCATGTCTGATAGATGGAGATTGATATCCCCAGGACTGTCAGTAGAAAATGTTTGTTGAGCACTAAACTCACATAGAAATAATTAAAGCACATTTTCAGGAACTAGTATTTGAATTCAGTCATAAATCAGAACTTAAACTCTATAAATTATATTAAGATTCCAAGAATACTGGTATTTGATGAAGGGAGAGCTGACACGTACAGAAGACTATTATACAAACCTATATTTGAAAACCGTCTTTTACAGGATATAAAATGCAAGTACATGAAAAATTGTTTGCACTTACTCAGAAGTCAAATAGAGTACGTCTTAAAATGTTTCATTCAACTTTGGCATTTGATACAGGCAGAGCTAACACAAAGCAAAGTTACTACAAAAATATATGTCTTATAAAATTGAAAATACAGCAAGTATTTGCATTTTATATTGTTTGAATTCATTCGTAGATCAAATTTGTTATAGTAAATCCTAAATTAAATTTTTAAATATTCTCAGGCATTGTCGCTGCCCATTTTCAGATCAAGAAGATTCTATACTGACACGTAACCAGTGGAGAAAAACAAACAAAAAACCCCCCTCATATTTCAGACATCACTTCAAAGTTTCTTTAAAATGAAATGTGTTTGACACTTAGTTTATGGAAGAGTTATGCTCATGATTTAATGAATGCCTATCACCTCACACTTCGAAAATACAATTAAAACCATTTTGGAAAGCTTCATGAGAACAGATTGCCTAAACAGCTCAATAACTTGAGCCATGCACTATGCTGAGGCCACAAATAATTTCTAAATCCATCATCAGCGAGGGAATATTTTGAGATAGCACTGCTTAGCACTTTTAAAGCATGACTATATTTTATACATTTAGAGATTGGAAAGTATTATAGGTACTCATCATCCACCAAGTTAAAATACTCAAGTCAAGTAAGAATAAAAATGGATTACTCATCCCATCTTGATACACAACTACATACCAGCAAACATAATGGAGAATAAATGGAACCCATACCTCTCCAACTTTCAACCCACCCTTCAACCTGAAGGAAAGAAAGACGGCTTTGCAGCATGCCTCTATGGTTAACATGCCTGACTGACATCTGCTGAACCAAGTGAGTGAGTAAATTCCAAAGTCAAGGACCACTCTCCAAGAATGTGCTGCTGACAACAATCCTGTATGTAAATGAACTTATTTGTTGATCACAGCATTTTAGAATGGCATAAGTAAAGAGATATCAGTGAACAAAATAGAAAGGAAGACATACTTCAATTAGCAATTTTTTCATGCATGTGGTCTGATTACTGCTTGAAAGATCATGCTATTATTTCCATTTTTGAAGTAGCGTTCTTTCATGATATACATTTTTTTCCTGGAGGGAAGACAAGTAACATTAGGAAGTATTGCAACACATCAAGTCTCACAGGAGGTCAACAAAGGAGTTGTCTTCTGAAGGTATGAACTTGTCAGTCTTGCTGATAAACAATCACCTAAACCAAATAACCAGGATCAAGAAGTAATCCTTGACTTTTAACATTTAGCACTTACAGAGAACTTTATAGGTTTAAAGCACTTAATAGATCTTGAGTAAGGAAAGATACAACATGACTGAAAATTTTATACTTTTAATCAGCCATCCTAAGAAGGAATAGTTCCATCTTTCTATTAGCAGTTGTACCAATGGTCAGATTCTCAGTGTGGGTCATCAGGGGTTAAAGTAATGTGGAACACACCGGCACCCATTTTTGGGAGCCAGCATTCCAGGGGCCCCCAAAACTAGAGGAAAGCACTGGAATGCAGCGTTCCAGGGCCCCTAAAAATAGAAACAGCAGTTGGAATGCAGCATTTCAGTGCGTCCCGCCTACTACCCCTACAAAGTTTTAAAAGCTCCCAGGCTGGCGGAAGCTCTCAGTCAGAGCAGGCTCAGGGCGGAAGGAGCAGCCTGTTGGGTGGTTGTTTTGCTCCAGCGACCAGGTAAGGGGTCCCGCGGCGGGGCCTGGGCCAGAGGAGGAGTAAGAACCAGGGCTGCAGCAGCCACCAGAGCTGGGAGCAGGGGGCCAAGGCTGCCCCTGCTCCACAGGCCCCAAGGTGACAAACTGGGCCAGGGCCGGGGCTGGGGCCAGCGTGGGGAGCTGCCTGGGAGAATAGCCCAGTGTCCCATTCCCATACAGCCCCAGCCCCCCAACTCCACTGCTCAATCCTCTCTGCCCCCCCCTTCACCACTCACAACTCCTGCCCCCCCACTCCTTCTCTGCCCCATCTCCTGCTCCTGTCCTCCTTCATCATTCCCACCTCCTGCACCTGCCCCCACCTCCTGGTGCCATCCACCCTTTCGCTGCCCCATTTCCTGCCCATGCCCCTCTTCACCACCCTCACACCTCCTTCCTCCCACCCTCCCCTTCACTGCCCCCAGCTCTGCCCCTGCCCCCAGCCACCCCTTCAACACCTCCACCTCTTGCCCCTGCTCCCTTCCTCCACAACCCGCGCTAGGGCCTGCACATGCAGGAAGGGGGCCCAGACAATATGGGAAGGAGGCCCACCAATTAAGGAGGGTTCTGGGGCCCACCAAATTATACTTTAACCACTGGGGTTGGCCATATAAAAGCAACACTAAAGACAAGCCATTGACATACTAAGCCCCCTGCTTTTTGCTCTGCAAACTAACAGTTATGATGCCTTCCTGGAGTCCTCAGACATCTCAAATTCACTCTCCAATCCAATCTTTTGCAAATTGTATATCCTGTTTTCTATCAGAATGAAATGCCAAAATATAGACCCTGGAGATGGTGGTAGAAGTTACGCCCTCAAATTCACTACAGTTCCTTCTTCACATTTTTCCCTATTCGACTCTACAGTTCTTTTTCCTCAGGAAGTGCTCAAAAGTTACCTTCATGATACAGTAAAGAGCAAACAACAGGTTTCAAAGTCCATTAAAAAAAAACAAAAGGAAACTTGTTATTAAATAGAAAATGAGGGAACAAAAAGGGAAAGGCTCTACCTAGTTTTGGATCTTCAGAATATAGTTATTACAGGTGTCAAACTCCATATAGCATCCGGTTAGCAAATCAAGTCAGCAGGATTGCCTTGGTGCACACAGCTTTTGAGATGCACACTTACATATTTTAATAAGAAAGACTCCAAGAAAGTCCCTCATACACAAACTGAGCAACAATTATATCTAACACATGACGGTCTGCTTCTTTATTCTAGCATTGGTGGCTGTCTCTATTTCCTATGGTAATATGTATAGCCATACATAAATCAGACTCATTGGAACCAAGACTTGGCTTTTCATGTTGCTTCTCCATAAGAAGGCAGAGCTCAAGGTCAACAAAAAAGGAAAGAAAAATACAAACTTCTCATCTCCATCTTAGACTCAAGGAAGACTGAAACCATTCTTTTCAGGACCATACTGTAACTGACCTTCACAGTAGGAAGATCAGCCAATAGATTTGCTTAGGTATTTCTGAGGAACAGTAGGTCTGACAGATTCAAAACTTTATATCTTAACTCCTTTACGAAGTTAAGGATGAGCCACCTTCTGCTCTGGCTAAATCCACATCACTTCATAATGGTGCATTTTCTTCAGTCACACTAGGACAAAATGAAGTGACCTCTTACTCTAATGTTCTAGGGAAGTACCCTTTTTATTCCATCCTCCCCATGTCTCATGGAAGTAATAGAACCATTATGCTGAGAAGGCATAAGGGTATCACTTTGCAGTTCATGGTCCCTCGTAAAACTGAAAAGTCAGAGTCTCAAAAACAAACCAAGCAAGCCCCCCACCAAACTTGCTTGGTTCAGGTCCAACTGGGAAACCAGTATGGATAAAAACTTAGGGTTCAGCCAGACTTACTTTCTCTTTAGAAACTGCATGTAAAGGGCTCTGTCAGCAAAGCCTATAACTCACCCACTCTTATTGCAGATGTTGTCTGCTATTAGGAAAGTGGTTTTCTGACACAGTAGGGAAAAAAAGAGTTGCCAGAGGCTTAAAGGGATGTCCCATGAGAGTCACTAAAATCATATTGAGCTCCCACAGAGGAATTGGCTGTTTAACCAGCAGATGGAGATGAGTGACAATTTTCAAGAATCTTAATGCCACAATGTTTGAAAACATCAACCAGCCACCGTGAGGAGTCCATGATTGGAGGAGGAAGGCAGCCCAGTGTATCCAAGTGATAAAAATTTGGGGTCTCCCAGAGTCCTAGAATAGTCCTAGTCTGTTTTATAGGATCTATTCCTTGCCATAGCAGAGGAGAGAGAATGACTTGCATTGCACTTCTGGGAACACTGGGGCCCAAGCGCACAGTAGCATCATTTGCTGGCTCTGAAGGTGACCATTGGGCAGATGAGGACCTTCATAATAAAACTGGGCTCATGGCCTGCTGCAGCAGGTGCTGTTTCAGCCACAAGTCATCCACCACCTGAATCCTGTTTGTGAACAGCCTGCAGACTGAACACTGCCCTTTGATGTATCCTTCGGTGAGATATAAGCAGCACACTGTCTCAAGTTCACTGTTGGGGATGGCCCAATGGCTTCCAATCATGACACACCATGCTTGAATCCTGGTGAGGGCATGACAATGATTCACATAGCTCAATACCTTCTCTCTGACAGTGCCCAGTACAAGATACTTCAGAAAAAGATGCAAGAATTCCAGCAGCAACCATTTCTGTAAGGCATCTTCTTAACTTCCATTAGTTATAAACTGACTTATGTTCTGAATTCTTACATTCATTATCATGGAAAAAACTGCACCATGGGTTTACTATATGGCTGCCTAGTCAAAAAAAGTCAACATGCACCAAGTTTCAATGGATCCATAGATACCTCATAACTAGTATGGTCTTTTCTAAATATTAAGTTAGAAGACAGGTAATCACCTTCAAAGGTGAACACTACCTAAATTTCCAAGCAGACTGCACCTAGAAACTGGGAGAATTCAGCAGCGAGGAACAGGGGAGATGAGATGCTTGTAAGATTGTTAAGGTGGTGATTTTGGTAACCTCAGTAACAGAGACTTGATACTAATGTAGGCACTGAATAAAGTAAATTAGTCTTCAGTATTATCTTGAAAGAAAAGACTGAACATACACATTTTATCTTGATATTTTCACACCACCCAGGAATTGTAAAAAGTAATACATACAAAGTTTAATACTGCATTTAAAAGTTTAGAATTTGTTTTTAAATCACATCAGGGCTCTAAATATCAGTCTCCAGCAGAACATCCTCATATTGGCTGTGAGGTCAGACAGAATGACAATTTTGTCATTAAGCAACAAACATTTTACAGAACATCAATAATTTGCTTTGCCTCAGGGGCTGGTAGGAGATGCTAGGACCTGTAGCGTGCTTGAACAACAGTAAATGAAGGAAAGGAATCTATGCCAGGCTGACCATACTGAATGCCGTTTAGAGGGGTTTCAGAGCAGCTATGTAAGCTCCCCAGGGAGATTTGATTTCTAACGGAAACAGGTAGTTTGCAATGCAAACAATTTATCACTTCTGCAATGATATTTCTGTACTAACTGTGTTAAAGAAACTGAAATCATGCAACGCAAATATAGAAACAGTTCATCAAATCGCAAGTATGCAGTACTGGCCTATGACTTTTTATACTAGAAAGGTTATATATAAAAAATACACACAGCAAAGATAACCATTAGGGTAGAAAAACAAACCCCTAACTGCAAGCAAGTTAAATTATGGCTGCCACAGTGACTTAGCTTATGAAATATTTAATTAAGTATTAACATAATTCCACTAATACAATAATACACTATTACATACTAATTTCTAGCTTAAAATTATGTAAATGGTTACCAAACAAAGCATTCCAGTGTTCAAAAATGCCAGAATTGAGGTTCCTCACACAATGCACACTTGCCAGTGACTTGCACAACTATTTGTTAGACAGCAGAGGAATCCTGGGAATCAGGAATTCTGGACTCCATTTCTGCTTCTGGAGCTCCATGTGGTCTTATGGCTACAGACAGCACAAACAACCACGCAAATTTGCCACAGTCATTTGATAAGTTAACACTTCTTAGTGGATGAGACCTGACTCCAGTATTCATAAGGAGTGGGGCCCTGAATGTCAAGTGGCTTACTTTAATTTAAACAATGGGGGGGACCATAAAACAGAAGTGAAGCAGCCCCTAAAGAAAGTAAGCCACCACACCCCCATTCAAACACTGCTTAAGTTTACCATGTTTATTTCTAACTCTGCCAGTGGTAATCTTGTACAATCTGTAAAATGGGGAGAAATGATCTATCCACCTCCAAAATGAGGGCCATGAGATCTTGGCTCAATAATAAGTGTTTGGAAGAGCTGACACAAACCCATGCAAGTCTCCTGTTCCCAACCCACTCCACTCTCTTAGGCCTAAAAGGACAGCACAGTTGCTGTGGCACCATCAATGCTCAGACCTCACTCTAGACCTTGAAGCCCTGAGTCTACCATCAGCAGGCTCAGCGGGGGCTAGAATGCTCAATGCAGTTAGCGTGTTCAGAGACAAAGCAACAAACCTCTAACAAGATACTGAGTGTGTGCAACTGGCAACTTTCAGAGGCTTACAACTTTGCTAAAACAGTACAGTTTTTGAGAGACAGGAAAGGGCACTTTTAATCCCTGACAATAACTTCCCATTAACTATAAAGTTTCTACTTCAAAATATAAAGATGCAAATGTTTAAAAAGCAGTTGAAAAGTAATTAATGTACTTTTCCAAATGTTCTTTTTTGAAAATGGCTGAACTTTTTGAAAGTTTCTACTTGATGAGAAGAGTGAGTACAGAAAAGTTTCAGTCCTAACATTTTAAAAGGCAATTAAGTAGAGGCTAAAGTGTTAGTGTAACCTTACTACACGCAACATAAGCTCCGGCCTTCAGTGTTTTCCGTATTTCAAAAACAAATGCAATACCCAAAATCCTATAAAGCTATATGATAGGGCCTCCCCTCTCCCCAGCAAAAACAAACAAACAAACAAACAAACAAACAAACAAAAACCACACCCACACACCCCCCACCCAAAAAACACAAATGCAAAATGAAAATACATATCAATATCTATCAGCCAGGCTGTTTAAACAACTTTCCAAAATTCAGTGAGTTTTTGGATCTCCTTTGATCAGTAATCAGAATATTAATTCAAAAAGAAAACAATAGATTTACACATTCTCTGAGATTAATATTAATGCAACTTTTAACAGTGACAGTGAGCCACTGTTACTCTGATTCAAAACAAGTTTCTGATAAACAGATTAATCAAATGACTGAGTTTATATTTAAAATGACCTGTGGCATAGAAATGTAATGTAGTCACAGAGTATAAGCCAGTAGGAAAATTCCAGAACAGACTTTGTATCTTTTAAGGTTTCTTTTCTTTTCTTTTCTTTTTTTTAACCATACACAGCTTCAAGGGAATTACTGAATGATTTTTACCAGTATATTTTGTTTTTCAGAAGATTAGTACCGATAATAAATCTCAACACTTTGTATTCTGCTTTTACTTATGACTGCCAGGCATGTACAATAACACAACAGAGAATGATATTTAGTGTTTTACAGGAGAGTGCCAGAAGAGAGCAAGGAGAGTAGTAGGAGTGGAAGTGTACAAGCAGACAGCCAGAGAGGACCATCGCTCAACATGGAATGGGGTCAAGACCAAAAGATATTCTTCATTCTCTAAGTTTTAGGATTTTAGAAAGGCTTTTCCAGATAAGTTTAGCAGGAAAATATTCTTCTTGCATCAGCAATGGTGTGATTATTTGAAGTATCAAATTAGCCAGGACAAAAAGACATACTCCATGAAGTACACATGGGAATTACATTCTGCTGCTCCGCAGGAAATGTTACAGGCAGCTGTAGCAAATTCTGAACAAAAATTTTTTAAAAAATTCACAGAAGGATGGCTGCTCAGAGAAATGAGAGATTTCAGCTACTGTGTGCCTAATTTAAGTTGTCCATCAAGAATGGTCTATGTTCTGCCTTTTACTGCAGTGTTTCACCAGATCCCTCTCCACCGTGATGCATGAAGCCAGCAAAATACTTCAATGCCGTCCATTAGAGAAACAGAATGTCATACAGGTTTTTTAAAGCTCAGGCCATCACAGAAATATCCTGATATCCAGTGTGGCAAAAATTCAATCCAGAAGTTACTCATACTTTTGTGGTTTCTAACGAGGCCAAACCCTAAATTGCTTAGCCCCCCAAAAAGGCAGAAGATTCAACAGGGGTGTCAAACGTGCCACCCAGGAACCTCCTCCATCCAGACGATGACTGCACTTGGCGGGACCACACTCTATCCCTAACAGATAGCAAGAGAGAGAACGTGGTCTCACATACGCAGTGGTCCACAATGCCATGAGCGTCAGGTCTTGCAACATCAAAGAGTGCTGTGCATGTGAGACTGCTCTCCACGAGACTATGCTCTCCTCCAACAGAGGGGGGAGTAGGTATTGTGGAGCACAGTTTCACATACACAGCACTCTGCAATGCTGCAAGAGTGTTGTAGTATTTTGATTTATGGTATATACGGCCCACTTTGTCTTTCACTAGGACAACAGACACCACCTTCATTTCATCCGCTACTGCTTTTAATCCAGCCTCCTGGTCTGCTATTTATTAGTGAAATAAAACCATCTCCTCTTTCTGTATTTTCAAAAACAAGACTACCATTTGTTGATTGCAACACCAATCACAGAGTCATTTTTCAAAATGAAAAAGGGAGGGCAGCTATTCTACTAGGGCTCACAGATTTTGGGCAAAGCAGCTTACACAGTCTCACTGCAAACTGCTGCATAAGTAGGGTTGTGAAAACATAGTTTGGTAGGAATTCTTGGCTGCACCACCACCCATAAGGCAATGGGAACACACTGTTCTTATTCATTTTTTTAAAAGTGCCACTGGACTCCTTGTTTGTTCTGCTAAACTAGATTAACATGGCTACTTCTTTGGAACTTATTCAGGCAGTTTCCCCAGGGGCTAAGTCACAATGGGGCCTCACTGCACCCTGACTGCTCTTTAATAGTTTTGCTAGTATATCAGATTGCAATGTGAGTAGGCTTCATTTATAAGCAAGATGTTACAAAATTTTCTTTCTTTAATAGACTTTTTAAAATAAAACAACAGAGCTAAATCAGGGTTTACTTTGAGTTACTTACAGTGCTGATCACAGTCTACTCTGGCAAACACTACTTGATTCTTATCTGGATATTCTTCCTTAATGACATTGGAAGCCTCCTCAAAAATAGGATGAAGCATTTGGCTGAAGCGACACCTGTTAGCAGTCAAAGACAGCAAATATGTTAACGTTCAAATGCGAGTCTCATCAATTTTGTGCACACCAATCTTCTGGATGAATACTTACACAAACCATTTTTCCCGGGGTGGGGGAAGGTTAACATAACAAAAGTAATGTCAAAGAACAAGTTGACTTTACTTCATGTTCCAGTGCCTTCAAATACTGCAAATTGCTTTGCACCGGTTTAAAGCACAATAAGGTGACACGGTGCACTGTAGTGCAATTTATTCATTGTGTCTACTGTAATGTTGAGATGTTCAATTATATTAGCTTTCCTATTTTATGAATTCCTCAATCCTTATTTAAAGTTCATAAAACAGGCACTCTCCTGTATTTTAGCATGTGCATGAGGTGGCTTTGTCCCAAATGAAAGTATGTATTTGTGTGGGACTCAGTTGGTAGGTCACATGAAAGTCACAGTAACATTTCCACCTATACAAGAAAGAAAACACCCAAAGAACATTAAATGTTAGTAAAGGGAATGTGCACTTGTGATTATTCCAGAAAATGACTGAATGACTATCAATTTATGTAAGCTCATAGAAACTACATTCTATTCAGAAAGTCAAAGATTCTGTCTCCTATATTATAGTTTCCCAAGTAGAACTAACAAAAATATTATTTGAGTTATTTATGACTCAAATATTCTGTGCTAGAACAGTCAAGTTCATGTAAAACAATGCCATCAAGTTCTCATGGAAATGGTATCACTCACTACACTGTCAAAGAAAACAGCTGAACCCAAACCTGAGTGCAGTCCAACAGCTTTAATTACACTTCGAAGCAGAGAGAACAGATAAAATCCTGGTCTCTGCCCCTGAGATGCATTACAGAAACTTTTATAGCTTATCAGCTACATTAACATAGATGCATATACATAGGTAAATGTAACAAGACCTAACATTCTCTAATTGGTACAAACTAACATCAGATCCCTAAAAGGAATCAGGGTCAAAAGGGAAAAATCTCATATAACAGTCAAGAGAAACAGTATTACAAGTTAGCACAATCTAGGCAGGTTTAATAAACAATAAGTCAAGATGTCAGGACCTCATGTGGAGAGGGAAAAACAAGGACATGGTAGGCTGGCACAGAGAGGTATTGATTACATTCTTTAGGTCTGCAGTTCTTCACCATATCTTTACTAGCACTGTTATTTGTCTTAGAGTGCATTCCTTCTAAATCCTCTCTCATTCATGTCTCAACCTGGTCAGTTCTCAGTTAAGAAATTCTTTCACATACTTATTGCCTTAGACCAGGGGTCTCAAAAACATGGCCCGTGGGCCGCATGCAGCCTCTAAAGTTATTTCCTGTGGCCTACAGCGACACTATTGTTACCAATATTTGCAACATTGTTGTATGAAAAGGTTTCAGTGGTGTGGCCCTCGGGCAATGTATTAGTCCTCATGCAGCTCTCGTGATGATCTGAGTTTGAGACCCCTGCCTTAGACAGCTAAATTTAAAGTCCCAAACTTAACATAATGGTGTGGTAACATGCACACAGATAGGGAATTCCATGGTTACCTTCTTACAAGGGGGTCGGATTTTCAAGTGAAGTCTCAGGTAGAGAGCCTCCCTCCAGCTTCAGGAAAAAAAGGATGAATGCAACAGAAAGAGGCTCTAAAACCCTTAGCTCTTTGAAGGACATTTTCTTTACATTAAAGATTAAAATGACGACCACAAAAAATACAATAAGCCCATTATTTATTTTGATGCACATTTTAGTTTGTCTTCTACTGTTCTCCACATTTCCTCTTTTTGTCACACTGCAGAATTTTCTGTTGAAAATTTACATCTGCATCATAGAAGCTCCCAGAGGCAGCTGGGTATGGGAAACTGAGGAATTTGTTTCAGATTAGTACACGTTAGTCAGTTTATGTTTTTACTAAAACAATAAAATGTTGAAATACTGAAGTGCTGACTTTAAGTGGATATTAGTCAGAATTAACATTTCATTCAGGGCAGTTCACTTTCAGAGTTATTGTTTACAGCACAGCCGACTGTCTGCACTGTTTACATTTTTAAGACTAACTTCTACGGCTAGAAAGATTTATTTTAAAATAAAATCTTAAGGGCTTAATTACTTGCAAACTTGCACTAAAAATAAAATAGACTGAGGCCTTGTTTACACTTAAAAGTGTTTGCCTATGAAGTTATGATATGAAAGTTGCTATGTGGGGAAACTCCGTTCTGCAATGAGGATGCCACTTTTACTGGCAAGACTGTTCTGCTGCGTTAGTGTCTCAAAAGCAGTGTTCTGAACAGAATAAGGTATATCAGCAAGAGCACTTTTATGGTGACATAACTGTGTCTATGGTAGGGATTTTCACCAGCATAGCTATGTTGGTTAGGGGTGTGATTTTTCTACATTCCTTAGCTACCCCTGCTTTTCAATGCAAGTTTGTGTTACACCATACCTTAGGACTAGTGCATATATGGAATTCTTCCTGAGTATATACACAGAGTTATTTAGGAAGAGATACCTCATTTTAATTTACAGCTTTCAAGTGTAGACAAACCCTTAGATTCATGACTACAATTCTATGCTGAGACAGGAATTCGGTAGCATTAAAGAAAAGGGCTCTGATTAAAAATGTGGAAAATAGTCAACTGGAGTTGCTTAATTTATCCCACTTTATTCATTTGTAAAATAGGGATTCCAATTTACCACACAGGAAGGTTTTGCACATTAATTATTGGTTGATATTTGCACAGTGCTCTGAAAATATACAGCATTATTACTGGGACACCTTGGTTGCCTACTGTCTTTGGTTGCCTTGGCTGTCCTACTGAGCTGTACCAGTCTAAGAGACCAAACGTTACACTTCTGTACCGAATAAAAATATTATACTAAGTCCTGGTTTACATGCAAAGTTGCCCCATTTTAACAAAAGATTAAATATTTAATCAATTTAGTTAAGCCAGTGCAAGCCCCTATATGAATACTGTCATTGGTATCAATGCAGCTTAGACTGGTTTAATTTGTAGCAGCAAATTTAAAAGCATATGCTAAACCAGTATAACCAGTATTAAACTGATATGTGGCTTGGTCTATTCCACTTAAGTTATAATTATACCAATGTATTGGACAGAGGCCAAAAATGCCCCAGAGTAGATGCAGCTATGCCAATGGAAGAGGGCTGCTGTTAAACTGGAACAGGTGTAAAGAAGGGCTACTAAGATGGTCTGAGGAATGGAAAACTCGCCCCATGAAAGGAGACTCAAAGAGCTTGGTTTGTTTGGCCTATCTAGAAGGTGGTTACGGAGAGATACAATTGCTCTCTATAAATACCTCAGAGGGATAAAGTCTTTAAACCATGATTTGAGGAATTCAGTGACTCTGCCAGATGTTAGGGGTCTATTTCAGGAGCAGGTGAGGTTCTGTGTCCTGCAATGTACAGGTCAGACTAGATCACAATGGTCTTATCTGACCTTAAAGCTTATCAGTTATTGTTCTTCAGAGAAGTAGTAACCCTACATTAGCAGAAAAAGTTTGTGTTGTCATAGGCTGTGCCTACATTTGGGGACTATGCTGAAACAGCTATGCCACCATACAGGCTCTGTAGCACCAACACAGGTGTTTCTAATGGCTTAACTAAATTGGTTTTTAAATTAGATTAGTTTTAAATTAAATTAAACTAGTCTAAACATAAAAGTCGCACACATCTTGAAGAGATGAAGTATTTTATCTTTGACTCTCTCTCTAAAAGATACGAGCTTAAATTTTCAGATCAATTTAAAATACAATTTTAATCACTTGAGAGCAGCTGATTGAATTATCAGTAAGTAAAATCTGAAAACAGTTTTTTTTTAAAAACTGGTTCACACTGCTTTTTGCCTCCTTCTGAGGTACAGGAGGAGGAAAACCCTTAAACTTGGTTATTTTGTCACTTTTGCTTTATTTTTACTTTAGGAATGCCAAGTCTAATCTTCCTGGATGACTTCAGATTTCTCAGGTACATACTGGCAGCTCTCAAATCTTAACTAAAGGAGCAATGATGTTCTGAGTTTAAACACAGATTTCTTCCTCCTTAAGTATTAGTCACTAGAGCTGGTCTCAGAAATTTTCACAAAATAATGAACCTATGATAGCTGTGGGCTTCACTGTTTTCCCTGAATAATCCATCTGCTGAAAAATTGTACAAGAATCCAGCAGAAAATGCCTTTTTATTTTATTGTTTGAAGAGATAAAAAAAATCAGTATGCAGTATTTAAGGGAATCAGAAACTAAATTTTCTTGCAATTAGTTAATGGAAAAATACCAAACAGATTCATTTTAAATAAGTGTTTTACAAAATTTTAACCAGTCTGACCAAAAAAGCCTTCTCGTCAGTCTCTTGACTCTTGTGATGTTAGGATCTCACAAATTTTCTATTTTTATTACCTTTCAGAATAGACAAGACTTGATTTTCTAATGCAACATTCCTCTGCCCTTTCTTTTTCTTTTTTGGGGGGTAGGGAGGAGAAACAAAACAAAACAAAAAACTTTCAGACCATCATTCATTAGAAAAGAGCTTGAAAATTTAAGTGGATTTTGTCCCTTGAAGAACAACTTAATATAGAAGTTATGGCAACACTTGTTAATGGTAGCAAGTACCTGATTAAGATTACAAAATTTCTTCCTTGGCAGATGTCCTAATGAAACAGTCTGCACAGCACACTTGAAAATTTTTATATGAAAAACCATAAGAACTGGTCTGAAAATTTATTTATTAGAATGACAGGCCTTTCTTTGATTAGAATGGTAAGAAGTGTTATAAGTACAGTTTCCAATAATTTAACATTAAATAGAAAAACTTTTGACACTTACCAATCAGCATAAAAATTAACTAAAGCAACATCTGCATTGTCTGGAAAAAAAAACACAAAACGTCATGTGATGCAAACATTTATTACAGCCATTAAATCAGAGACTACTTGTATTATAGCATGTACAAGCAACAATGACAAGAGTTCCCAGATTATGGAGATTACAACCTACTGCTTCTTATATATTTAGTGAGTGGGATGGATAAACTGAAATATTGCTATGAATGGACAAAGTCTACCTAGGAGGACAGAGAAAAGGAAGGGCTGCTATCATGTCAAGTGTATTTACAGTGTCAACAAGCTACAATTAGAGTGAAGTTCTTTCCATTAGGATACAAACAAAAAACAAACCCAAACAAATAAATGACATTTGGAATCTGTGACATGAAAGTGAGAAGCTCCTGAACCTACTGTTGGCTCCAAAACAGAGGATGTAGTGCTTACAACACACACACACCAATACAAAATGACAAAAACATTTAGGTTGCAAAGTTTAGCACCAAAATATTCAGGAAATGCCAGAATTAAGGTTGCCTGTGAAGCCTTAATGTGGTCCCATTTTGTGTCTTCATTATGATACAATCTTTAATTACATGAATATACATCTTTTTTACACAAGACCCTTGCTTCATTGAGTGCACAGGATGCACAATGCTCACTTAGTGCACATTCAGTATTCAATATTTTGTTTTCTCCTCTTTGTTCTGTGTCTGATCCTAGGCTACATTTACTCCACCGTAGTCAAATCCTGCTCTGAAGTCAGCATTATTAATTTCCAAAAGAGCTCTTCTGTTGTGTTTGTCACTATAGTATTGAAGTCTTACCATAGTTAATGTTTATGAAGTCCATAACTCCCTGGCAAAGTGAAGAGTTGATATTCCCATTTTACAGATAGAAAGGGGCACACAGAGATTATGGTCAAAAGTAACCATTTAATTTTGGGTGACAGGTTTGAAATGCCTAGGACCTGATTTTCCATGGTACTCTGCATTATATGGAACTTCATACAGCCAGATTATCAATCCCATTTGTAACTTAGTGTGCTCATCTCTTTCACAAATCAGACCCCAGGTTCTCCAGTCAGGCAACTCAAAAGAGGAACACATGATCAGTGATCACCTATGAAATGGGTGGTTTAAGTGATTCCCCATGGTAAGTTAAGAACTCTGGCTGAGGCAAGGACAGAATGCAGTTGTACAGAGCAGCATTCTAAGTAGAGTGAAATTCAGTAAAGACAAATGCAAAATACTCCACTTAGGAAAGAATACTCCATTGCACACATACAAAACGGGCAATGACTGCCTAGGAAGGAGTACTCCTGAACGGCATCAGGGTTCCATAGTGGACCACAAGCTAAATATGAGTCAACAGTGTGATGCTGTTGCAAAAAAAGCAAACACCATGCTGGGAAACTTTAACAGAAGTATTGCAATTAAGATATCACAAGTAATTCTTCAGCTCTACTCCACTCTGATTAGATCTCAAATGATCTACTGAGTGCTGTTCTGGGCACCTCATTTCAGGAAAGATGCAGACAAACTGGAGAATGTCCAGAGAAGAGCAACACGATTAAAACAAACAGCGTCCTGTGGCACTTTTAAGGACTAACTGTAAGTTTCCCCTGAAGTGGGATTTTCTTCTAGGAAAGCTCATGCAATAAATTTGTTAGTCCTTAGAAGTGTCACAGGACTACTCCTTTGTTGTGCTGAGCTAGATTAACATGGTTACCAGTCTGGAACTTGAAGAACGATTAAAGGTCTGGAACATTTGACTTATGAGGGAAGATTGAAAGAACTGGGTTTGTTTAATCTGGAAGAGAGGAGCTTGAGAGGGGACATGATAAAAGTTTTCAAGTACCTAAGAGGTTGTTACAAGGAAGAGGGAGAAAATATTATTTTTAACTGCTGATGATAGGACAAGAAGCAATGGGCTTAAATTAGAAAAGTGGAGGTTTAGGTTGGACTTTAAGTAAAAATCCCTAACTGTTAGAGTGATTAACCAATAGAATAAGATGCCTAGGCAGGTTGTGGAATCTCCATCATCAGAAATTTTTCAGAGCAAGTTAGACAGACATTTGTCAGGGATGGTTTAAGATGGGACTTCCATGTGTGCAGGGATGGGACTCAATGACCTCTTATGGTCCCTTCTAGTTCTGATTCTATGAAGTTACGTTCCTTTCTGTGTGCTGAATAGGGCTGTGAGAAGAGAAGTTGGAAGGTGTAACAATGAGTCAGTGGTACTACAGACAAAAGCCTACCTACATAAACATGATTTATTCCCAGAGCATGGTCCAGCCTGTGCAGTGAAGAAGGTAGGGTGCTGTGTAAAAATATGTTTAATTAAAGACCAGCCTAATTAATATTATCAAGGGGGCTGAATTAAAAGTCCACAAGCCACCTTTACTCCGGAATTTCCACAATGCTTAGCTTTGCAACCTAAATGTTCTTTCAATGTAGCTGTATGCGTAATCTTGTAGGGTCTTTAAAGCAAAGGAAAAAAAGTCTGTTATGCAGCACCACATTGACATTCACATAGTTCATTAGTAGCATTAGTGCCTTTTGAGCCACCACAAAAACCTCTGCTATCGGAGCTAACGGTGCCAGACAGAGGCTGGGAGACATGTTTGAAGGGTATTAGATTTTGAGTTTCCTAGTTTCTGGGCTTTTCCGTTAACCCCAGGAAGGGAATGAACTGAACGGCGACTGGCTGGAGGGCCAGGTCACAAAAACAACAGATTGTTGTGGAACAAAACAGCTAGGACATTAGACTGAAAGGGTCTCTGCAATATTGCACCTGAACATGAGATGAACTGGAGGTGAGTGGCTCAAGCATGCTCTCAAACTGAAAAAAATTCTGGCCTGAAATGGGGAACTGGGGGACAGGATGTCTAACTCCAGATGGGGCTAGTTGGGAATTATGCAGATAGCTGTGACAAAACTAAGGGCAGCTACACCTCTCACCACAGCACCCTGCCCTTGTTTCAGCTCCCAGCAAGAGAAGTATTTTTTCCTGTTTTACTACAAGGACTGGTTCTATTTCCCATATGCTCTGCATTCCTTTAGAGCCTCTGGAAGGAGCCGGAATTGTAAATTGACATTTCTGATGGCTCTGAACAGCTTCAGTTTTCCATAAAGATTTCCACTGTATCACTAAGGCAGCTGACAACTAATCTGCAACAACATCAGATCTCAAGGACCAAAGTCCCACGACACAGATTTGTATCCTTTTACTTGTTCAGAGAGAAGCACTTAGGCCATATGAGTGTTGGGATAAGAGGGATCATACTTGCAATACTGCTCACCCACGTTAGTACTGCTTGTAAAGGCACGGAGAAGCACTTAAGGTGTCAGTGACGGTTTTGGCCATTTTGGGGGGACTGGTTGGATGCCACCTGAAAGTTTCATGACCAAAGGAAAAGATAGAGGTGATGCCTGACAGAACTTGACACCTATGATTAGGGCCTGTACATTAAGGAGGCCACCATGATTTAAAAATCAACCCCAGTTCAAAATGTTAAATCCCAGGGAAGAGAGCCATTTTACCATCAGCAGTCACATCAGATTTAATTCAGACTGGTGTATGCTGAGGAAACTCCTGACTTACAATATGGAGCTAAAAAGAAAGAAATGGTAAGCAAAAAGCCCTCTTTACTGTTTACTTTTCCTTCCATATCTCAGCTGCTTGTCCCTCTCATCACTTCATTACCACTTACTAGGGGGACAGAGCAGAAGATGGGGGATGGAGCTGTAGTGAGGCTTGGCAACTGCAGCAGAAGCCAGGAACAATAACTTGGCCATTAGGGCATAGTAACTCACAGCAGAGATGGTGACAAAAGCATGACACTTTCCTAGTCTTTTCAGCATGGCAGAAAATACCCAATGCAGTATTACATCTTCCCAGGGAGCATGACTGGGGATAGATAGCTGTAACTTGTCTATGGCTCTGTAGATGTCCTCAGTGTCACAGCTCTCAAATACTCTGCCTAAGAAAGTTTGTCCACAGGGTTTCTTTTGTGTTTCTTGAATTGAATTATATAATTTGATCCCCAAACTCTCATTTGGATAGCTGATCTTCCTCCGGGGGAAGAAGAACGCCTCATTTTTAGTTATACACATGCATACCCAGAGAAATCAATGCACATGTGTGGCCTAGTCTTTTCGGCAGTGATCTGCCATACTGCACTCTGTGAAAGTGAGAAGGGCTGCACTGCTTTTATTTGTTTCTTCTTATAACTCTGCTTCAGAGAGGACCTGTGAAAAAAGGCTCCTAATTAATAAATCATTAGGATGTTGGAAACAACTGTTTGCTAAATGAGATTTTTACCCCTAGTAAAATAATGGAACAAATATTGAGGGTAAAAAAAAGATCACTTTCCATTTAAGAACAGCAGCACTACAAGCAACAAGAAGTACAGCTTTACAAGAAAAAAATAACAGTCAGCAAGATTGCTTTTAAACAAAATTACAAAGTTACTACATGAGACAAGGTGGGTACTAGCTTTTATTGGAGCAACTTTGGTGAGACACACAACTTTTCAAGCCACATGTAGTTTTTCTACAGTTCAGCTTTACTGAGTGAACAGAATACAAAATGGATGTTAGAACACCATTTACATAGCGTTTTCTTGAAATCTCACTCTCAAAATTAATTACAATTGGCTTGGATATGAAGACTCAGACCAATGGACTAAAAACAACAAAAAAAGATACAACAAGGGATCCAACTGAAGAGGGTGAGGAAGCAAAAAGTCTATAGAGTACTGCACAGGTAAGTGGCCTTATTTGAGGTTTTTACTAATTAGTTGTGTGGAGTGTGTTAAGGAGGCTAAAGAACATTAAAAAAAAAAATGTAGAAATTTGAGGTGGCTCAAAGAAACATGCAGTACTTATTGTGAAGGATAGTATGTTGAAAAAATCAGAAAATGACAATTTAAACTATAGTAAAATATGTGTTCATGGAAAAGGGGTTCCACAATTTTCATCACCAGATCATCACTTAAGTCATTTAAAACTGGACTCTTTACCCACCATTTCATACAATTACTTCATGAAATAGTCCTGCAGTACCATATAATCTTTTTTTATTTTACAGCTCTAATTTCTAGTATTAAAAACCCATTTTCCTTTACCTATTTGAAGTGTACAGAGAATTTGGTCAGTAAAGCACAAAGTTTACCTCTAGGCAAACTGGATATTTATTTTGTTCTAGATGAAGAATTTTCAGGCAAGGAATACACATCTGACTGCATAAAGCAAACACAATAAGACAGCTGGTTGGTGATCACTCTCTAACATTGTATCGACTACTTTTTGTTGCAGAAAATCTTCCCACTTTCTATAATAATAAATTCATTTCAGACATCAATTTTTAAGCCATTTAAGAGCCTAATTTAAATGACAGCACGGTAATTTTCAAAGTTATCCTTCAGTTTGGAGAATCAATTTTCGGAGAAGACACTTACAAAAGTCTAATACTTAATATTTCTACAAATATAGCAATTTTCAAAGCACTGTACAAACAATCTGACAATAACTCATGTTAAACACACAGATAAAGAACAACTGTAGATGTGCAAAGAAAAGAAATTTTAAAGTACTTACTTAAAATGTCATCTATATTTCCACTATCTAGACTAGTTATTTCACTTCTTGCTGGACTCAAAAGCCAAGATACCTGTAAAGAGAAAAGGTTTTAAAGCTGTATTTCAGATTTATAATGTTTCAACATTAAGAAATACTGCTTCATAAAGATTTTAAATATTATATTTTAAAAATGACAATACACAAACACAGTGAAAGTTCAAGATAAAGTCCCCTACAAATTTACAAGTAAACATATATCTATATATGTGTGTGCGAGAATAAATCCCTCATGTAATTAATGTGTTACCAGATTATAATCTATTCAATTTTCCCTCTATTCTTTCAGTTCTATTCAATTTTCCCCCCTATTCTTTCAGGATATTCAATATATATATATTACAGGTAATTTCTATGTCCAAAAGGAAAAAAATCTGTATTAAAAATTATTTTTTAAAAAAAGACAAGACAAAATCCTCTATTCCTATCAGTCAAGTGAAAGGCAATATTAGCAATGCATCTTACTTCATAGAGAAAGATTTACAAATACAATATTAGTCTCACCTAGGAATTAAACTAAGAAGTTGGTTGTTTTCGTAAATTGTAGTTGTGTTCAGCTAAACTACCTATGTTTTCATATCCTCATTTTCTACAGTATCCGATCTCTTCAGTCCTTGAATGTAACGGTATTCAATTATATTAAACATCTATAGAATCTATCACCGCAACAGCTAGATGCTTTAATCACAAAATTAAGTTACATATGCTAGACTCAATATAATTATTATGGCAATATTAAGTTCTATCCTCATTTACTTACCTTTTTCTTTTTGTTTTTTTTTAAATAAGAAAGAGATAGTTTAGCAGTGTGATTAGCAGTTAAATGTAGGGAAAATATTTCAAGCCAAAGAAAATATAATCTGTTACAAATGAGGTTTTGGGTTTCACACTGCCTTCCATCTTCCTTTCTGCAAAGACTACGACTCCTCTATGGTGCAGAGGAATCTGACAAGAACAGAGGGTCCAAAAGCACCAAAGAAAAATGTCAGGAGGTAGACAGTTGCAGCTGTGTGAAGAAACACACCAGCTTACCAATTTCACTGTTTATACAGAGACCCTGGGACAGAATGGTCTCCTGAGTAGGCCATTCCTCATGGAGAAATCAGCAATCCCGGATGAGAAGGTGAATAGAAGAACAGACATGTTACAGGTAAATCTTCACTGACAAAAAAGAAATTTCATCACAGGATAACTAACACTCATTACCTATCTCACTGTAAAAACATGTGGCAGCAAGACACTATAGTTTCTGGTGAGGTCAACCACAGTGTAGGAGAAGAGGTGGAAGATTGCTGACTGCAACAAGTTACCTCAAACAACCAAAGATGTGTGTGTCTGAAATCATTTCCTGGAAACTGAAATCATTTCCTGGAGACTGCTGGGTTCTGGGACTACTCTCTTATGTTTAAAGTCTTCATCAATAAACATTTACATTTAAGATGCCACTTACATAGATTGTTCTCAGCAAGCCAAGGTGATGGTTATCCCATTAAAACAAGAACATGACTTCCACATATCTTCTTCCCCCTTATCAAGCAGCACTTTTTAGGATCCACTCAGCTCACTCCATACAGGAAAGGGACTAGAAAAGGTGCCCTAAATATAGTCCACCTCTCCTCCACAACACTGGATGTTCATGGGTGGGATCCCTCTATTTCAGTCAAACCAAACAATGAAATTTCAAATGTGCCAGGTTTAACCTTGATGCACAGCCCAAAAAGTAGGAGTGAAGAACTCCAGTCACAGCCATAGGACTTATGAGGCATGACTTCGACGTTTTTGAACTTCACAAGAAGGACAGCTCAAGGTGGTAGCTACGCTTTTTTCTGGAAAGGAACAAGCGACTCCGAACAATGAATTTATGGCATTGCTTTTGCTATTAAAAATGAAATCAACCAACTCCTGGAATTATTTGTTGACATCAATGAACGACTCATGACCTTAAAACTTGCCAAGAACCAACATGCAACATTCATCAGTGCATAGGGTACAACCCCTGATACTGCTGATGAAACCAAATAGGGATTCTATGCCAATCTTGACCAGATTATCTGTTTTACTCCTAAAGATGACAAGCTCACATTACTTGGAGAGTTTAACACAAGAGTTGGAGGTGGCTCAGAGCTTTGGAATGGCACAATCAGAAAGGAAGAAGGAGGCAAGACCAATTCCAAAAGTGGTATTCTCCTGACCAAATGTGCAGAATGTGACCTAATTATCATGAACACCATGTTCTGTCAAAAGACATTGCACAATCTAAGCACAGGCAGTTGATTGACTATGCCTCTATCCATGCCTGTGAAGATGTTTACTTCACCAAAGCAAATGACTGGTGCCAACACCCCTTGCACAGATCATTTTCTTATTTGCTACATAATTTCCATCAAACTTGCACCAAAACATCAAATGTTGAAGAAACTGGCCAGACAGAAGATCAACACAGAGTCTGAATGTGACATTTTCTAGCAGTGCCTTAAAAAGAAACTGATGAATATCAAACCTGAGAGGAAGAGCCCTGAAGATCACTGGAAAGCACTCAAATTGGCTGTCCTTGCTATGCGAGAGGGAACACTGGGCTTCTCAACCAGAAACGCTAAGACTTTGGATTTCCTTATTGTTCTCTATCTCATTAATTGTAAGCGTAAGAACTTTCGTACTCGACAGATTGACATCAATTCCAAGCAGATGGAATATGTCCATCATCAACTTAAAGCTGAAGTTCAAAGGAAAACCTGCAAAATGAAGAGTAAGCGGTAGGAGAACACACTGGAGGCGATCCAACAACTCACTGACACGTATGGCTTGCAAAGATTCTTCAATGCCACCACTTCCCTCTACAGACCCAATTACCCAAAGGCTAATGCCCTTGAGATCCAGGGATGACACCAACCTCCTCAGTGACAATAAATGGATGAATCAATAAATGAGAGAAGGAATTTTTCAAAGACATCATGAATTGTGACTTCAATATTGACAAAAGCATCTTTGATTGAAATTTCTTAATATCTCATCAAGGATGACCTCAGAAACTAACTGAGATTTGTTGAGGTACAGAAAGTCATCAAAGGGAGGAAGAACAATAGTAGGGATACTATGACCATGCCCACCTTAAAAAAAAATGGAGACAAAGCAAACTGTAGAAACTATTGAGGAATTGCACTGTTGTCCACCTACAGAAAGATTCTGGTCAGAATTCTCCTCAGTTACCTGCTCCTTTTAGCTACAAAAGTCCCCCCAAGAAATGCAGATCCCTATCATCTTGAGACACCATCAGTATAATCTTCAGGGCCCACTAGTGTCAGAAGAAGTGCCTTAGGGACACATTGCACCTCACGTACACCCCTTATGGTATGATTGTGCATCATTCATGTTTGCCTTTACGGTGCAACTGTGCATTGTTTTATGCAAAGTCAGTCATGTAAGATGTTTTTGGAATGCTCATGACATCCCGAACATTACTGTGATACTAATCTTCCAATCAAGTGGGACGAATGACACAGCAGTATCAGTGTTGCATCCCAAACCAAACCTTCAGCACTGAAACCCTAGTCATCCACCTTCAATTCTGCTGGGCTTGTCATATTCTTCAAATGCCAGAAATTTGACTCCCAAAGCAGGTCATGTTCTCATAATGGAGCCATGGCCAACAGTCAAAAGGTGGGCCAAAAAAAAAAAAAGAGCACTTCATAGACACCCTCAAATCCAACATGAAAAGTCCAATATTAACATAAGCTCATGGGAAACCCAACCCCTTGATCAACCAAAACAGAAAATGAATTTGCAGCAAGGATGCTAGAATTTTGGAGATCCTAACTGACAAAAAAATGAAGAACAGAAAGGAGGAAAGAACTGTGCCACAGCCTGACTTAATAAACCAGATCTTCCCCTTCTAAGAGGAAATGTTTGCCACAACTGTGACAAGGTCTATGGATTCTGGATAGGCCCCATTAGTTGCTTGCAGATCTACCAGCAACCACGAACTATCATTTTACTGGAAAATAATCATACCCAAACTCTGGGGGATCATCAATGATACCATCAGATATTACCATGTTTCTCTGGTTTTTTTTTGTAAAATACTGAAGACTAATTAGGGACAGCTCAATTAACCCCAGTTGCAATGATTTTGGACTCAGATGAGAAGTAGTTAGTTACAAGTATGACCAAAAAAAGAGGATGGAATCACTGCTAGAAAAATCTCAAAAAAATCTAAGGAAAAACCTCCAGAAACTGGGACATTTTAAGACAGTGCTTCACAAGTTATTTGATCATGCTCCCTTTCTTTAAGTCCGTAACAGTCTATGCCGCCAGCCCTATTGACACACCTGTACCTATCTTGACACATGCAACAGCACAACTTCACTTGAATCAGTTTCAGCTTCTTTCTTTTTCACTCGAGTTGGGTTTTTTCCTGTCTGAATAAGCCAATGACCCATTGTCACGAAAGCAAAAAAGAAAGATTGTGATCCCTGTTTACAGTTAAATGTGCATACCATCTCAAAGCAAATGGATTAATGTACAGATGGCAACAAGTGCAAACTAAAAAGAAATGCAGTGAAATGCACAGAACCATCTAGAGACAAATGCATATCAGCATTTGACGAACCAGTCTGTTTGGAGGAATCAGCATTGGTTATTATTCATTCCTGAGGGTAAACACCCATAGTAAGTTCTCCCCCTCCCAAACTTCTCACACCCTCCCCCGTGAATACAGTCCACAGGTTCCCCAATTTGGGAACCTCTTATCTAAGCTGTGCCATGCAATTCTATGGAGGCAAACATGTCAAAATAGCCTTTATGACAAGCTTCTGTGTAACCCTCCACCGACACTGTAGTTTCAGGATTTCATATCCCCTGATATACCAACTGGAAATGTCTTAAAGCCACAAATCTCTCCTCTAACAAAAGAGTTACCATAGTAGTGTCCACAACTTTTGAAAACAAATTTTATCACTTGCATTTTAATTCTGGTAACCAAGCTTCCAGAGTCAAAATATTAGTTTTATGTTATCGTGGTATCTAATAGATACGCTTACCTTAAGGACAGAAAATATTTACAATTTATTTTTATATTTGTAAAATACACTTCATCAACAAATGTATGTACTTAGTTGAAAAATCAAGTAAAGGGTTCACTGAACAAGATAAGCCTTCAATTGACTACCTATATCCAATCCAGAGAAACAAAATGTAAGATAGCATTTCCCAATACAACCAACTGAGGCAAACAGCTCAAAGAAAAGAGCCTTAAGGAAAAAGTAAAATATTTGGGAGCTTCCTCTAAGTCTATTATTGCATTAAGACTTGGTACACTTAGCTGTCTCTGTTGACACAAAGCACAAAACAAGAGTCTTCAGATACTGCAGGTGAAGACAGTGGTGTCACACACTGAATTTCTCTCTTTTGTCAACAGTAATGTATGAATATTTGAAACAACATCTTTCTTAAAAGCTCCATTTGTCTGAAGCTATGAAATATTTCAAAAGAATGAAGTCCACAAAATGTCTTCATTAAAATTTGTGATAAAGTAATTTATTGACAAAGTAACAATTGATGGATATGATCAATAAGGTTGAACGTAAAAAAAAAAAAAAAAAAAAAAAGCGTCTAGTTTTGCATATGACATATTATGCCAGGGGTCATCAACCTTTGCTGAGCCCCAGGCCAGCCCTGCCCACCACCCCCTCAATGGTTGCCACAGGCAGGGTCAAGAGGGTGGGGGGACAGGCCTCCAGTTTGGGGCCGGGGCTGACTCCCACCCTCACCGGCAGGTGGCCTCCAGGTTCTGGCTAAGGCTGCCTCTATTGCCGCAGCCTCTGGTCTCAGCTGGAGCCGCCTCTCACCTCCGTCAGCACACGGCTTCTGGCTCCATGTGCAGAGCTGAAAGCAGGGGGCGCCAACCTGCCCTGGTCCCCTCCAGCCTTGCCCAGAAGGGGGTCTGGGAGCCACCAGTGGGGGCTTGGAGCTGCAGCACATGGGTCATTCCACCCAGCCACACAGCACTGCGGGAGTGGGGCCAGCGGGGAAGCCTGAATGGCGCTGCGTGCCACTCAGGCTTGTCCCCCCATACCATTTTTGGCATGGGTGCCAGGGGCAGGCAACCCCTGATTATTATGCCAATCAATATGCAAGGTTTATCATCAGTTCAGAGGTTTTTAATATATAAACTGCCCAAGGCAAGAAAATATCCCCTTTTGGTCTAATAATCCTGCTGTTCTATGATATGAAAGAAGGGTTGGGATTTTTTAAAATTATTATTAATATTCAACATGAAGGGTGTTACAATTTCTTTTTCTGAAATCACTAAGATGATCCACTGTTCTGCCAAATTTTATCTGGGCTTCTAGTGAAGTCTATGAATGTCACTGTTGGGCAGAAAAAATTCTTTTGAGAAAGTCATCACTGAATTCATTCTTCGTTAGAAACAGGCATTTTACATATGCTTTTAAAAGCATGCTGGCAAACAAGATGTGTCAGAAAAAAATGTTTTGATAATAACGTTAAAGTAGTTGTGCATTTAAAAATATTTATTTAGATTAAGAAATTAAATATATATACAAGTCCTCTAGGTATCCTGGCACTTATGGAATCTTCCAATAGTGTAATACACAGACCACCATTTAAAATCAAACTTTCCACAGGAACAAGCAAACCCAATTCCGCCAGTGTGTCCATTACAACATTGGCACACTGAGGGGTAGGGCAAGCAGGGTCATGCTCCGAGGCCCGGGCCTAAGAGAGGGCACCCAGACAGCCCTCACCAGTCTCTGCTCCAGTACCAGGACTGCTCATGGCTGCCTGACAATTATTCTCAGCTGAGCAGGAGACAGCAGAAGATATTCAAGAGCTGACCTGAATTGGCTGGAAGGGAGCCGGAGGGGGGTCCCCTCCTCAGGTTTCCCCTTCAGGTTTAGGCTGAAAAGCTACCTCCAACCCTGTAAGAGTTGGGGAGGGCAGGACAGGGGGCTGCAACCAACTCCCCATTGGCCTTCTAGAGACGCACATGGGGACCCCAGCCCAGCCTTAGTCAGGGCTTCCAAGCTCTCCGACTTACCTGGCTGGGACGGGAGTTTTTCATCAGAGTTGCAGTGACCTAGCACACTACATCGTCATCAACAGCTTTTGCAGACCACCACATAAGTAAGCTGTTTTAAACATTTTTTCAATTTCCAAAGGGACAGCCATGTTAGTCTAGTCCAGCAAAAAAACAAGGAGTCGTGTGGCACTTTAAGACTAAATCTGTTAGTCTTAAAGTGCCACACAACTCCTTGTTTTTTAAAACATTTTTAACACAGTCTATGGCTGATGGAAGTCAAACATATATATCAAGGTGTATTAAAAACACAGCTATTTTCTTATAATTTATTCAGTCACAAACATATTGCTCTCGCTGTAATACATTTACCTGAAATAATTATCTTGTCCCACCAACCCCCCCACGGACCAACTGCAGTACCCTCACAGCCCGCCAGTGGTCCACAGACCAGAGGTTGGGAACCACGGTGCCAAGTAAAGGAAGGGGACTCCTAGGGCTGGTCGGGTGGGCTAGGAGCTGGATGGAAACTGTTCCAGTGGGTGCTGTGAGCAACCCCTCACAGCTGCTCTGCTACTACCTGTGGCATGCAATGGGAATGACCACTGCCACCCACTAGCAAAGAAAGAAAGAGCAGTGCAGCCTCCAATTTCTCTAAAACCCCCAGTCCTCTGTTACATCCTTCCACCCATTCTCCCCCGAGCCGGGAGCATTTCTCAGTGTGAGCCTCAGGCCAGCATCCTCCTGACACCTCCCACCCACCAAGAGTCCCACAGAATGGCCCCTTCCCTCCAAAGCCAGAGAGTCAACCTGCTGCCCTCTCTAGGAGATCAGTCTCAGGAAGGCCAACTTGATATCGAGCCCAGACTTTTAAATCCTAGCTGGTGGGGATGCTGGGAGGCACCAGGCTGTGGGGCTGGAGCAGCAGTAACTGCGTATGTCGGGGTACCATCTGGTCAAGTCCTTCGTGGGGCAGGGGGCACAGTATGCACTGAGATGGCCTTCAGCACCCTCCTTCCCAGCTGGGGGGTTGAGGCTGTCCCATCACTGCCAGGTTCAAGGGAAGGGACGGACACCGTGAACTAGTTAAGGGGGCAAGGGCAGCAGACCCAAGCCTGCATTGGCACTTCTCAAGCCTCCAGGTCCCTCCTCCCATAGATACAAACCCCTTTTCCAGGGAAGCTGTGAGGTTGTGCCAGGACATCTTCTGTACTGCACACGGCTTGGCCCTGGGCATCAGTGACCCTTGGTATGCTACAAAAACCTTTTCACCAACACAATTTCAGGGAATATACTCTCAATAGCCTCCAAGAACTAGATCAAGTAAATGGATATTACAGCATTAATGACTAAGCAAGGGCTACCTTAGAGGCTTATTGGGTCTATTTGTAACCTCACAACTTTCTAAAATGTGCTCCTTTGTAGCTAATCTTAACACTTCATTTTAGCCCAAATGTGATTTTTGTTTGAAAACTACAGTGAGATCTGCTCCTCTATTCTTGATCGACAAAAGAATGGGGATGAGCACTTCTAATTGTGAAATTAAAAATTTTATAAATTTATAACTGAAAAAATGGACTGATTTTGAGATAAACACATATTTAGGTGGAACAGAGACTTATTAATAGCTCCTATGTAACTTTTAATGGCAGTTTTCAACTCTAAATGTCCCACTGCCAGAGCAAGCCAAACATTGGCAAAAGGACCAGGAAGTTAAGATGCGTTTACACTACAATCAGAGTTAAATCGAGGGACATGGATAAAACTCTGTACCAAGTTTGCTCATATTTCATACATAGTCTAAGCCTTGGACATTACCAACACATACTACAAAAGTCTAATAGATCTGCTGACCCGACTGTAACTAGTACAGTTGGAACCTTAGGGTAAATACAGTAGAAAAATACTTAAATTGATTTATCTTAAAGACTAGCCACACTGGATTAGATCCTAGTCCATATAGTTTACGATCCCATCTTTGAAAGATGGGTTAGGAAGACAAAAGAAACCTTGTAATAGGCCATTAGAAAATAAAGTTCATGGCACAGCAGAAAAAAAATCCCCCCTTACTTCTGTCATTTAGGGATTGACTTATGCCCTGAAGCACAAGAGTTTATGTCTGTTCCAACCCCACACACCAATTTTTTTAACATCATGTTACAGAGATGTTATCAACACCGACACTGCAAGTCTAAATCATTGAGTTCTGTGTTATTGCTACTTTATTAAGAGACTCATTTCCCCACAGTTTATTCTATTTGATGTTTGCACACACTAACTGCTGCTAACTGAACAGAAGAGGCAGACCTGGATAAGGCCAAATGAACATTAGTTCCTGTATTTCTTATTTTAGTTAGTTCCTTAGGAAATACTGAAGTGGTTTAAATGACTATGGGACAGCCTTAAAAAGCAAGCTCTAGACTACACCTGCTATATTTCAGGTTTTCATTTCCTTCTCTCTTTTTAAAATTCATGCCATGAAATACAGGTCTCCACTTCAATGTAAACTGCCTGGAGGATACAGGTAATCTATTATTCCCTGGGGCATCATGGTTTCTAATTAGCATTGCATCTGCAAGGCAGCTAACAGTAATGACTTAGTTTATTCTTATTAAACCTTTCATTTGCCTCTCTTTCTGCTAAAGGCACATGAGCAATTGACTCATCTCTACCAGGAAATTATTTCTGTGCCTAACAAACAGTACTACCCAAAGCCCTAACCCCACAGGATTCTGTGGCCGACTTTCATTCCACAGGTACATTTTCCTTTCTGTCCAGTGCTAATCTGCTGCTACTTTGAGTTTTTCATTAACTTGGCAGGTGAGAGGAAGCACAGGGGTATGTAACCTCACCTGTTTGCAGGTGGATACAAGTTGTGAGCAAGCTCAAAAGAAAGTAGCATGAAACTGACAGGCACTGTAAGAGCCCATGAAGTTTGGCCTCAGAACCATCAATTAGGAATATTTTACTAGCAACATTCCCAGAAACATTAAAATAAGCCCCAATGTTCAAAGACAAAACAGGAAACACTCAATGTGGAATGGTGGAGAAGGAATAAGGGACACAACTCACCTTTTGATGTGGATGCTTTCACCCTTAGCTGGTATAGAAACACAATGTGTTTCTGAACATTTTCATTATTAAGATTTACTGAACATTGCCAGTCCTTATTTGATGAGTAAGCACATTTACTATTAGCACTGCTTTTTTTAAGAATACACACTATAAAAGTGTCTTTATGATCCAATTTGTTCATAAGGCCTACAGGAACCATCACTTCTTAAAGGTTTTTGCTGACAAAAATCTGGTAACAGCAATTTTTAATAACTACAATAATATGAAAACCCATGTTTACTATTCATATTTTTGTATGCCTATTATAGATAGAATATGAATACCACTACTAAATTCTCTATCTATAGTAGTTAGAATGACTAATTTAGGACAACTGCTAACACAAATTAATCTAGATTATTTGTATTTTGTTTCCTTATTTAAATCTGGTATTTCTAGCTGTAGATTTCCCAATTATTGCAAGACCTGATATGCCTGTGTGGGCTAAATTGTCCTGCAACTCTTGCTCTGGAGTCACTAGAGAAATAGAGCAATGTGTTAAATAAGGGTAGCTTTTTATTTTTGAATTTGGTTCTCACTTTTGATTATTGCATTCAAACACTTCAATGTGTTTTTAAAGAAAGTTTTGTGGGCAGAGCCTGATACTGATGCAGATCCGACTAAAGCACCTGAAAACCATTTCCAAATGCCATGCAAAAACAAGTCACTTGCTCCCCCTAAAAGGCACAAAAAGAAACATGTCCACTTCACAAAAATAACTATAATAGTGGGGGAATTAAAAATATGAACAAAAAGAACAACCAGATGGAGCTTAGACTTTTTCCAGTTGCAGGAAAACAGTCCTATTTAGTTTTCCAAAATGCCAACTTATGCAAAACAGAACTCAGAAAGCTCTTCGAAAGAAACCATCTTGATCTCATACAAAAATTTGTCCCACCAACAAGGAAGAAAGTGGAATAATTTTGGGAAGCTGTCATCTAAAACTTTTTAGTAACAAGCAACCATTAGGTCACATACATTCTTAGCTCAAAGAAACAAAAAGCTTCAGAAGAATTATTCAGACTTAAAGTTACTTATCAAATAGAACTCTTCGCTGGAAAGAACACCGAGAACTCCAAAATCAAGTTAAGATTTCAAATAATCAGTAGTTGTTAAATTCCAGATTATACTGATTTTGCATTGCAAACCATGGTAAATCTTATCCTGAAGTGTCTGGAACTAAATATGGCAAGTGATCCTATACAGATGGAAAAGAATTGAATTGTTATTATAACTGATGTATGCTTACAGGAAGAAAATTATGAAACAACCTACATACTGGTAGGTATCTGAATGGCCTCTGTTACTATAGCATAAGAAAAATTTCATTGATTTTTTTTTTTTTTAAACAATGAGCTCCTCAGGTTCCACCCTTCTAGAAATATTCCCTTATTAATTATTTCAATCTTATGGATTTTGTTTTGATAGTTCTGCCTAGATTGTCATGGAGTTTTTCTTTAGCTAGATCAAAGTACAGTTTTGCCTGCTATTACATTTCAAAAATATCTTTCTTCAGAAAAACAAGACGAGGTCAATTCTACTAGAATGCCTCTTAAAATGCAGTAAACGTTAACTTGTATTTGAAGTTTAATTTGTGTTTAACATTAATTTGGACGCGCAAAAACAAACAAACAAACAAACAAAACCACACCTTTTGATTCCCCCCCCAAAAGTGTTGTTTTTAAATAACATCTAAAGGAGATCCAAGAACTACTGTTCCTAGAATTAATTGACTACAAAAAAAAATAGCTTGTCACTTTCCACTGACATTCTCTGCATGAAGATTAGTTATACACATGTATTAGTGAAGCCAGTTTTTAATTTTTGCTTTCTTGCTTCAGTATTTAATTACGTAGCCATGACTATCTCCTTTGGGGGGGGGGGGGGAATTAACTGGATTTTTAAATCTAATTATTAAATCATCACTATTATAATTTCAAAGAAGAACAGAGACTGGATTACATACTATCAATCTGGTGTTCAACTCAAGTACTTTCTCAATGTGAAGCAACAGTCAAAAAAGTTAACAGAATGTTGGGAATCATAAAAGCGATAGATAATAAGATGGAAGATATATAATTGCCTCCTTGTAAGTACATGGTAACACCACATCTTGAATATTGCACACAGATCTGGTCACCCCAAGCTGCTGCTCCCCAACCCCCCGCAGCCCCAAAAGAAAAATTGGAATTGAAAAACATACAGAAAAGGGCAACAAAAATTATCAGCGATCTAGGAAAGCTTCCATATGAAAAGAGATTATTAAGACTGGGACTCTTCAGCTTAGAAAAGCAGCGACTAAAGGTGGGATATGACAGAGGTCTATAAACTCATGATTGGTGTGTAGAAAGTAAATGAAAGTGTTATTTAATCTCTCTCATATAGAAGATGTAGGGGGTCACCAAATGAAATGAGTAGGAAGCCGTTTCAAAATGAACAAAAAGGTAGGGATTTCTTTATACAGCACACAGTCAATCTGTATAACTCCTTGCCAAAGGACTCTGGAAAGGCCAACTCTATAATGGAGTTCAAAAAAAGAACCAGGTAAGTTGATAGGTTCATCAAGGGCTGTTAGCCAGGGCACGGAGGGACCGTTGTTTCCCAGAGGCTGTAAACGGTCAATGGGATGGATCACTTGATGATTAGCTGTTCTGTTTACTCCCTGTGAAACACTTGGCACTGGCTGCTGTGAAAAGACAGGATACTGGGCTGGACTGGCCACTGGTCTAACCCAGTGGTTCTCAACCTTTTTCAGGTCATAACACACTTAGTGGCGTGTTGCAACTATACAGGACACATCAGCCCAGCCACTCCAGGCCAATTCCAGCCATTTCCCCAGCACTCCACGACACACTTACCACTCTGTGGCGACACAGTTGTGTGTCCCGACATGGTGGCTGAGAATCACTGGCCTAAACCATATGGCTATTTTTATGTTAACTATGAACATCTATGGATGTCTATTTTCTATAGCTTCCAGACTCCTGAAAGAATTATTTTCTCTATATTAGTTTTCATTTTACACGCTAAACTACTGTAGTGGCAATGGAATTTTAAACAAATTAAAATATGAGAGTGTAAGCAACTTTTTATCTTAAAATAGGTTCTTTTCCTGAAATGAAGTTTTGAGAGAGGAACCTGTCTAGCATGCACTAATGGATTTATTAAAAGCATAAGCAAGCAGACATGAAGCTAAGTAAATGTCAGAAGTAAATTAGTTAGTGATTTCCCTAAACTAATCATATACAACACAATGCAATGATCAAATTAAGGCTACACTTTCAATCCAAACAGTAGATGAGTGGTTCAATATATCTGACTCTCCAGTTACTAAAGTAAGTAATTATATCAGTTTATAAGGATAACAAGAATTACTGCAATACTTGTCAGGGAAGTTAAGAAAAAATGCCTTTCTTTTAATCTAATCAATAGGGTTAAGAGCCTGCTAAAAGCAGAAGCTGACTCTTCCCGTTGTCTTAATAGTAGTATAACTCTTAGAATGATTTCTTTATAGCAGGGGTGGTCAAAATTATGGAACTCAAGAGCCACACAAGTTGATTATTAAACCTTCAAGAGCTGTACTGAAGCATATAGCCATATACTTTCACCTACTCCAAAATCACTAAATTTAAAATTCACTGCACGTTAATTTTATTGTAAAAAGAGGACAAATATTGATCCTCCTACTGTCAGATTCTAATAATTACTTAAGGTTACCATGAAAACTAGGCCTATACAGTAAAAATTTAGCTGCTGCTCGATGTAGAAGGCTGCAAGCTAGTGGAAAGTTTTTTAAAATCCCAACTATGCTGCACTTCTCCCCACCATCCCAACCCCCTCCTGAACTCTTAGGCTGGGGCTGCTTTCCTACACTGATTTGCTGACATTCTTTCAGGAGCCACAATTTTTCATTCGAGAGCCACATGTGGCTCCCGAGCCACAGTTTGGCCATGCCTGCTTTATAGCTTCCCACTTCAGTATTCTCAGCTTTAAGTTTCTCTGAACATATAACCAATGTTGGGCTGTTTACTTCTGATAGGTCTACAGTACAATCATTTCAGAGCTGGAGCTGTGCTGCTGTAGTGTAGCAGCTTCGTATATTGATAAAAAGTTTTTTGGTTTTTTTTTCCTTTTGACGTAGGTAATTCACTTCTTCAGCAGGTGGTAACTAGGCCAAGGGAAGAATTCTTCAGTCCACATAGCCACTTCTACACCAGGCTAGGTTAAAAACTCACCATGTCATACAGATATTTTTTTTCCCCCACAGCCTCAGTGATATAGTTAAATGGACTTCATTTTTTGTGTGTAGACTTGGCCTGTTTATTTCCCTTCCCACACTAAGACTTCATCTGTGCTCCAACATTCGGTCAAGGCAAATTTCACTGGCATATTGCCACTGACTTTTGTGTATCATTTGGATGCATGCACACTTAGCTGCTTGTCTTGGTGCTCCATGTACTCATTAATGGTTGCTTCAATAGCAAATGTAAAGCATCATGGGTAGGTAGCCCAATGTGCTTTGCACTGCCATCTAGCTGAAAGCTTTGCAAGATGTTTTCACGCTACTTTCTGATACACCAGTTTTATCAAGAGACTTCAAGAACTTGGGGGCAAAGTTCCCAACTTTCTCAATTCTATAATTGCTGTGACTTTTTAAAAAAGTTCCACAGCCACATACGCCACTGTTTGGTCTCCACCTTCATTATGGCAGAAGCACAGACCCTGCAGAGTTCAGTGCAGTTCTAATGGCCATTGCTAATACAGGTCACTTGACACTCCTGTATTTATAGAATTGGAAGAAGTACTATTACAACTCAGCTTGTGATAAGGCAACTGCAGAGATGTTCAAGCACAATAACTAGATGCTGATGGACACAGTAAATGAAAATGCTGGAATTCAGACTGGCTCCACCCAGTAGATCACTGCCTCTGGCCTGAGAAACCTATAGTGATTGGTGGAATCATATCATAATGCAGATTTGAGATGAGTAGCAGAGGATGTAGAATTCAGGACGCAAAAGGCCATATTTCTGGATCTATGTGCAAGTCTGATCCAGACCTTCAGGAAAGGGACACCAGACTAAGAGCTGTGATGGTAGTGGAGAAGCAAGTGCCACTCACACTGTAGAAGTTTGCGATGCTAGACTGTTATTGGGCATAGATTAATCAATTTTTAGATGGAAACTTCACAGAGGGGTCTGTCATCATCTAACTATATAAAACTCTTAGGTGTACTCCGTTGCGCAGGACTGCAACTCCTTGTAACATGCAGGAAGCTGTCGATAGATCTGCAGCAGTGGAGTGCACATTTCTCTCTCCTGGCGCACTCCCCTCCTGCCACTGAGAGCACAAACAGAAAGCGATACTTTCCTGGACTATGCAAGTGCTAGTGGATTACCAGGGACATTTCACTGATGCCAATATGGGTTGATCAGGATAAGTGCATGACACTCGCTTCTTTAGGAATACAGGACTCTTCCAAAAAGCTGCAGGCAGGGACATTCTTCCTTGACCTTCACATTCACATTGGTCATGCTGAAATACCCATTGTGATTCTGATGGATCTAGCCTACCCTTGCTCATGAGACTGTTTATTGGCTTTCTTGCCAAAACAAAAAAAGGTTTAACTCAGTCCTTGACAAGTGTGTTTCTGGTTTCCATGGTGATCAGTTTTAGCAGCTTGTTGACTAGCTCCACTACAGAAATGTAATGGTGGTATGTCCTTTGGCAACCAAAAGTAAAATTGCTGGTCCCTAGGTATGAGGCAACTGTTTCCACCCCTGATTTAACTATTGGCTCAGCAAGTGCCAGATGACTGCAGAATGTGCTTTCAGTAGTTTGAAGATTTGCTGGTGCTCTTTCCACTCACTGACATCCAATCTAGTCAGTTAACTTCCTCAGTAACCATGTGTTGTGTAATCCACGGTATCTGTGAGGCAAAGAAGGAAAGGCTAGTGCCAGGGGGGAGAGAAGTGGTGGACCAGCTGTCTTCTAATAGCCTTTGTATATGGCTGTTCAAATGCAGAGGAGGCAGCCATGGTGTTATATGACTGATGGAGGTCTTAAAAGACCATTTTAACAATCAACCGTAATGGTATGATGCTTTTAGGAACTAGTTTCTCACATGTATGAAGTTTAAATTTGGGTGATTATTGACTATAGTTACTAATTTTGTAATGTAATTATAATGCTTGGGGTCATCTGAGAAATGGACACTGGGTTTTCAAAACAGAATGGCTACTCTTGTACTTGTTGATCTTCAAGAGGTGTTACATATGTCCATTAAACTAGGTATATGCACCAGTGTCACACAGTTTTCCCACTGGTACAGACAGACTTGCTTGCAATCTAGTGCCCTCGTGCTCCAAGCAAAAGGAGAGCCACACCTTCAGTTTCTTCATACCAGACCCTGAGATGTGAAAGTCCAATGCACAGGAAAGAAGGATGGGTCATATCTTGAAGAATAAGTTACATGTCAACCCTCATTTTTTCTTTCAGTGACTGCATATGTCCCTTACACTGGAGGCTCCCAGACAGTTTCCGGTGGTGGTGGTGACCAAGAATCTCATCAGGAGTGACTGCAGAACTGCTTTTCCTATGTTAGTGTTTTCTCTTGATGCAGCAGTAATTGCATAACATTTAGCAAAGTTGGGGAGTGAGGACCACATTGCTGGTTTGGAAATAGCCTCATTCAGGGAATTACCACATATATCATGGATGCTGAGTGTATGCTAGTTGAATGAAGACAGTTTTTCTGGAGGAGTGACACCCTTGTGCTGCAGCACATGAACACCACAGCTGGTGATTCACTTGGACAGTTGTGTTGTTACCAGACACCCCCTCATTCAGTCTGTGTAGAAGATGAATATTTGGTCCCTCCCTGAAAAGCTTACAATCTACACTAACTACAAAAACACATAGGAATTAAAGCAGATGGCAGTGGGGGAGGGAGAAGAGCCAATATGCCACTCCCTTAAACAAGACTATCACAGCGATTAACCCCTGCAACACACTCTCCATCCTAAGAAAGCAACTTTGCATTAAACGTCTACGTAAATAACCTCCTCTCTCAAAAACATGCCTTGCCTTCCCCTTCCCCCACATATCCGCAGTCAAAGCTTGCTGATAATATGGAAGTTCTATCCTAGCAGCAGGTATATGCCATCACAACTCTGTAGAGGGCCCTTATTGCTGCTTCTGGGTCATCTTTTGCTGCTACTTATGAATTATGCAATAAATAAATTTGTTAGTCTTTAGAAGTTTCACAGGACTCCTTGTTTGTTTTGCTGAGTTGACTGTACTGGTCTCTATCCTTCTCCCCTTTCCTGTGATCTGGGAGTCTGTAAGGGTCCTTCAAGCGAGGGAGTCACCATGCTCAAAAACATTTTGATTGGCTGGAATATTCTGCAACAGCAGTAGTTAAAAAAGAACTGAATAGATACTGGTTGATTAAAATATAAGAGACATTTTGTAACCAAGAGAACATTCCATACGCAGTAAGATATTAATAATGGTGACAAATTATGCAGAGTAAGGAAAAATCAAAATCACTTGTATAGAAATTTTTTTACTGCTAGACATGAACAGAGGAAAACTATTAAAGCTAAGTGCAAGTTTTGTTCTTCTGAATATGTCACATATGCAGACAGAATGGAAAAACACATTAAATTTGTGTGGTGTACATCCAGTTACTGCATGCTACTACAAGCAAGGATAGATTACTGCAGTCAAACACCAAGAAAAAGAAAACCAGTTTGTATCAAAGTTTGTTTTCTGCTGTACATTTTTTCTTCTACTTCACCTTTGCCAGCACCACCTCAAAAAGCATGGAGTCTTTTGATGAAGACAGCAACATGAGTGACAACGAAAGTCACGCTAACTCCACTTTTTCATCTTCCAACAAGAATTTTGTGATTCCATGTGCTTTAACGACAAAAACTTCTACTCTTCAAAAGTCTTCAGATGTTCATCAAATCAATAATAGGTTCTGCCCAAAAACTTCATTACCAGAAAAATGATGTTGGCCATGTTTTCTAGGTATCTATGGCAACCATACAATATTTCATATAGTCTAAAATCCTCATATATTGGAACTTTTTCATAAAATGCACCTAATCTACAAGGTACAGTGCACCCTCACTATAATGAACCCCTGAGATCCAAGGCATTTGTTCAGTATACCTGGAGTTCATTACAGCGAGAGTGGGGAGATAGCTCCTTCTGTTCGGGGATTGAAGCTTACAGCACTTCTCCAGCCCCAAGGCCACTGACAGGAATAAGTGTTCCTCCACATCTATATTGTATTTAAAAATTTTAGTAGACATTACTTGATCATATTTGCCTATAATGCAAGGAACCTGCAGGCACGTATCCTCTATGATTACCTAAAGCAAGTTATGATGAGTGCTTGTAACCTTTGACATAAATAAATGGCCAATCAGTTACCCTTTTAGATTTCAGGGAACTGAATGTGCTTATCAAAATTTTGAGACATACTGGTAACAAGGTACATGACAAGAATATAGAAGTCCTAGACCAAAGGTAATGGGTTCTGAGATTGAGATAATTTGTATTAATATGTATGGATACACTATTGATTTGTGTGACTAGATTAGCCTACAACGTAAGATGTGGCGGGGGGGGGGGGTTGAGCATGGAAGGCTGGGCACTGACATGAATATTCAGGATAGTGCCAAGACCCTATGAAGGGCAAGCCATCATGCAAAGATAGCCTTCTAGTTTTTAAGCTGTTTAGATCTTCAGTTCTTTTTTGTGTTAACCATCTTACATAACCAGGTCCTCAAGGAAAAGTGAGAGTGTGGCAGTCTACATAGTTTTTGTAAGGTATGTTGCCATAGGTAGCCCTAGAATTATATTATTTTTTTTTCTTGATTCTGTGGTTTGGAGCCATGATAAAACTTTTCCTTTATTTTAACAATAACCTGTAAAGACTGGTTAGTCCCCAGCATGAGTGTCCTTACTGCACACCCTGAGGGTCCTTACAAGTCATTGAACTCCTTATATTCTAATTCTGTAGACGAGAACCTTCATACCTTTTTGTCAGATCACTGGTGAGCCTATAGTAAATCAGCCCTTTAAAAATCAGGTTAACTGTACCAAGTAGGAAACAGCTTGCAGGAAGCCTGAAGAATGCTGAAGCAGGTGATGCGAAAAAGAATTTATGATCTCATTGCTCGAAATGCTCATGTATCTCTCATGTTCTGTGAATAATGATCCATCCATCCAAAGAGGATGTCAACTTAACTGTAACAACTCCACAACCAATGTTTTACTATTTCCAGTGCACAGCTGAGCAATATATTGTTGACCATTTAAAAAATAATCAGTGAATCAGAGCCGCAGAAGGTTATTTAGGTTGTGACCAACATAGGCTAATACAAAAGCTGCTTGGAGTCAGTTGATAAACGAGTAGCCACACCTTCTGTGTTATGGATGTGTCGCCTACACAATACAGCTTTTCACTATCAGTGCTGAAGATCTGACAGCTTTCTAACATGTCTCAAAAATGAAAAATATTACCAAGTTTTTAAAAAACAAAACAAAACAAAGGAGTACCAGCAACCATTTTTCAGAGTCACTTAGTACAGCACTCAATATTATCCATACTGAGTGAGCCTTAAGGTGCTCAGTGGATACCTTCTGTTAAATGTCTCAAAGACCTTTAAATGTACAAGAATTCTCTTCAATCTGCTGTTTCTAAAGAAAGGCAGACTAAGTGAGGCTCCAAGTAACCCTGTGCAGACATTTTTGATGACTATTTCCTTTGGATGAAAAATTCAAAATTTATTTCACTGAACTTGTAGCTGAGTTCATCTAGACAATGGAAAACGACCATTTACAGTGTCTGATGCAAAGACCAAATTCTTGAACTTCAAGAAACATAATCGTGAGAATACTGAACACAACCCACTTACACAAATGAAAAATAAAAAGATAATGGATAAATATCACAATCAAGTGGTCACTCCAGGACATAAATGATACCTACTTTCTTGATCCATACTTCTAGGTCAATGTCCTTCTGATGATGAATTCAAGTCAGCCCATGAGCTTATACTGGCTGTGGCAAATTTTAAAGGCTGCGTGGACAATTAGAATGGAAGTAGTAAATTTAAAGCAAGCAACAGTCCATTCAACAACAACAAAAATTCCAACGTGGAGTGAATCAAAGCAGCTTGTTCCATTATGGTGAAAAAAATTGCATCCTCCTTGAATTCTAGCTATAGCACCAGAACTTCTTTAATACTGCTGTGTACTATTGCATTTTGAGGAATCATATATATAAAAATCAGAAATCGACTGCAGACCTCAACAGCTGAAAAACTGGTGACAATGTATCAAAATTCAAGATTAGAGATGAAAATGGCAGACGAAGAGTTGATTTATTATTCATTAGATGAGGAAGAAGGGGACAGTAATTAATATGATGATGGTGAAAGAGAAGTAGATGAAGCAGTTGAAACTGATGATTGTAAAAAGCAAGGTGCTTGAAGAGCTGGTGTGCTGCCTGAATAGTATAGGAGCATTTAAAAATGTCTTTTTAATTTCATATTTGCTATGATTGTTTTATTTCCATTTAAGTTTTTTTTCTTTTTTAACTTCAGTCACAAATAAAGTTCACATTTAAGTGCTAACCTAACATTGTTAAAAAAGGTCAATCTTCCATGTTTTAGAATTTTTTTTTTCATTTTTTCTGTGTTAAACTCAGGTAAGTAAACCTTTTTTGCAATTAGACATGAGTATCTAGGACTACTCGAAACCATAAAGGCTTTTTTTAAAAATTACTATTCTATTAACTTGTGCTTTAAAACATTTGACCATTTTTGACTAGTCAATTGGCCATTATTTCTTCACTGGTGAAATGCCCAATCCTACTCTACCTGTTTAATAAAGATCAAAGAGATTTCACATTAAATACTCCCTCTCCTGCCTCATTATCCAGAATGGCTGAACTAATTTTGCTTATACTATTTCTCCTTTGGGCAACCACAAATCTAAGAAATTCCAGCCTGAAAAGTGAAAGATTTGAAGAGGCGGACTGATGAAAACAGGTGATAGAATGGAAAGTTTAAATACGGAGGTTCCTATCTCAACACAAAACCTAGGATAAATCTGTCTATTCTCTTTTATTCTAAAGATTTATTTTATAATCCAAAATAAATAAAACTCAGAAGCTCTAGTAATAAGAGGTTCCATCCCTTAACTAAATATAGGATTTCTCTGGGGTTAACAGAATGATACTGGCTTTAGCATTTAAGAATCAACTTGAATCAAAACATGAATATTCTGTAAAAAAAAAAAAAAAAAAAAATATACATTAATCTAACTCAGGACAGAAAATAAATGTATTAGTTTTAACCTGTGGGAGAAAAAAGGTGATCAAAATAACTGAGGGTGGATGCCTCCCCCTCCATCTATGACTCATGTTCATAATCTGAAGGCATTGCTGGAACCGTAACTGTTGTTGGACAATCACAAAGCAGTCAGGACCAGAAATGCTTTCCTCCCACATCTGCATCTGGCTAGGAGAAAGTGGCAGTTTCTTTCAGATACAGACGGCAAGCCATGCTTTCGTCATCTCAAGATAGGATTGCTATAGTGTGCTTCATGTAGAGCTACACCTTAATACTCAGCTCACCTCTGCAAGAGTACTTTGCTCCTGCCCATCATTATTTGCACTTTGATTTTACGATAAAGTTTAAGGTGTCAGCTCTGAACGGAGACCGACTTTTGTGGAGAGAGCTACAACGTGTCAGCCAGGGTTAGGGTAAGGATACAGAAACACTGCTATTTGATCTGTTAGTCATCTGTGTTTAGTCTTAGGTAGGCCTTGCTTTCAAGCAAATCACAGACATCCAAACACCAATATCTTCATACACTGGAGCATATGTGCTGATTAAAAGCAGGACTTTAACTTCATTCTGTCCTTTTATCCTCAGCTCCCATCTAATTTACAACTATACAACTGCTCCCCACTACATAGAAAACTGCATGTCAGCTGGAATCCACTCCTGTACTTTCACTGAATACACTCAAGTAATTGAGGCTGGAGTTCAGTGCTACTTTCAAAGACCAACACATTTATTTATCTATTATTACAATAATTTATAGATATATAAAACATTTACAATTAATGGTTATAATATACAAGTAAAAATATCATAATATTTATTATTTGTTAGACTTTAAAAGTGCCACAAGACTCCTTGCTTGTTTTGCCACACTAGACTGACAAGGCTACTCCTTTGGAACTTGTCATTCAGTATAATGGCATTTGCCACAGAACTCAACATCTCACAGACTGCCCTCCATGATACACACATACACTTTGATCCCATTCACCACCCACTATAACTTAGAAATTTTAGCGCAACACTTCCAATATTAGTGAGAGATCCCAGACTCTACTGAAATTCTCTATGTTCATCTTGAACATGCAGATCTTTATGAAAAACCTACATATTGTTATGCTGAGAGATACTGGGGCTGCTTGGATCACCAGTGTCTGAGACTGGGTGGTAATGGACCCTTCAATTAATATAACCTTTAGACAAGTTAATTAGAAGCTCTTCATCTAAAGGCTCGACCATGCCTGCAGTTATGCCAGCAAAACTTTGTCATTCTAGGGGTGTGAAAAAACCCACCCCCAAATTACGTAAGTTATGTTGTATAAGCACAAGTGTGGGCAACATTATGTAGGCAAGAGGTGCCCTCCAACATCACAGAGGTTGCCACTTGCTATAAGGGGGCTTATTATGTCACTGGGAGATCTACATTTGTACTTATGCAAGCACAATATATATCACTCGGAAGGTGGATTTTTTCACTATCCAAGGTGACAAAGTTTTGTCAGCATAACCATGAGCACAGACAAGCCCTAAGTCAGGGGAGAAGGGGAAGAGGGGTTGAACCCGGCCAGCACAGTCAGAAGGTGTGTGTGTGGGGGGGGGAGACGGTTAAACTCAGCCAGCAGTTTGGACTGAGTAGGCAGAGAAATTTGCAGAGTATAATTTATTTTGGAGATGGAGTGAGGAGAAGATAGGGAGAACACCACAGAAAGTGGGGAGGGGGAGAAAGATAAAGATTGAGAGGTGTAAAAGAAGATCAAGAGATGGCTTAATTATTTGATTCACTTGGTGGACTAGTCTACTTTTTGGCTACTAGTTCAATAAATAAATTGTGACTGTGAGCTACTAATGGAGTAGAAATCTGGCAGAAAGCCAAAGGGCAGCCTGTGAACACAGCATGATCCTGAAAAACCAAGAGCGTGCTTTTGTGTCCGGTGTGAGCTAAAGAAAGAGAACACAGGCCATAAGCTATGACACTGCACCATTTGCTCAGAGGTCCTCCTGTGTTTGGAGAAGCAGGACTTTGAATCAGAGAAGATACCAGACTCCATCAATATCCTCAAGTCCTGGAATTGTGACTAGCTGTTCAGGTCAAAAAGGGCTATAAAACCAATGCAAACAAGTCTGATCGCATGATAACTGACAGAGGGCCAAAACGACAAGTGCTGGCAATGCCGTACAACCCTAAACCATACAATTAAGAGCCATATACCCATGTACCAGGACACATTTCAGGATTGTTTTTTAAGGCAACTGGAGTGGTCAGCAGCACCCACTGCTGTACCCATGCTGTGTGCCAATGCCAGAGGCCACTGTGTAGTGCAGAGGTTAAGTACAGGATACTTTCAACACCAATGAATCCCAGTACATATTAAATGGTTCGATTCATTAATGGAGCCCATGGAAGCTAAAGGAATAAGCCTCACTGCTCAGTTACAATGTAAATACTATAGCGGTACTTATCATACAGATCTGCAGATTAACCATTGCAAAGGAGTCATGAGCAAAATTTTAAAAGACTTATACTTAAATATATAATCTTCCTACCCACATGTGGATGAGATTATATTCCTCAAAACTGCTGTTTGGCTATTTGAGTTATCTGGGAGTAAATAACACCCTAAATTTTTCTTAAGTGGGGGGAAAAAAAGAACTTAAGCTTACAATAAATAAGTTTATAATGCTCCATAACCATATACTTGAAGAGATTTCAGTTGGCCTTTCAAAAGAAGATTCAGCTTTGGGATGGGACCATGCATATGAAGTCACGGCCTAAAAGGACATTTTTCATGAAATTAGGCATAACTGGAAATTGAGAGAGTTTATTACAAAAATCTTTTCTAAACTAAATCCCAATGTTTGCTCCATATGAAAGCTAATTATATATATATATATATATATATATACACACACACACACACACACAGTAACAGAACTGAAAATCTAAAATTGTGAAAGCATAACAGATTTTCATGTCTAATACATACTTCTCAGGATTTGCAGACTTGTTCTTTGAATTAATAATTTAAGAATGATAGGATTAGTTTCTGTTAAACATTGTAGTCTGAGTTGCTACTAGATAAATGTCAGTGTATAGTTCTAGGTTAAAATATTGAATATAGACAAGCCAATAGGTATGAATTAAACAGCATATCATATGTAAATATTTGTATGATATTAACAAACATTGTTGTCATTTGGCAGCCCAAAACCTTTAAAAGGGGGGGGAAACCCCATCCCATCTTAATTATACTGTTTTCAACTATACCAGCTTTAAATGTCAATCAGAGGTAATCCCTGAGAGGCCCACACGCTTGCTGAGCTGCCTTCACTAATTAATGGATCATTAGTAAGAAAGAACCCCTTACTGCTACCCTGAGCACCACATACTGTCTTAATTACCTTTGTAAAGCAACCAATTTGTCTTTCACTCATTTGGTTTGAAATCCCAAGTGAATTGATTCAAAAAGCTATTATGTATGAAAATGTTTTAAGAGTATTTAATTTTAGACATCAGCCAAAAAAGTGGAGAGAAAATTTATCAAGATTTAAGAAAGGGGGTTTTGATAGTTAAAAAAATAGTTAAATGCAAAGTTGAGATCAGTAAGTAATATAGCATAATGAATACAGAAAGGAGAAACACAATTCTTACAAGATCACAAATTTGCATATATCAATCAGACTGTCTCTCTGCAGCTTCTGACACAACTAGCCATGAAGTACTGCTGATATGATTACATGACATAGCTGGAGTAGACAGCACAGCACTACAATGGTTAGTCATTCCTTTTTCAATAGTGCCCACAGAATAATTTCCTCTTCCCTCAAAATCTGACTGCAGAGCCCCCAAGGAATGAAATCTATTTCTCTTCCTGTTGGATAGCTACAGGAAACCACTTGGAGAAGTAGCAACATGCCAGGCTCTCCACTTCCAATAATTTGCCAACACAGTTGCATATCTCCCTCTCCACAGAGACAAACACAATCTCGAACCAAGCAAGACTAAAATGATACTAAACAAAAAAAAGACAAGACACTGAAGCACTGGCTGGGTTACTGTCTTTCCCTTCACAGGTCCAGCCTCCCTTCTCTCAACCACTCAAGTGTCAAAGCTCTTCACTGACCCAAGTTTATGGCTGACTCAGCCCTTGTCTATATTAGTTTTTTTGACAAAAGTTAGTTTTTGTCACCAAAACAATGGAAGTGTACACACTGAAATGCTCCTCCTGTCAGTGTGCCTCCCCCCACAGGCTGACATAATAAAACCACCTCCGTAAGAAACATCGCACTTTTTGCACCATATTTAGAGGAACACAGCTTAATGTAGACAACTGGTCTTGGTTATGTCATCCTAATTGGCCTATAAGAGATATTTGACAATGCCCATCCTGACGACTTTGGTCCACAGTTTGAACTCCACTGCTTGGAAAATATACAGGTATGTGCTCCTTTTCTACTTATAGGCCTGGCTATTTTTGAAATACCTCTTCCTGTTCAGTTGGTCTGCACAGTTCACAGAGCATCTTCACAGCTGATAATGCTGGCTTACTGACACACACACACGTACGTACATGTACAGGGGGGTTTATTATGTCAACGGGAGAGCTACACTTCTGCAAAGAATATGTCAATGTGCCTACCTTTAGAGGTCTATCATATTCCAGCTCAGACACAAAGTTCCACAGATGGCCTGTTGCTTTGAAGAAGGGCCTCAGTACATTTTTAGGTGTGACGTGTTTAAGACAAATACCGTCGCGTGTGAATGAGAGAGAAAGTTACAAAATTAATTGTCAAAGCCATGCCTGGAAAAGAAACCTAAGTGGAAAACTCCATCTGAAAGTGGGTCCTATGCTGGAAATGGCCAGTTGTGTGTTGTAACCAATCAAGAGGTACCACTATGTTCCTTGGAACTTCAGTCACAGACCCAGTTTTGTTCTACTCCAAAACCACCAATGTTAGTAGGAAACCAAGCAATTTCCTTTATGCCTACCTTTGAGAACACCCCTCCAATTGGACCCAGATTGTCAAAATCTAACTATCCAAAGTGCAATGACATTTTTTGTCAATATTCCCCCACTAGAGTTACCCTTAAAAGCATTATTGTTTCAAAAGGAGACCTGGGTCTTGCAAATTATCAATAACATGGACAAGGCCAAATAAGCTATTAGCCAAATAAGCTATAACCCAACTAATAAATAAGAAAATCATTCCTGCAAGCAACCAATCATCTGCATCCATGTTTGTGTGATGGGGTTCATTTTGCAAACCACCCCATGAAAGTGGGCATTTATAGCCAACAGAACTAGCCAGGTACTTGCAGATATATTTTTTTTTCCTGTAGATTTAAGGTTTATAGGTATAACAGAGTAGCTGCAAAGCAGAGTTGCCTGCTGGCACATCCTGCGTGAAAAAACGAAGCAGAGAGAATATGTATGTTCAAGACCCTTGGCCTAGAGAAGTAACAAAAAGCTATTTGTATTGTTATGCTTTTAGCACCCTAGAGAAGTCAGCAGGCGTCAAAGAAGGTGGCCTGTCCAGTTTATGCCCAAATTTGATTTCACAAGTACATCACAAGGCCCACAAAAAGGGCCAGAAATAACAATGTGTGACTGTCTTGAACCATCTGAAAAGGATATTAATATGCATGAACCTACCAGCTTATACAATAAGTGTACCCCAAAAATTTGTGGGTGAAGATGTCAAGTTTGGACTTAGGAGGACCTGTATTATGTGAGCTATAAAAAGGGCAAACCAAATTATTTCGGGGAGATTGTCAGCTACTTGTCCTTTAAGCTTCTTTTGGTTAGTGCTTGCTAGAGTCTTTGTCCTCAATGTACCTTTAAGTATTACTTACAGCTCCTAGCTCTAGCACAGCCACACCAGCCAGCCAAGAGCTGAGGAACCAGACAACTCTCTCAACGAGGTCATCAGGGAAGGGTGTGAGTATATTAAACCAAAGCATATAGTGCAGAGGTCTCAAACACACGGCTGTGGGCTGCATGCAGCCCCTAAAGCTATTTCCTGCAGCCCACAATGACACAATTGTTATCGATATTTGCAATATCATTATACGGAAAGGTTTCAGTGGTGCGACCCTAGGGCTACCGTACTAATCCTCATGCAGCCCTCGTGGCGATTTGAGTTTGAGATCCCTGATATAGTATGTATCATATGTGCCTTAGAACAAAACCGTCATTCTAATCATTACCCATTTTCTTTTAATCATTCATCTATCCATTTATGCTACCTTAATAAAAATTTATAAAATTATACAAATTTAGCTATCAGTGAGCATTCCAGTTGTGCACGCTGGTGGTCCTTGGAAAAACTCTCTAGGGCAGGGGTGGCCAAACTTATGGAACTCAAGACCCACACAAGTTGATTATTAAACCTTCAAGAGCTGCCCTGAGGAATATAGACATATATTTTTACCTGCTCCAAAAATTACTAAGTTTAAAATTCATTGCACACTTAAATTTTATTGTAAGAAGAGGGCAAATATTGATCCTACAATTGTCAGATTCTAATAATTACTTCAGGTTACCATGAAAATTAGGCCTATACTGTACAGTAAAAACTTAGCTGCCGCTCGACGTAAAAGACTACAAGCTAGAGGTGAGTTTTTTAAAATCCCAACCATGCTGAGCTTCTCCCCATCATCCCTCACCATGCCACCACTTCTCCCCACTGTCCTGACCCCCTCCTGAACTCCTAGGCTGCGGCTGCTTTTCTAAACTGATTTGCTGACATTCATTCAAGAGCCACATGTGGCTCCTGAGCCGCAGTTTGGCCACACCTGCTCTAGGGTCTGATTCTGGGACAAGAACCTCACTAGCTTCTGATTAAATCCATTGGCGAGTCTGTAACACCATCCAAATTATTAAACTTCCAAAAGTCAGGCAACACCTTTTCCCCCAATTCTAATCCCTCTTGGCAAACTTGCCATATTTGGGACTTAGACTGAGTTGCATGCTAGCCAAGAGACAGTGAGAAAGAGCTATGTGTAGCTTTTGTGATCCATAGATGTAAGTGCATTCATGATATTGTCTTTGTTCACTGTTTGGTGCCTGCAGAGGTGCCCTTAAGGACTTACACTACCATATTAGCAGAGTGCCTTCATCAGATAAGGTGGTGAGCCAGATGTTAGGAGGATATGATTTGCCAAGTGCTGCATTCAACTGATAGAACAAATAGTGAAACAAGAGCGAAGAGGGAGAGTTAATGAAAAATAGCCTGGAAAGGAGACATGGACAGGAGGAAATGAAAGAGAGACAGGAGCTGATGATAAAGCTACTGGAGAGTCACACAGACATGCTCAAGTCCCTCATTGCACTGCATACCAAGCACGTTCATGCATGACTGGCTGCAGCCAATACAGAATCTGTTCTATGCCCTCTCCAAACTTCCTCACCATATTCTGCACATGTTCCAGGTCCCAGACAGTATCATGCCCAGGGAATGATTTCACAATAAAATCTGGAGCTACACGCAGTTGAGAGAGCTGTAACTGAGAGATCATTCCTCATTCCCAGGTCCCCTCTTTTGTCAAAAATGTGTGTTTTGTCCTTAAGTCTTTGAAATAAAATGAGTCTTTATTTGTGTCATATGCACGTTCATTAGTGCCAATATTCGGACAAAGGGGAGGCTACAGGCAGGTAGGCTATCAGTAGGAATATTTGCTCAGTACAATTACTCATGAAGCAAACACTACAGGGGTCATTAAAAGTAGCAAGAAAATATTATGCGATTCATTTGGCCTGGTAAAAGACACATTATTGGGAATCGTTATCAAAATGCTTCTTCAAAGCCTCCCTAATTCAAACTGCCACCCACTGTGCCCCTCTAATTGTCCTGGTATCTGGCTTCTCTAAAGCAGCAACCTGCCAATCGATCCCAGTGCTTCGCTCCAGGGAAGCTTTCTCCCCTTCACATCACAACTATTATGCACAATACAGCTGGCCATAATGACCATCAGAATATTTTCCTCATTGAGGTCTAAACCTGCTAGAAAGATAGCACCAGCAACCTTTTAATCTAACAAAAGCACATTAATCTGTCTTTCTGCACCTGTTGTTCAAGCACACCTAACTGCTTTCTAGGTTCCAGTGTAAGGCTTCATGAATCACAGGAGCAAGGGATTGGCAATGGGGACAAGGAAGATATCCTAAGATCAATATGGGCATTTCCATATGTGCTACCCATGTGCAGCTTTTATACAGTCCAGTATTCTCAAAGCTGCATGCATTTTGTACCTTCCCAAACCCTCCTGCACCGATGTCAGTGAAATGGTCCCAGTAATCCACTAGCACAGACCTTTTGATTGATGTACTGCTACAAGACGGCTTCCAACATTGGGATGTGTGCGCCACCCATCACTCTGTTGCAGTCAGGGAATCCCATTGCTGTGTGGGGCACAGACAGATAATGTAGGGACACAGATAGAAAATGAACTGCATTTGCCTTTCAAGTGCATGTTAGTTAATGTTGTGTATATGTCCTTCAGTGTCATAAGTAAAATAATTCTATAAACCTGTGTAATAGGCATTATAACCAACGTCCAACAAGACTCCATATTGTCAATTTGGAACTCCAGCTTAAACATTGTACTCCATTTTGTATACTTGATGAAACCTGATTTAGGCATATGCTGTGTATGCTCATTTAAATGTGTGAATGAAGGGTGTGCGTATGAAGGGACCCGTCTCAATTGCCAGCCTGTCTTGATGAAGCACAAGTACCATCTAACTGGCTGAACAATGCAGACATCTCTGATTAAAGCAAACAGAAGGAGCTACCCCAGAAAGAAAAGAACAAAATACAATCAAGCTTGCAAGTAACTGGTGACCAATGATCTCACAGGAACCCTGAAGGCAACATGACACAGCAAATCCCATAGACTTACATGAAGGCCAGCAAGTATAAAAGATGGGTAAGAACATGAAAACTTTGGGTCTCATTTTGCAACTGTTATCTTAGAGCATCGGATTCACTACCGACAGAGGCCTGGCTCCCTCCTTGTGCCCAGCCTAGTTGGCCCTGCAGACATGCATCTCCACAACCCCCTACTGTGGACTTTTCACTTCTAAACTGATTCATGACTGATTAGAAGCAGTCTGGTGGTGGTAACTTCCACACAGATAATCACCACTCATCTTTCCAAAGTGAGAATAGTGCTCATTCTTGTGTCCTGAACTGCTGCAGGGCTGTGAGCTCTGTATGGATCTGCAAGAAGGTGGATTGGTGCATGCAAAAGTTCTGCAGTATTGTTTGTCATCCCATGTATACATCACAATGCAATCCCACCCCTCAGTGGTTTCCTAAGCCCAGTACCGATGGCCTGCCACATGCAGCTGCTTCGTGAAGGCCAGCAGCAATCTTGAATTATTTCTTTCCATGGCAGGCAGCAGGGCATCCACCATCAAATAACTGTGTCCTGCAGCTTTTGAAATACTGGTAGGAACAACCGCTTATAACCCTTATCAGCAGATTGGCCAGCAGTTCAGGATGCTTTCAGGAAGAGTTTTCAGAGATACAATTTACAAAGGCTGTTGAAAAAACGGCACAAAATGAAACTGGAACCCATGGAATGATGGGATGGAAAGAGCTGGACCCTGGCAAGCACATCCCCATGATGCACTGTGATCTGTTCCCAGAGTTCTCAATGGCAGAGTTGGTGAGTTGCACAGTGCAATAGCTACCCATGATACAACACACTGTCAATCCAAGAGCAGTGACTGTAGACATGATCCACCAACACAAACAATGTTGTGTGGGTGCATGTGACCTATATTGTTAAAGAGACTTATGATTGCTGACATTACCTGACTCAAAAACTTTGTAGTACAGACATGGGCTTAGCCTAGAACACAAGGCAGCATCAGTGGTGAAAACTATTTTCTTCCACCTCCATTTCCTAGGAAATCTCACATCTTTCTCTCTGAGTTGACCACATCAATCCATGAATTTGTCACCTCCAAATCATATTAATGGAACTCCCTGTATTTTGAGTTAAAGATGGCAGCAATGTAACTTCAGCTCATGTGAAATACGGCAGCCTGAATCCCAGTGGCGTCACTAGCGCTGGGCACCCGGGGCACATGCCCCGGGTCCCAGCGCCGGTGCCCCGGGTCTCAAGCTCAATCGGGCCGGGGATCCAGGGCCCGATCCCTGGCGGTCCGCGGCCACGGCGGCCGCGTCTCCGACCAGGGATCCGGGGCCTATCTGGCCGCCGGGCAGGCCCCGCCCCCTGGCCTAGGATAGGGCCAGGGGGTGGCCACGCCGCTGCCGCCAGCTAGCCCATGCTGCGGTGTGGCGCGGCTCAGCCTAGCCTGGCCCGGTGAGGCCGGAAGCGGCCGCTGGAGGTCGGGCCCGCGGCCGCAGACCTGGATCCCCGGCCGGGGACGGGGTCGCCGTAGCCACCGGTGGCCAGGCCAGGGATCTGGGCCCCAGCTGGCCGCCCGCAGCGGCCCCGTCCCCTGCTGGGGATCCAGGACCTGGCCAGCAGCCCACGGCTGCAGCGGCCCCCTCCCCGGCCGGAGATCCAGGGCCGCGGGCCCGGCCGCACCGGGCCAGGCCAGGCCAGGCCAGGCTAGTGTGAGCCGCGCCGCACAGCAGTGTGGCCCAGCTGGCAGTGGCGGTGCCGCTGCCTCCCCTGGCCCCATCCCGGGCCGGGGGTGTGGCCTTTTGTCTGGGGGCGGGACCTGCCCTCTGGAGGCGGGGCTGGGCCCGTGCCCCGGGTCTTTCCCCGCCCCAGCGACGCCCCTGCTGAATCCTCAGTAGGACAGGTAAACATTAGCCAGGCCTTGACAAGTGTAAGTTTCTGGTAGCCATAATGATCAGGTTTAGTAGCCTGTTGCCTAGCTCTAGTGCAGAAATATAACGGAGGAGCATCCTCTGGTGACAAAAATATAATGGCTGACACCTTGCTGTGAACCAATTTTGCTCACCCCTGCCATAAGCACATTACTTCAGCCCTCTAATTCACTTCTACTGCAGATTAAATTTTTAAAAGTGGGCCAGGACTAATCAATTCCATCTACAATCCACCAAGACAACTTTGCTCTTCAGGACAACATATCTCACAAAACCCAGGTCAAATCTTGTGAGAGCTGAAGACCAAGTATGAAGTATTTAGCTGTTAAACAAGTCTCAGGCATTCTAATGTGGCCAATTTCAGAGAAAGTTACAAGACCAAAGATATGGCTCTTTGATGATATTTCCCACCATAGCCAACATGAAGCAGAAAGGAAAAAGACAACAAAAAGGAAAGAATCTGTATACAGAACCACAGCTGCCTCTTTATGGGAAGGGAGAAGGGCAGGAGACTTTCTAAACCCTCCATTGACATCATTTTGCAGATCTAATTACCTGCAGTCAGCTGCTAAGATTTAAACAGATAAACAAAACTTTTAAGGGATATTATGGATGAAATCTTGTCCCCACTGATGTTAATGGGAGTTATTCTCTGACTTGAGTGGGGCCAGGATGTCATGAATACTGAAAAATACCATAATCCTTTGTGCATGTCAAGAGGTTGAACAATATTAAATATGGCTTTCCCAGCAACTGAAGCAAGGTGTAGGGCCCACTGGTATCCATTGGGTGAATCACCAGGCAGGTTACAGAGTTGGTCACATTTATTATCAAATAAAATCTGTAAGTTCAGACCTGCAGAGAAATCAACATCAAGCAATGTACGGCTTGTTTGTTGAGTCACAACAGAAAAATTCAATGCATCATTCAACATATTCTTACTTCTAGGTATGGGAACAGAAGTTGATGCCAAATTGGAAGGTTTTTCTAAATGTCTTTCTCAAGTTTAATTCTGCATTCTAAAATTAGTATTCTAACTTTGTTAGATGGAATCTGAAAGCCTAAAATTCCCAAGTGTGACCAGGGTATACAACCTGCACTACCATGAGAATGAGTTAAAAAGCTGCTTTGGGCTTGAATGGCCCTGCCTTGCCACACCTGCAAATCATGGCAGCACAGAGGAGTTTAGAAGAGGGAACACCACTGAGATGTAGGCACTCGTGAGCAGAGACCAGATAGTTGAGCTTCTCCAAACCTGGAGAGAGGACTGAGAGCCACTGCTCTCACAGAACTACAGTGCAGAACCACTGAGCTGAAGATGAAAAGAACTAAGGCTTGCAGTGGAGCCCAGTGAATTCTGCTGAAGTGGACATTCATACTCCGCAGACCTCTCTGAAGAAAGACAGGCCCCCATCCTGGAGGTCACTGCTTACAGGTTTTTTTTGTTTTTTTTTCCCCCTCCTGACAGTCTATTTGTTGACATTGTGGGGGACACAGATAGGGGATGACACAGTCAAGGTGCCCCAGCTGGAATGTTAGCACCAGCCAGCTAAAAAAAAGGTCCTGCAACCCTGCTGTGGGGAAGATGGAGTATCTGGATTCATGTCCATGTCATGTCCCCATAGATCCAAAAGGGGGTATCCTACCACAGATTGATTTGTGATTTCAGGCCTAAAGCACTTAACCTCAAACTCAATCAAGATCCTTTTCAATTTTAAATTGAACTGCAACCTCTTTAGTAGTTCACTGGCCAATGCATGTTCTCATCACACACAACACCTATAACTACCTTGATAGGTAAGCAGCACACTGAAAGCTCCTCTGGAGAAAATGAATTTATAAAAAGGGAGCACAAGACCAATATCAGCAAAGAATAATATCTGATATTAGTAACTTGTATGAGTTTAAAGGCAGAGCGCAAAGGCATAACTTAAGACTGTGTACATTCAGTGACACCAAACAGTACTGTCAGCGAGTGTTCTAATCTATTATATCCATCAAAAAGTCAAAGCTATTAGCTATTGAGGCAAATAAACTGAACTTTAAAAATCAGCAAGTGCTCAGAAAAAATACAGGAAAGACACTTTTTAAAAAAAAAAGTTATGAGATATTTTATACAAGATTTTTTTATCTGCTTTAGTTTCTCCTTTTAATCTCCTTTGTTACTCCCACATTCCCCTTTTTCACACTTTCACCTCAAGTGCCCCCTCACCAATGTTCCCTCTAATTTCTCATAGGCTGTGTGCACAAAAAGATTCTTTTGTGCAAATTGTCGGAACCGGTGTCCAAATTTGTGCGCACTCCAGTGAGTGTGGTCAAACTTGTGAGCACAACAAAGCAAATGTGTCTGATGCAAATAATATCTAAATTTTATTTTGATATGGTGATGGAAATGGTTTTATAAATTACAAAACCTTATTTGAAACATGCTACTTGAAACTGCTTTCTTAAAGTGGTATAAAAATATTAGCACTGTTTAATTTTTTCATGCAGCCTTTATTTTGCTGTGTGTGCAGGTTTCATGACCTGTGTGCTCACACACACGTGTATAGCTTAGAGGGAACATAGCCCCTCACAGACCTCAACCTAAGGTTTTGTAACATACAAAATACAAAGCAAAGGAACTAAAAAGCCATGTACCTATTATGACTCAGATTGATTTCCACTTACTTACTCTTTTTTCCTCTTGGAGATCATATGCTCTACATGTCTGTGCAACATCAAGCACCTTTTGGAAGCTATTAAAATTATATATATATATATATATATATAGATATATATATACACACACACACACACACACATCATCTTGTATGCCAGCAAATAAAAGCAAATTCAAAAAGCTTGTTGTGTGCAGAATTGTGGAAATAGCAGATATGAACAATAAAGGACATGCTTTTCCCCAAAGAAAAAGCATACTTTAGTAGTTAAAGCCATACAGAAAAAAAAAAAAAAAAAGATGTGAAAATGTTACTCTCTCATCTGAAAGATTTAAAGTTTGACTAATTTTCTTTTCATAATAATGTGTCATTAAGCAGGCTTACTTCATAAAATATTTCTGTGGGGACATTGCTGTACCCCACATTATAATAATCCATGCCTATTAAGAGGCATGTTGGGAAGCAATCTGACCCAAACAGGTAACAGCAGTGATGCTTTCCAACATATAACCAAGTTTGCTGTGAAATCTGGGGTATTCTTACATAATATTGTATCTTTGGTCTGAGTCGACCCACTCCCCACACCCACACCTAGTTACTTTTTAATCACATAAAAGTTGCAGCTGCTGACCTATTTATGAAGATATTTATAGCTAAAACATATGACAATTTTTGATCCGATTACTCACTTATTTATCTCTTGAAGTATCAACACATACAAGTAAGGCTAATTGCATGAAATCAGCATACATGTAGACTGCACTAATAACTAAAAAACAAAACTTCTACCCTATACACATTGTTTTCCAAACCTTGGATTTCCCATTTTCTAACGTGCTCTTGCAACAATAATGTTTGATTATTCAGTTATATGTAGGAGTTCCAACAGGAGCAGCCCTGCCCCAGGAAAGGACCCGGGCCATGCCCCCTGGCCACGGACCATGCCCCGGGCCCCAAATCTGCACTGGGGCCCAACTTGGCCTCAGGCACCTGCTGCCCCCAGCCTGGCCCTGGATCCCTGGCCAGGGAGCAGCAGCCACAGCCGTGGGTGGCCCAGCCTAGGATGAGGCCGGAAGTGGTGGCCAGGCCCCGGATCTCCCACCGGAGACAGGGAAAGGCAGGAGCTGCGCCAGGACTCGGGGCACTGGCGCTGAGATTCGGGGCCTGAGCCCCATGTGCCAGGCCCCAGTGACGCCCCTGAGTTCCAATAACCAAAGTTATACAATGCTCATATATTAGTAACTAAAGCCATTGTATCATTGTAATAAAAATATGGGATTTCAACTCTTTGGATAATCAGTAAGATACATGCCACCATAAACAGTCATGACATTTTACATATCTAGACATTGACATGGACAATACAACTCTTATAATAGCGCAACCAAAGATTTGTAGCATGGCAGGGCATGGAAGAGTTTTCATTTGAACACAGAATATTTCTGGATACCAACCATTTGAAATATATGAACTACTAATTCACAAGGAGAAACTGAGATGAAGCGTGCTCAAATCCTGTACTTCATATGCCAAAAGACGCTGAGTTCTGTTAACTGGTATAAATTATTTTTATTATATTTATGCACCCTTGTCATGGGCCAGGATCCCATTGTGCTAGGTGCTACACAAAACAGAGTAAAAGTAAACAGTCAAGGAGCTTACATTACAGATTTAAAAAACAAAACAAAACAAAAAAAACCTCTTCAGGGCAGGAACACTTTGTATCTAGATTAATTTTTGATAATTTTCTAGAGCAAAGACACTTAGGTGGAAAATCTTTATTAGGAAATGAACAGCACAACTTTATGAATTGTCAGTACCTGACTGTGTTAAAAAAAAGATATCAGTTTAAGCTCCAGTCCACCAAGCTTTATCCACACACTTTGCTTTAAAGCGCCAAAGACTTTAACGGGATGAGTTTCAAGTTGAAACTTAAGTGCAAACGTAAGTGTTACCAGACAGTGACCTTGAATGGCAATAAGTCAGGCTTATACTGATTTAAACTAATCCAAAATAGGCCACTCATACACCAAAATAAAGTGTCTGCAGAGTTTTGCACAGATTCAATTAAAACAGACAAAAATCAATTTAAGTTAAACTGATGGAACTTTTGGCTTTAGATAAGCCCTCAGATAGGGATAATTTAATTCTTTCTAAGTCAGAGAGAGCCCTATGTGTAGATTTAGAAATCCTGGATGGAAGGAGAAGTCAGCTCTAATATCTCGATAACTATCTAAATATAATAACATGGTTTTAGCCTTTGTTAAATAAATTAGGTATACATAAGTGAGACTTCAAAGACTCATGTGTCAATAACGTTACTCTCTGAAAAGTACAGTATATCATAAGGAACCATTCCCCTTCTACATCTTCCCTCCCAGATGAAAAAGTACAATTTCTAGTAAGAGGTCTTCTTTTAACAAAAAAAAAAAATCATTCATGGTTTAATGACAAAGCATTAAATGATGGACTGAAATAAAAGACTATTTTACTTGTTGGTTTTACTGCGCACAGCACTGAGTGTTATGAGATGGTTTTTTGTTTTTTGTTTTTTTTTTTATACATGGCAATATTCAAAGTTCTGCTTTCAAACAGTGCTTGTCCACCTAAAACTACAGGCCATCTAGCAAATAAAAATTGCATCACTGACAATTTTTAAACCAAAAGCAGCTCTTTTTCTAAAAGCTACTTTCTCTAAGAATAATTCTGGGCATGTTCTATGGCCTGTACTATACAAGAGGGCCGACTAAATGATCACAGTGGTCTCTTCTGGCCCTGTATGATACAGGAAGGCAGACTAAATGATCACAATGGTCTCCTCTAGCTTCACAAGCTACGAAATAACAGAATACTGGCCACAAAAGAGCAAAAGTTTCAAGCACAAATACTGTATATGCCATTAAGTTTTTCAAAAGACTTTAAGGTTTGCAAGCATGATTTATTTAAATCTTTGTACAGCAAAAACATTAGCTCTAGAGGCATTTGAGTTTTTCAGTGCATAAGTGCTCACTTTGGCATTTGAATGCAACAAGAAAAGCCACTGTGCAGTGGGATACAGGTAAACAAAAAGTCCAGGGAACTCGCAATTCCTCCCACAGCTACTAGAACACAGTTGTATTGCACTCGTACTTTACATGAACGTACCAGCATATACAATAGAACAGGGGTCTCAAACTCAAATCACCATGAGGACCACATGAGGGCTAGTACGTTAGCCTGAGGGCTGCACCACTAAAGCCTTTTCATAAAACAATATTGCAAATATCAGCAAAAAGAGTGTCATTGCAAGCCACAGGAAATAGCTTTAGGAGCCGCGTGTTTGAGACCCCTGCAATAGAATATGTCACTTATGCAAAAGGAATACAGGTTACAGCCGGAGTACATGACAGTGTGTGCATCACCAAGACGTTGAACTTTCAGTCATAACAGTAGATTGGAGGAGTACTGTCAGTTAGGTTAGACTCAAAATGTATCTGCTTGAGTAGCACAAAATATAACAACTCATACTAGCAAACTGCCAGAAATCAAAAGACTCAAGCTAACTCATGAATGTATGTAAATATGTGTGTGAATTTATGCCTATCTGTACCTTCATCATACATATAAATGAAGCATTAACTGTACAGTCATGACTCTATTTGCATTTCCCATTAATCTGTCGCACCCTTCTTTTTCACCTTATCATTTTCTCCTCCTTTTCCATAGGTTTGCCCTTTTACCTTACCCCTACACTTCAATAAATTCCTCTTAACTACTAGTTTAAAATAGAGCAGTTTAATGAGCTAACAGACTGTCTCAAATCCTAAAAATTTGATTCACACAACTCCCATGTATCTAAACCTTATGCAATAAAATGAAGGAAGGTGGCCCGGTCTTCATACTCTTTTTCTGAAGCAGAGGAGAAACCAGCTAACAAATAAGTTGAGCTATCTAGGAGACGACTGCCAAAAGCATATTACCACAAAACTGCCGTATCAGCGACCAAGCTCATATCGAGCAGAGTATGCAAACCTATGCATAGGGAGAAGGCAATCTGATCCCAACCAAATGAGGCATTAATGTGCAAAATGTTGCAATATCGTACCCAAAGGCGGATGCTTCCAAAACTGACTTGACAGCATGAGATCTTTCAATCTGGTTTTGCAAATTTAGTTGCAGAAGCCTTGCTGCTGCCTATAAATAGGGACTTATTTTAAAAAAACCAAAAAACGTTAAGACTCCCATATGCTCATGAGAAACAGAAAGCGGAACAATTTCACTGTCAGATGGAGTGAAAAGCTAGTCCGCTTCACGCTTGTTCCACTAGAAAGTCTCCCGTTTTAACTCAGGCCCAGCCACAAACTTTCTAATAAGTGTTGGGTTTCCAAACCACCTGAGAAAGAGGTTTGGAAGGGAGAGTTGCAACAATTTCTCAGGGCTCTTCTCCCTGCTCACCGGCTCTCCGATTATTACAAAGGAAGAGATCGCAGCCCCCCCGGTCTAGTTTGTTTCTTCATCACCCAGACCAGGGAAAACGTCCAGTTCATCCCGCCCTAGAAGTGCCTCCACTGGACCCCCAGCTGTGCCGCACCCGCTGAGCAGCGCTGCCCCGGCGGGGCCGGGCTCCCGCGGCCCGCCCAAGGCTCTGCCCCGCCCCGCAGCCGGCGTGACCGGCTCGTTCCGGGTCGGCAGCCTATAGCACTGAGCCACAACAGAGATATCCGCCAGCCGGGGAGGTGTGCCCGCGCCCGGCTTGCCCGCGCCCTCCCCGGCGGGCAGCGTGCGGGGGAGCCAGAGCAGGTGCCTGCCGCCAAACCCTCCCGCCCGCCCGGCGAGGGACGAGAGCCCGCCGGGCCCGGGGCTGGGGGCGAGAGGGTGTCACGGGGGGGCAGCCTGGCAGCTGGCCCCGGGAGGCAGGACGGAGCCGGTGTCTGAGCCGCCGCCAGGCCGCGCTGAAGCCGCCTGAGGGGGAAGCGGGACACCCACCCACCCGCCGCCCCTCCCCCAGCTCCCAGCCCCGGCGGGCGGCCGGTCACTCACCAAGATGAGGAGGACGCAAGCGGGGTCAGGCGGGGGCAGGAAGATGGCGGGTCTCATGGTGGCTCAGTCACGCCAGGGGCGGGGGTGAAGTGCTGCGGCTCCCACTCTCCGCGGCTGCGGCGCCTCACTTCCCCCGTCGCCAGGAAACACCCGGACAAGTTCCACTGGGCGCCCCGCAGGACCCGCCCCCGCGGCCACACACTTCCGGGGTCCCGCGCCGCGCGGCGCACGCCGGGAATGATAGGCCGGCGCCGCGGAGGCGCTCGGAACAGCGCTTCCCGGCATGCACCGCCGCGGCCCGTTGGTTTCTGGGAAAGGTAGGCCCGGCCTGGCCGCCCAGAGGGAGCGTGGCGAGTGGCGGCCACTCCCACAATGCACTGCGGCGGCCTCTGGCCGCGCCGCCAGGGCTACGAGGCGCCCCCGCGGCCCAGGTAAGGAGCGGGGCGGTCGCAGCGTGAAGCTGCGGCGCTGGGTGTGGGCAGGCGGAGCCTCGTCGCCCGGCTCGGCGGGACACGCGTGTCAGCGGCACCCGTGGCGGGGCCGAGACCGCCTCAGGAGCTCGGCTCCGGGTGCGAAGCGGGGCTGCCCTGGCCGCTCGGGCCCCTCGCTGCTGAGGCCTCACAACTGCCCGAAATGTGGCCTGGGGAGACCAACAAGCCACGCGGGGCCCTGCCCTGCCACCGTCTCCGCTCCCACCCCCAGTGTCTCCGCCCGTCGGGGCCCGCCCTGGCCCGCACTGGCAATGCCGCGTTGCTGTGCCCGGCCGCTCCGTCTGTCTGGTGCCTTCTTCCCCAGCTCAGCTAGAGATTGTCCACTTCAAAGGAGCGTGGCTGTTTATTAATTTTATTGTGCCTGTTGCTGTGGCAGCTGTGCGCGTCCTTTCCAAAACCAGTGACACATTTCCAAATTCTCAGTGCCAGCCTCAGCACCCGGGCTTTTCATTAGCCAGGAAAGTAATGCCTTCTTCGGTGGTAGGTAGTAAAGGTATTTGTTTAATACAAGCATTTGCTGGGCGGTCAGTTCAGTAATATTTCCAAACGGATAGCTGTGTTAGTCTAGTCCAGCAAAAAAAACGAGGAGGCGTGTGGCACCTGAAGACTAAGAGAGTTATTTTTCGCATGAGCTTTCGTGGGAGAAAATCCCACTTTGTCAGATGCTTCGGGAATATTCTCCCAAAAAAGCTCATGCAAAAAATAAATTTGTTAGTCTTTCAGTGCCACAGGACTCCTTGTTTGTTTGTTTTACTGAACTAGACTGACACAGTTACCACCTTGGATCTTAGTGAAATATGTACCTACACATACAGTGCATGATATCTCGATCAAAATTTGGCACAATGGCTTTATTATTTTTATATTTAGGAAGTTGGTATCTTAGTGATGCAGGAAAGTGATGTCACTTCAACCTTGAGTATGTGAGCAAGAATCATTATAATTTAGTATGAAATCTCTCATATTTTAAGTCTTATTGATAGCCAAGTAGTCCATATTTTTGATTTTCATAATAAAATTTACTTTTGCCAAAATCCTGGGATCACAAAATTCATCATATTGTTTGCAGGATTCAAGTTTTTATGGATCTTTAAAACAAGTAGGAATTGTATTTGTGAATAAAAGCTTTAATAACCTAGTTGATACAGAGATACTAATGATGTTATAATTAGGCAATTGGTAATGTGTAGTGTGTGGTTAATTTGTATGAAAAATACAAATCAAATGAAAAATAATAGAAAATAAAATTCCTTTCAAAAAAGGAGCCTATAGTTTGTTTTTGTGGGCCAGTTGCAGAGGAAGTGGCCTTAGTAAAAACATTGACACCCGTCCTACCTTCCTTTCAGGGGTATGAGATGAACTTATTTTAAGGCACCTCTGAAATTTGGGTCTTTGTTGCCCAACATCAGTCAAATGAGAGTGTAGTCCACTGGTTTAGACTCATAGACTCTGATGTCAGAAGGGGCCAATACGATCATCTTGTCTGACCTGAACAATGCAAGCCAGAAGACCTCAACCACCTATTCCTGCAGTGATGCTGGAACTTATAATTGAGGTCTTATCTCTGCCAACAGATTGACCGTCCTGATCAACTGAAGACCCTTCTTGATCTGTGAAGACTTGCTCAGTCAGTCTGGAAGCCTATCTAGTAAGATGTCCCTCTGGCAACCAGAGTGGTGCTGAGTCAAAGAGAGCCCCTCCCTCCCCCACCACTCAATATGGTGTCGGGCACAGGGCAGTCAAAGTGAGGTATGCAATAAGTAATTTGTGCATCTCTGTCTGACTGCTGCCAAAAACTGTTGGCAAGTGCAGACCTGCCCTGAATTATTGAAGTCCTCAAGTCATGATTTAAAGATTTTAAGATACAGAGAATCCACCAGTAAGTGAGCCATGCTACAGAGGAAGGCAGAAAACCCAGAGGGTCTTTGCCAATCTGCTGTGGAGGAAAACTTCCTGACCCCAAATATGGCAATTAGTTAAACCCCGAGCCTGTGGGCAAGGCTCACCAGCCAAGCATGCAAGAAGAATTCTCTGTAATAACTCAGAACCTGTCCCATCATAGGCCATTGGCATATCTACCACCGGTAATCAAACTAGGCTGTCCCATTATACCATCCCTGCATAAATTTATCAAACTCAGTTTTGAAGACAGCTAGGTGTTTTTCTGCCACAGCTCCCTTTGGAAGGCTATTCCAAATTTCAGTCCTTTGACGGTTAGAAGCCCATGTCTAAATTCTACTCTAAACTTGCTGACTGTCAGGTTATATTCATTGTTTTTGTGTTCACATTGGCACTGAGTCTTCTCCCTTTCTGGTATTTATCCCTCTGATGTATTTGTAGAGAGCAATCGTATCTCTCCTGAGCCTTCTTTAAGGTTAGGCTAAACAAGCCAACCTCTTTGAGTTTCCTCTCATAAAGCAGGTTTTCTCTTTTGTGGGTTCGCCCTTGTAGTCCTCCTCTGTACCTGTTCCAGTTTGAATTCTTAGACATGGAGGACCAGAATAGCACACGGTATTCCAGATGAGATCTCACCAGTGCCTCCTAGAATGGTACTAACACCTCCCTGTCTCTTAAGTAATGCTGGGTTCCTTACCCCTTTTAATAAAAGTTTTCTTTTGTTATATACAGACTCAGTGCTTGGGAGTAGAGGAGTATTGCCAGTTAGGGGTGCCTCAAGATACTGGTTGGTTTTCTCAGATTATTGGTCAAGCCTCAAGCTAACTTTTGTTCTTAAAAGGGCCCTCTACGTATTGAGCCCTTATTGGGGCTTGCCAGCTTCACCTGGACAAAGGGTTACGCTTTATGCCCCGGGTCTTGGATCAGTCCATTTCAGAAGCACATCTTGAGAAAATTCATTTTGGGAAAATATCACAGCCATGAGTCAAAAGCAAGTCCTTTGCCTTCATTTCTTACCTTCCCCTTTCCCCGTGCTCCACCTCCTTCATGGGTAGTTGACCTCAGTCAGCGGAGACCTAGAGTTCAGAGGTGTTTTGCATGAGTTATTTCCCACCCCTTGCCTCAGCTTACTTGCTGCTACTTGTGTCTCATCGTTGCTTCTGCAGTTACATGTTCTGAATTTCCACTGCTCTAGCCTGTTTCTGAGTGATTTCGCTTAGAGAACCTCTATGCTGCTGCCTCTTCATTGTCTTTCAGTACAACACCAGCTCTAAGGCAGCTTTCATTGGCTCTAAGGCATAGCCCCCAGGTTTGCTCTTCTGTTCTAGTAATTGCTGAACAGAACCAAGGAGACTCGGTTGAGCCCACTCAGCTCTGTCTTCCAACATCAGAGAAGGGAGAAACATTGGCAGAATCCACACTGTCAAGTAGAAATTCCTGTCTCTATTTCTGACACCTCTCATTCTTGCTGGTGTTTGTCATCCTTTCTGTCTCCATAGCAAGTGAGGGTGAGCCTCTCAGTCTAGGCATACTAAATACAGTTTTTCTGCTCTTTATTCATACGTTAAGGATAACATTTCCTTATCCCTACATTCAGCTAAAGTGAACTGTAACCCCAAACCTGCCAAAATTAGTCACTTTTGAAAAGCAGCTCTTTCTGCAGAATACTTGGGGAGTTAGTATTTGCACAGACATACCATCTGCTCCTGAAGTCTCTTCCCCTAAATCATCAGTAGATGTTGGGAGAACTCATTCAGTTCCTGCTTACACTTGTATCACTCCCTCTACATAATTCTCAGTATAAATTCGTTGTTCAGCCTATATGTGCCAGCTCTTTGTATTTCTTTTAAAATTTATTTTATTTTATTTTGCTCAGCCGGTGACTGTAAGGTCCCATCTATGCAAAGGAATTTATAAAAATTTTTTCCAGTACTACTACTGAGTAAGCTTAAACCATTTTTAGACCTAGTAAGAGCCATACTGTAGGCAAGATTCCTGTATCTGCACCTGTTTTCATTGGTATGTTAGCTCAACCTATTTTTCAGCAGACCAACCTTGCCCTGGAAATGAGGGGAAGAACCACTAACAACTGAAGAGTCTGGCCTTACAGAGCAAGAGGTAAAGCAGAAGGGAAGTTGATAAAAAGCTGGGGAGCTGAAACTGCTACCAGATCTTCAAGGAATGATATCTTTTCTCACACAGTTGACTCTCATTAGGTAGTTTCCTTAATCTCTGAGGGTAGCTTCTTTTCATAGATGCAAGAGGAGAGACTGGTGAGAAAAAATGTATCAAAGAGTGGATAGTTCCCCACTAACTCAGAGAAGGAAACTGGTGACCCTGTGAGTAGCATCCTGGAATATATCATCTAATGTGAATGGGGTCAGATTCCGGAAAACAGACATAACATTTTCCAAAGTCCTATGTAGTGCCTAGGATCCAAGTGTACTACATATCCTTCTCTAAGACAGATGTGGCTTCTGCATCATTTTTGAAAGGGTATAGTAATCTCTTCTCTCCCTATTACCTAGGTTGTATATTTATTTGTTTTTTCTCTAGAGTAAAATTATACTGCCCAAGTCTCAAGATTCTTTGTCTAGCAAAAATCAAACAGCTGCAGGTCCGCCTAGTTTGTATTACATTATGGGCTAAATATATTTGACAGGATATATGACGTAGGAAGTCAGAAGTGTAACTGAGGTAGCGCCCCAAGGGACTGGGGAGGTAAGAGTTAAGTGACAGAGCTTAGAATTTGCTGAGGAGCGGTTATTAGAGAGGAATACCACTGCTGGGCATGGATCAATAACCAAGTTGCTACACAGGGCAGGGCCTCCTTTGTATACTGTTTAAAGACGCTTTGTTTGTCCTTTTCATTTTATAGTAAAAGAGAATTTACAGACTGCTTTGGTATTGCCAACCCCAAGCACTAAAACAATTGTCAACCCCTGCCTCCCCCCCCCCCCCAATTGTGATATTAGGATAGAAATCATGACATTTTTAAAAATATAGTTTTGAGTTCTGTTAATTTGCCTCCTGAGTTTTGTACTTTTTGGGTAGAGTCAAGACACATTTTCAAGCTTTTCTTTGCAACCACAAAGTCTAAAAATCTACTTTTTTTGAAGCAAAAGCTGACATTTTTTATGACATAGAATAACTCAGGAGCTGAAACTTTAAGAATAGCACCAAATATCATGAAATTTGTAATAAAATTGCAAGAATTAGGAATGCTGTTGTAGCTTTTTTTTGGCAACAAAAAGGGACTTAAAAACTGTGTTGTCCCCTTTTTGGAGCAAAAAAGGCTCTACAAATCAATTTTCTTCTTTGGAGTAGGAAGAGATTTGGAGACTTTAGGTTTTTTAATTCAACCTGTCTAACGTATTTTGATTAGTCTTTTAAAGGATCCAGGAGCCATGGCTGTTTAAAACTGTTGAAAAATTAGGTGTACTCTGAGGTCTTCTGTAGGGAATGTGGAATATGGTGGATAATGTTAGGAAGCCAGGGTTGTATGTGGGACCAGCCCTAGAACAGTGGTTCTCAACCTCTTGTGGGTTGCAAGCATATTGTGACTCTACAGGATGCACTATCCCACTCCTTCCAGGTTAACTCCAGCCATTTCCCCAGATCTCCACGATGCACTTACCACAGTGTGGCGACAGTAACACGTCCCGACACAAGTGGTTGAGAACCACTGTCCCAAACTATTGCTTTGGTATAATGATTAAGATTGGAACTCCAGTGTGGAGGGTAGACTAAAATTGTCCTCTTCACTTAATAATAAGTAACCTTGATAAAATAGCTCTCTGACGGTATCCACTGGATGATGCACTCATAAATAAAGTATGAAATATAGTCATAATTTAAAGCAGTGGTTTTCAACCAGTGTGCCCTGGCACATTGGTATGTTATGAGAACTGTCCAAGTATGCTGTGAAATTTTATACAAAGGTAATGAAAATCAGTGTGAATCAAATCAATGAAAATCAAACATTGTTTCTCTTAAGTAGTATTCTATCCAACCAAAACTACAGCTCATAAAACTCATGAAAATTAGCCATCAAATTAAGAGTCAAGTTTTGGTCTTTCGATTCGAAAACATGAACATTCTAAATGCAGGTGGCCAAAAGGGCAAAATTGAGATAATGTGTACTTTTTCCCAGTGGATTTGAAACATAACGCGTTCGATCCTTCTTTAGCTTATTGTATGCAGTACATTGCAAACCTCACTAGTAAGACTGTAACCATGGTAAATGTGATATTTGTGAGCAATTGATTTAGCTGGAAAAAGTGGATGTGCTGTGGAATTGTTTGTTTCGTTGAAGTGTGTGGTGTTACTGAAAAGGTGGGGAACCACTGATTTAGGGTGGTGGTTCTCAGCCACTGTGTCAGGACACATTACTATGCTGCCACACAGCAGTAAGCGTGTCGTGGAGAACTGGGGGTATGGCTGGATTCGGCCTGAGGGGGTGGGTTGGTGTCCTGTAGGGTCATGATGTGCCACCAAGTGTGTCATGACTCATTTAAAGGTTGAGAACCACTGATTTAGAGCGGTGTTTCCCAACCAGTGTGCCATGGCACACAGGTATACCATCAGGTCTGAGCAAATGTGCCACAAAATTTTTCAAAAAACTACTCAAGGAGCTCTGGATTGGCGCATGATTATTCATGAGTCCATTTGGAAACTATATAGCGGTGCGCCTCAAATTGATTAAAGGTAGCAAGGTGTGCCACAGCAGAGAAAATGTTGGGAACCACTGATTTAGAGTATATTCCCTTGATTCTTTAATATTGTTATATGCAAAATGAGAGCACAATTTGAAAAATGAATTCTTGGAAGAATTTGAGAATATGGTCTCTTGTAGAAGGAGAATTGACTGATATGTGGATAGTTTATTTTAATCAAAAATGTCTGGTATGAAGGGAGTGGGCTGTAGTGATTATTGCATGGGTCTGGGAATTTAGGTTAAATTTCCAGTTATTTTGTGGACTCTGGATGACGTTTGGCAGGTTGCAACTCTTTTTCTTATCTGAGATTCCTGACCTGTAAAATGGAGATAATATCACTTTTTGCAGAACATTGAGGTCCTTTGGTGAATGGAGCTTTGTTACTAAGCACTTGTCCATACTAGCACTTACACTGGAAAAACTTTTGTCATTTGGGTGTGTGAAGAAAGACGCTTTCCCACTGACGTAGCTATCGCTGCTTGCTGAGGTGATTTTATTATGTTGGTTGAAGACCTCTCTCCCGTCAGCATAACACGACTACACAAGCACACTTACAGTGGAACAGCTGTATGCCACTGTAAATTTTAAGTGTAAACTAGTCCTTAATCTTAAGAGAGAACCATGCTAGTACAAGTTGAAATTATGTTTACTATTTGTGCCAAATGCTAAGAATTGAAGAAGAATGGTTGGTGCCTGGCTTCTTTTAGTGAATCAAGCAAATATGATAATCTGAAATCCATAAAATATGTTCTGCTCTATTTTGTTCTCTGTATATCCTATGATATGAAGAATTCAGCTAAGATTCTTAATTGGTGTTTGTTTTTCTCAGGCAAGAAGACTAAAGTGATTAAATGGTGCTGTAAAAGCAGAATTGTCCTGCTTACTTATGAGTTAACAAAAGGTTCTAACTCAGGCTCAACTCAACGAACCATACATTAGAGAGATACTTGTAACAGTCTTCTTTACATTACATGAATAAAATTGCCTTTTACTTTGCTTTGGACAATCATATATCATTCTTATTCAGATTATTGTTGGTGCAGATCCAGCCTTTGACAATACCTGGGAAGAGTATGAATGTTTCAGAGAACTGGCTGTTCAATGGTTCCTCGTTAGCGTCTCAAGTTCATGCTGCTGCTATTAATGGAGATAAGGGTGCTCTCCAAAAGCTCATAGCTGGTAAGTAGTCTCTTTATGGATGTTATGTCTACCTATCTAAAACTGGCAATTTTTTTCTATATTTAATCTCCAGTGTAATGGTCCTCGTTCTGATCTTAAGTGAAATCATGCTTGTTATAAAAACAGGATTTCATAGTTTTACAGATATTGCTCTCTAATATAATTAAGTAATAATCCTAAACAGGAAACGTATCATTGTGATTAAATAATTGTAATGTAATCAAGGAGGAAATAGGTTTAAAACTCCTATTTGTGGGAATTTAATGTTTTGACCTAATCACGACCTGGGATGAAATTTCCTGGTTGTGCTTGCCAAAAGTAACTGATTTTTTGGAAAGTTTGGTAGAGTTCTCTTCAGCTGCTCAATTCACCTGGACATACGGAGAAGCAATGTTTTATGATTACACAGAATTTCAGAAAAATTAACAAACTCCCTCTCTTTTACTTAGATTTTGGTAGCACTAAAGTGTTCTAGCTCAGTGGTTTTCAAACCATGGGTCGGGACCCAGTACTGGGTCACAGACCCTTAGGTAGTGGGTCACGGCATCCCCTTCCACTGCTGCTGAAAGACTAGAATGTGTTGCTCAAAGAGCCAAAGAGGTAGCCATGTTGTTCTGGTTTAGCAAAATAAACAAGAAGTCCTGTGGCACTTAAAGACTAACAAATTTATTGTATGAGCATTGTTGGGAGAAAATCTGATAAAGTGGGATTTTCTCCCTCAAAAGATAATGTGATAAATAAATTTTTTAGTCTTTAAGTGCGTCAGGACTCCTTGTTTATTTAGCTGAAAGATGTAATTGCTCGGTTGTGGACATAAATGATTTTTTCCAACCAAATTTTGAGAGAAAAAGTTTGAAAACCACTGGTCTACATGGTTTCCAAACACAGATGAAGACACAGGGGAAAACGCTGATCCTACTAAGTTTAATGCGACTAAGGGCTTGTCTACGCTGATGCTTATATCAACAAAACTGTTGCCACTTGAGGGGTGTAAGAAAACCACCCTGCTAAGTGACATAAATGTTGCCAGCGTAAGCACTAATGTAGACAGCACTATGTTGATGGGAGAGGTTTTCTACCAACATAGTTGCAGCTCCTTGTTTAGCTTGTTTTATTATATTGGTGGGAGAGTTTCTATCCTGCTGACATAACACGACTACACTAGTGCTCATGTTGATGCAACTTACTGAACATTTTTAGCAAGTGGTTTTCAAAAACAGTTCCCCTGAACCAGTATTCAAAATTGGTCAGTTACTAGTCTAAACAGGCAACGGTATCTTGATTACAGTTTCAGAAAGCACGGTTGAATCTTGTGAAAGCAGTAGCAAATTCTTTAGGAAGTGGTATTTAATAGTTTATCTGGTTTTGTTATCTAAATTGTTGGGTCTCCAGAGTCAAATACTCAAATAATGCCCTTTTAATTACGACAACCTAATGAAGAGAACAAAAAGAAAAGAAAACAGTGAATAAATTAAGCTAACACAGGGAAAGGCTACACTCAGATCACCTTTGTAAGTGATTCAGCTCTCTAGCACAGAAAATGTTTGAGGGAACTACCACCACCGCATCTTTGAAGTGAAGATGCTCAGTGGAGCTGTGTGAATTTTGGATTTTCTGACTTTTGAAAATAAGAGCTTGAGTTACAAGACTGCAGGGTTTTTACTGTACATTTGACTCCCATTCAGAACCCTAGAGGTGTTAGTGTTCATAAGTAGCTGCTTTCATCTAGTGCAGGGGTCTGAAACACATGGCCCGCGGGCTGCATGCAGTCGCTAAAAGTGTCTCCTGCGGCCTGCAGTGACACAATCGCTACCAATATTTGCAATATCACTGTATGGAAGGGTTTCAGTGGTGCAGCCCTCAAGCTACCATACTAATCCTCATGTGGTCCTCTACTAGTCCTCATGTGGGCCCTCTTGGTGATTTGAGTTTGAGACCCCCTGATCTAGTTCTTTACAAATAAACTAGAATAAGTTTCTGTGGGTTAGCCAAAACAAGACTGAACATGTCAAATTACTGGGTGATTATCACTACAAGCTGGCAGCAAGGAATTATGCACCGGTGCTGGTGAAACTATTCACTTCTTCCCAACAGAGTAGCACTGAAATAATCTTGTGCTCTGTTCATCTGAAAAAGCATGATACAAATATTTAGAGCCCTGCAAATCCGCGGATATCCGCAGATATCCGCTTTGTATCTGCATCCAAGGATACAACACGGATATCCATGGACCATTTCTTGCAGATGCAGGTCGGATACGGATCTACTTATTTGTATCCGCGCACGGCTCTACAGATATTTACTGTGTATTGCTGATGCTATGTGTCAGAAACCCCACAACATACTGGTCAGGGCTGTGGACAAAGAAACAGTAGTTCTTTCAGGGACGGTTCTGTTGCTCTGGATTCTGAGTGGATGGGAAGGAAAACTAAAGGTTCCTCTAAGCTTTTGAAGTTCCTGCAGTATTTGGCAAAGAGAAGGTAAAATCTGTCCTGTTTTTCCATGCTTTAACAGGATACGACATGCGCTCTGCATTTGCTGAGAGAGGCAAAAAACACCCCCTCCTCAAACACACACACACAAACTCACTACTGCCTGGCAAAATGGGAATGCCTGGCCTGGCATCCTAGCATTATTTCTTGGCTTTTCATCAGGGACAGCTGAAACCACGGATAGATGCCTGAAGGAAATTGGGCAATTTGCAATAGGCTTGTGTGACCACACCAGTGCAGTTGGCAGCATTGCTGAGACAAGACAGTACTTGAATGTTCAGAGACAGTTTGAGGTCTTATGAGAACATTCCACTAACCCAGCCAGCTTTGCAACAGCTTATCACAGCAACAGTTACAGCAGGTTGGACAAAAGAGAACTTTCCCTTTCATCTAGGGATCCTTTTTAGCTCTCTGAATCTTTCTATTTGGTCCCACTGTGCTAATAGGTGCATGTGAAGAACTCTGGTTCCAGAAGTCAGGGTGGGCAGCTTTTCTGGGGAACAGCAACCTCTCAGTCCAGTGAACAGACTTGTCCAACCTGCGGCCTGGGGGGCCAGAATCCAGCCTGTGGAGCCGCCGCATGCACCCTCTCTTACCACTCCTGCCAATTTCCCCCTGTCTTGCCATGCCGTGCTCCCCTCCCCACCTTTTCCCTCTCTTGCCACCCATGCCCTGCTCTCCATGCTCCTTCCCTGCCATGCTACCCTGCCAGCTACTCACCCACTACCTTTCTTGCCACCCCTGCCACACTCCCCCTCTTCTCCCTTGCTGCCTCACATGGCCACCCTGACCTCCATTCTCTTGCCACCCCCTCGCCCTGCTCCCTACACTGTTCCCTACCATCCCGTATGGCCATTCCTGCCCTATTACCTCTCCTCTTCCATACCAGCCTTACTTTTACAGAACTTTTACAGATTTACAGAACCAAAATTAATTTGTAAGCTGGTACTTAGTTTTGACTGCTTAAATTTTATTAAGATGAATTTCTATGCTTTATCTAGCCCAAATTTGCTCATTGGCCCCCGAGTGAGAAAAGAATTGCACTCTGGCCCCTCTTCCAAAAAGGTTGGACATCCCTGCTGCCTACCTTATTGTGGGACATCTACATGCCATCATAACTAAATTATGTATCGCACGTACATCTAAAGAAAATGATGTTCTTTCGTATTGTATATTGTTGACTACTATTTCATGTTGCCCAGTCTTACATGGTCATAAACCAATATGTAAAATCTTTGGAATATGGTGCCATCTCTTCTATATTTTGTACAGTGCATAGCATATTGTGTAGATAGGCTAGTACCAATGTAGTGAGTTAGTTGTAAAGTCAACATCCAGTGTAGCAAAATGGAAGTTGCCATAAGAACTTGAATTTTTTTCTTTGCATTTACCAGTGTACTAATTTATGCAGCTCTGAACAAATCAGCTGCTGAACAAACCAGCCAAGCAGCCTTTTTTAGCTGTACCAGTGTCTCATAGCATTCATCAGCCTTCCCTGCTCCCAGTGAAGTTATGGCCCACAGCATTTCCTAGTTGTGCTAGTGACTCACTCCTCCAGTGGATTCTGGCCCAGCGGACCTTTTAGTTAAGTCACAGAAGCACTTAGCACTGATTCAGTTTGTCTGCTGGGGGTGTACAGTGACATCACTTCCTTGATCACTGAGCCTGGCTATGGGGGACTTGTACCTGAGCCCTTGGTGTTTCGTCTTGCTACATCATTACGGAAAATAACACATCAAGAAAATAACTTCCTATGTCCCCACAGTCAGAATTTCAGAACAACCTTTGGCAGCCATAAGGGCTTAGGCTACAGGCAGACCGATGAGTTCCATCTGTTTGGCTGCTAGCCCTCTTCAGATACTCCTATGTTTGTTTCCTTCAGGCCCATGGATGTGACTTGACCTTCTTCTCCCGTCCAAGCAGTCACCTTTTTCCTGGTCATCAAGCTTTTGCTTCCACTCTGCCTCCTTATTTTGACTCATTGCTTCTAACTCCATCATCTCTGCTCCACAAGTAGACTCTTCTACTCCACCCTGCATAGTTTGGGACCTCTCACCATCACTGCCACTTCTGCTGTATCATCTGGGAAGCTATCTTCTTGGTCTCCTGCAAGCCTGGTAGGAGAAAAAGGGACTGTTTCTGCCTTCTCCCCAAGACTGGAGCAGGAGCCCCATACTACCTCATAGTGTATAAGTGCAGCATAGGCACTATCTCCAGTTTCTTCTGATCAACAGCTGACAGACTTTGCTGTGCACACAGCTTCTAACTACTTCTTGGTGAGCTTTGTATGTGTTTCTTTCCTCAGCTCGCCTTTTTTTGCTGCTTTATTCATCCCGGGTTCTCCGTTGTACTGCTTCCTTCACTCCTAATAAAGATGTAACAGAAACTATAGCAAACTGTAAGCTTGTACTTTGCTTTCTTACGTTTGAATACATTAAGGTCCATTAAGCAAGTGCTTGGACTGCAACTTCAGTTTGCTGATTTTGGGGTTCAACTCCTGCATTAACTATGCCAGTGTGGCAGTTTGGGGAACCCCCAGACCAGTGAGGAAGTCTGTCACCACACGCTCTGTAATGTGAGGGTTGGGATCTTTATGCAGTGCATCCAGGGTTCAATTCCCTCACACCAGAAGCTAGCCCACAAGCACAAGGTCTCACTCTGGCTTCTTGCAGGCTGACACCAACAGCCCTTCCAGTCTCAAGTCTCCTAAAATCCTTCCTCCCCAATTTCTTAACTACCAGAAACTCAGACTGTTTCCCTCTGGTTCATCACCCCCAAAAGCATGGAACCAGCCCCCCAGTTATCAGTTCTCTTTGGCACACATGCTCCACAGTTTGTACACCAGAGACCTGTTTGGGTTAAATTTTAAAAAGTTTATTTAATAGAAAAACCACACATTCAAAGATGAAGGGGTAAGGGAAAGCAAATACAAATTACACAGAAAATAAGCATGAAGATGGAACTTCAGGCTTTATGCTTCCATATGGAATGAAATACCTTATTCTAATAAAGTTACCTATTGCTTTTGAACAGTTTACCAGTATGCCGGGATGCATTGGCATTCATGGACAGCCTCTTGCCTAGAGGTTGCCTTCCAGTTTGAGTGACAAACCTCAGTTCCGAGCCTGTTTTTAAAAAGACCATTTACTTTTCTCAGGCCATGTCTACAGTACAAAATTGTCAACCTACATTATATCAGTACAAAGCCACCACAGAAGTTGCATCACTTGTGCTTGTGCACACTTAGCTTCTAGTGTTGGCAGTACATATCCTCACAGGAGCAATTGTATTGATGCCAAATGTCGTGCATCATGGGTAGGTATCCCATTGTGCAACTCATCACCAGCGAGTGTGTGTTGCTTTGTGAAATGGTTACAAAGCTTGATGGGTCCAAAATGAGTCATGCAAAAGTGATTAAGAATATGGGATCAGCTTCATATAATGCCGTGTTATCCATCCCATAACTTCATTGGCTTCCTGTAATATGTTTCCCCTTCTTTTCAAAATCCCCACAAACCTGTGCATTTCTCCTCACAGACTGCTGTCTGACAGAGGCATGGAGCCTGCACAGCTTTGCACTGTTGTCTTAAGCGTTGTGGGCATAGGACGCAGGGTCCTGCGGAATTTAAAAGAGTTGCTGCGGAGAATGAGACAGTTCCTTGAAGACTAGATAGCTGTGGGACATAGAAGAAAAAAATCAAGGTTGTTTATGGTGGTCATGAAGCAACTGGAGATAGTGGAGCAATGAGTTGGAGGGGAGAGAATCACATTGTCAAGCAGTTTCATGATGATGAGCAGTGACTGCAGAACTTTTGGATGTGCAAAGCCGCATATCTGGATCTGATTGCTGCACTTGCCCCATCTCTCCATTACAGGGACACCAAAATATAAGATATTCAACAAGATTTTTAACAAGAGTTGAAAAGCAAGTGAATTGAGAAATCTTAATGGATTGCTACCAGTCAGCCAGGAATTGGTTTGGAGTCAGCACTAACCGTAGCTTTAAAAAATCATTTGTAATAAAACCTATAATAATGTGATCCATTATTCTTGCTTTTGTATTTGTCTGCTTAGTCAAATTTTCAGAATTCTGTGATTTACAACAGTTCTCTCAGTCATTATGACTAGCAGTTCTACAGATCCTGTCATGTAAGTGGACTTGTCAAAACAATAAGCCACTGAGCCTTGGGATTGTCTTCCTCAGGAAAAACCTCCAGAAGAACAGAAGCAACGCATAGAGGGGACACCATCATCTAATAAATCATCCTCCTCAACAGATGAGCTATGTCTTACTCAGATGACTTCAGGGCCTTTCAAGACTTCATGGAAAGGATGACAGAAGCCTTATGAATTTCTTTGGAGGAAATCCTTTCTGGACACCCTCCAGGGATCTCCTTGAGCAAGGTTATGTTACTCATCAGTGACTCCTTATTTTAAGCCCACTTAGTGTTGCAAACACCAGCGATCATGCTACCAGCTTGTAAATGGGATGATAAAAATTAGTATGTACTTGCCAAGGGCTTAGAGTACCTTTTGCCCACCATATTGCTAACTCTTTGGTCACTAAAAGAAGCACAGTGTTGGCATAGATGAACCCCATCCAACAAGGCACTTAACCATCTGAACTTTTCCAGCCATAAAAGCTATTCTTCGGTTGCAGTACAACAGTTGTCAGTTACCAGGACTTGACAGCAAAATGTAACTCCAAAAATTGCTCCAAATTTTCTCACTTTATTGATCATTTGCTTTGAAACCAGAGAGCAGTTTTGAGCTCCAAACACAGAAGGCCAGGTAAGCACTCAGGTTTCCTTTTAGGCTTCACTTTGTGCAGCAGACATGACTCTGCACTCCCTGGCAACTGCTGTATTCGTGCATCAAGTGTCATGCTTACAATCCTCCATTCTGCCCAGGGAAGTGCAGAATATTCTGGGGGACCTTCAGTTTGAAGAGCCTTAGCTTTTCAGTAATGCCATGAATGGTTTCCTCCTCCCATTCAAAGATTCAAGGGCAACTTTGCAATCCTTTTGCATCTGTACATCTGTGACAAAGACTGAATACCATAAGTTTCAGATGGCTCAGTGGTCTTTCCTATTCCATTGGATTTCATCACTTAAGGGTCCAGGTACTTCCTGGTTCCCAAGAAAAAAAGGTTGAGACCAATTCTGGATCTCCAGTCTTCAAAGAGCCTTGTCCTCTCTCAGCAGTTCAGGATGGTAATCCTGGCAGCAGTAATTCCATTTTTGAATCCAGGGAAGTGATTCACTGCTCTGGCCCCTTAGGATGCTTGCTTCTGTGTAAATTTGCACAGACACTTCCCATAATTCATGAGTGGCAAGGACTGTTATCAGCATTGTGTCTTGCCTTTTGGCCTTTCAGCTGCTCCAAGTCTTGACAAAGTAACTATCAGTTATTGCAGTCTATCTTCAGTAGATGGGCATAATTTTTTTCCCGCATCTTGATGACTGACTCCTGAAGGATTGCTGCTTTCTTGAGGTGTGTTTGGCAGTCAGTCCGTCAGTTCGTATTCCTCTTCCACGCTCTGAGCCTCTGACTTAATATGGGAAAAGTCTGCTCTCACACCACTACCATGAATAGACTTCATCAGAGCCATAGTGGTCTCCATGTTTGCCTGACATATCTGTCTGGGGTTTGCTATAATTATTTCACTGAGGACAGTAGAATTAGGTATGTGTTAAATGTAAGGATATGCTTAAGTGTTTATAGGGAGGCCAAAATGGTCAGTATCTTGCTGGATTGAGTCCCTACTGCATTTGCTTTTTGTTTTAATTTTGGAGGGATGTTCCTAGACTGAAACGTTGGCCCTGCTGAAATGAATGTCAAAACTCCTATTCATGGCAGTAAGGTTAGGATTCTGTCTCTAGCCTTTAATTATGATTTTCTGTATTAAAAATTCAACCAAACATAAGAACGGGAGCTTGCTCCCTATGTGGCAGGTGTTAGTTTTAACAACTCTTCTAGAAACCTAATTTGTTCTTCATAGTTGTCATGTTTATAAAGAGACAGGGTCTGATCCTGGGAGGTGCCAATGACTTACAGCTCAGTGGGTGCTGAGAGCATTTAACATTATTCAGGAAATACTTGGCATCTCAACTACCAGATAATTCTAGCATAGGTCAAGCTCTTGACTTCTCCTGTTGGAGCTGTTCTACTCCATATATATAAGTATTCCTTCAAGCAAGACCTGGAATATGGGTGTCACACCTCCTTGACCACTACTGTCTATCAAGTCAGTCCCTCTCCCTCTCTCTGACCTAATGAACATCCAGGTATTCCATGTACAGTGCAATGGCTTCAATAAGTGAGATTAAGCAGAGCCACCCCCACCACAAAATAGCAAATAGCTTGGGAGGTTAGGACGTTCAGCTGTGATGTAGAAGCTGGCTTTGACATGATCCTCTGGGAATTTGATCCTGGCTCCTCTATAGCTGAGGTGAGTGCACTAACCACTGGGCAATGGGGTATAAAGGAAAGGCACCGCCTATTTAACTTGGTAAAGCTATGTTTCATTTTCAGTTTTTTTCTTTGTATTTTTTTAAAAAGAAAAGTAAATTAAAAAAAAAAAAAAACTCCGTTAAAAATGCCCCAGACGAGAACAAAACATTTTGTTTGACCCAGAACCATTCTTTTTTCTGATTTTTTCAATTCACTGAGAATTTAAAAAAACAACTTTGTTTGGGATTGACCTGAAATTAATATTATTTTTGATTTTTTCAGACCCAGCAATGAACCAGAAATCAGTTATTCATTTAACAGTAGCTGATTGCCCACCTAGTTGCATTAGCCAACAACCAGGTTTATTAAAAATTGTTATCTGAAGCTTCCAGGTAATTGCAATTTACTTTGAAGAACCTAGGAAGCAATAGATTGTAAATACATACTTGCTGTATTAAAACTTAGTTACAATTATTGCAACTTCAAACACTTCTTGCAATGAAATCTGTCTTCAATGAGTAGCCAAGAACCAAGCCAGTACTAATTCCATAGAGGAGGTAGGCTAACTAGAAATCAGAGTACTACTAGAAATGTATAGTGACAATTTGAACATATCCTTATGAAAGCAGGTTTTTTTTTCTTTTGTTTTTTTTTTTTTGTTTTTTTTTTTTTGAGACCAAGACCCAGATTTTTAAAGCATTGCTCAGCCTTTCAATGTTACTGATTTGGGAGCCTAAATCTCATTTTAGCATTTAAGCATTTAGAAAGGGATTTAGTCTCCTAAATATCCACATCTCTTTTGAAAAGGGATTTTGAGATCCTAAGTCACTTAAGCACTTCTGAAAATTTTACTCTCCTGTTATCCCTGTGCAATTTGTGCATTTGCCACACTTGGGCAGAAAACATTTTAGCAACTCTGTCTCCTTTTACTAAAATACTGTCAGAGTCACCTTTTTCTTTTGAAAGCTTCACATTCTCATTGTGAAACTACTCAGTTGGAGCATGTAGCTGTCTGACATCAAACAGATTTACTTGGAGATGGCTGAAGATTTTCTGTATTTACAAACTTTTAAAATCAAAACAGTAAACTCATAGAGTGAGGAAACAGTTAATTGTTGCATGCCCATTTCCAGAGCCAATATAATATATATTCTAACACTTGTCTTGCCTACTTTCACCACCATTCTTGGCAGCAGTCGAAGGGTGATATGCATGCTGCGTAAAGTAACTTGCATATCTCTCTTTGAGTCTCTAATGTTCATTTACCTCCCTGTCTCCACTGTGCTGAGTCAAAGGGAGACACTTGCCCTTTGATTCAGTGCCGCTCATCTTCTAGGGCTGGAATTACTAAACTGAACTCCAGATTAATTGAGCAGGTCTTGACTGATCGCTTAATTGAACCCAAAAGATGAAACTGATTGTAAATGTGCCGCTGACAGTGTAGACTTAGCCATCCTGTCTGTCATTTATACACTTTTCATGCTAAACAGCACACTGGAGTAGGTAAGGACAACTTTTCATTACTCTCTCATCATCTTTTTTAGAGTAGTTTTTTAGTGGGTGATGCCTTCCTGATGGGTTGGGACACCCATTTCCAGGATTTCATTTCCAGCTTGGAGCTTGAATTAAAGATCGGTTTATTCCTCCCTCTCCCCCCACATATTATTTAGTAATGGAAAGAGCCCAAAATATTCATTGCAAAGCAGTGGGCTATATATCTCTGCATCACTGATGACTGGGCAATGTAGAATGATTATTTTATGGGTTAAAGTGACAGTATATTAATAAAAAGGTAACTTGGCAGTCAGTCTAATTTATTAGGTCAGGTGCCATAGCAGGGCAAACATCTTACCTCAGTTGAAAATGTTCAAATTGTCAGTTAGAATAAAGGGATATCAAGTATAGATTTTGCCTTTAGTAAGAGAGTAAATGAACTTCAAGTGAAAAGGGAGGAGAAGCAGCTTCCTGTCTTTGGTAGTAACCCAAATGAATAAACATTGTACCCAGTTTCTTTATAGATATTTATCTTTAACTTCTGCAGAATTGCGATTAACAGTCAATCTGAGATAGCTCCAGCAAAACTTATGCAGTGAAGTTTACAGCATGCATGTGCTTACAATAAGAATCATAAACAGGCAGTCACATCACCAAAAAAAAGATAATTCCATAAGGGCATTTGATGACTGCCTTTCAGTATAAGAGCAGGACTCTGACAGACTGGCAGCAGAAGTCTTCCTATAGCATAGTGCATGTTGGTCCATAGCCTTTCATAATACAGGGGTGGAGAGACAATTTTTAGGTGACAGACTTCCGTATTTCAAAAAAGTCATTTGTAGGGCAGTTATAACTATAATATGTCTGCACCAGCCCATCACTAGTCAGTGGTTCCTGGAAATGTTCGGAAAATTTAGGCCAATTTTTAAAAAAAACTTCTCTGTCCACAGTCAGTTTGTGACTGACGGTGCCTATTTTTTTGAATGAGTGTCTTCTGGATAAATGGAAAAAATACCTATACATAGATTCTAAATAAAATTTTCAGAAGCTCCCATGTGATGTAGGAGCATAAGTCCCATCGACTTTCAGTGGAGTTCCTAAACCACTTCTGTCTTAGGTACTTATGCAGTCCGCATTACTGTAGAATCTGAACACCTCACAGTCTTTCCTACATTTCCCTCAGAACACTCCAGTGAGGAAGGAAAGTGCTGTTAACTTCATCACACAGATGGGGAAGAGGGGATATGTCAGTGGGGATAGTGTCCAGCCTTATTTCCACGTTACAACAGACTCCTCAAATAAGAGCAAGGGCTTTACCCTCTATGGCTGGGCCACACAGGAGCCTGCATATCAGTAAAATGGCTTGCAAGGTTATACTTGGTGTCTCTAAACCTGGCTTGGGTCTTGTGCTTGCTGGGGGCATGGAAACTTTTCAGACTGGTGGCAATACCCTGGTGGGTTTTTGCTTCCTATCCATAGAAGGCTGCTGAAATCATCGGTATGGGAGTTCCATTTTTACATCCTTCCCCCACAAAGATCACCACCATAGATGCCTTCCTGATGGGTTGGGACACCCATTTCCAGGATTTCATTTCCAGCTTGGAGCACACCCCCAGCATTATATTATGCATAGGCTAGGGCTGATGTGGCTTTGGTGAAGTTGTTCCATGCTCTGTACTGCATCTATCTTCTCAGCATCCCTTGTAATTGAGGTACTGTTTGGGAATCTTTTATGTAAGCATGCATAGGAAGAATGAAGAAGAAGAAAAAGAGGTTGCTCTCATTGCACAGTATCTAGAGTAGCTATTTTGTCTTCAGGGGTGCTCCGCTATCTGCCTGCCATACCCTCTGCTTTGGAGTTCATGTTTCTGGGCTTCATGATTAAGGAGGAACCCGGAGCAGCAGTGTTTCCATCATTTTCTATATATCCTGTTATTGGAGCACCAGATTATGTAGGGTGCAGTTTTGGCTGCTGCTGACAAAAATCTCCACAGTCTGATGTGGAGTGCTGCTTAAGATGGTGGTTTTTAAATGTTTTTTTCATGGGACCCAGTTGAAAAAAATCATTTATACTCGCAACCCAACAATGACATCTTTGAGAAATGCATTCCAGTCTTTCAGCACTGGCAGCAGGGAATGCCATGACCCCACACCTGTGGTTCTGCAACCTAGCACTGGGTCCCTGACCCATGGATTGAAAACCACTGACTTAAGACATAGTGTCTTGAAGAATTCCAATTACTGTGCAAGATAAGTAACCTTTCTTTTTGGTCCCTTATTTTTAAACTGTTGGTGGACCAAAAATCAATTAAGTACCTAGCTCTGATCAGGAGGCTCTCAGACTTACTAGAAACCCTGACAGTGCTCAAGAATAGAGATGACAGAGCAGAACAGGAAGTAATTCCTCACCAGATGCAACTGCACTTTGCAATATCTTTACTATCACAAACTAGGAAGATACCAGAAGTTAATTATGAAGTGCTGTTAGTTACTCATCATTACAAAGACTCTATGTTAGTAACTCTCCAGTTCATATAAAATCAGATGTTCTCAGCAGGTGATAATGCATCCCACTGGATAGCATATGAGCAGAGATAGAAGGGTGACACAATGGACTAAATGGAGCAAGAAATAATTTTTTTTTAGTATACTGCTGAATTATGCCTGTTCAAAGTCAAGTTGTTCTGAAATGAAAACAGAAGGGGTTAAAAAAAGAGGTTTAACTTTTAAATAAGTACTATGTGTCTCAGTTGTTTAAGATTTATGAGGGAATCTTTCTAGCACTCCATTCTTTGTCTTAAAGAAAGAAAGAAAAAAAAATCTGTTTGTCTATGGACCAGATGGGGCAGGGGGTCAGTGAGAGTGGAGTGGTCTGTAGGAAAGTAGATGGGACTCATAAAGAAGCCCATGTTGTTGATCTTTGTTTTAGGGCCCATAAGTAGGTTGAAATTCCCTTTCTTTCTGAGGTTGAGAGATCATACTGGTGGTATGTGATTCCAACCAACAACTCTCAGTCCTAAATTTGGAAAGCTGCACCGACTGGGAAATGTTGACCCTAAGGCAGCCATGTGAATATAACCAGCTTGAAGATATTATGGTTGGTCCATGACTTGTACAAGAATCTTGAGGGTGGAAAATATATGGATGGGTTTACAAGTACTCTTAAATATAATTGCCTTTTCCCAAAGAACATTTCAAAATGCCATCAAGACTCTATGTACATCTGTCCAGAAGCATGTCAAAGCCACCTTGTTGGACCTAGCCAGTTGTATCCAGTAGTCAAATCAGTCTCTTAGGATTGACAAGACAGACTGTAAAAAATATGAAGGCTAGAAGCAGTGTGACCTGTTGTTGAATTTTTGTCACAAGTCTGTTTCATGACATTTAATTCTTCTCTTAATTCCCCAGCTTCTGGATTCATGTGATTATATTAGAATCTTAGTTTCATTTGGGGAGGGGGGGGAAAGGTTTTAGCCTTCATGATTGCAGAGAAAACTTTAATATTTCAAAAATTAGAGGCCAAATAAAAGAACTGAAATTTTATTTGTACTTTTTTATTTTCATTTAGTTTTTAGACATATATCATGGTTTCAAAACTAATTTTTTTGTGTGGGGAGGGGCGATTCATGTTTTGAATGTTTGGAATGAGCAGTCCTGGGGTGCTGCAAATGAAAGAAGAATGACTGAATGTGCATTATGGGCTGGCTATGTTTTTCTGCCAGTCAGCTGCACAAACGATTAAGGAGAAGGAAGGAATCTCCTGCATTGTAGAAAGTGTCAGGTGGGAGCTCAATTTAGACAGCTTAGGAAAGGATACTTAAGGCACTTGATACCCAGGAAGGGTAGGGGTTGATTTCTGTTTTTGACACTCAGGAAGCAGTTAAGGCTTTTGGCACTGTGTAGGGGTTGCATCTTCATTCCTTCCCTCTTGTGGGTGGGAAAGGAAGTGACTTGAATTTTTTAGAAGGACTTAAACTTCAGGTTTCCCATTCCTGCAAGTCTTGGTTGTGACCAGTAGGCCAACTGATTTTATGCCAGTATTTGCATCCCAAAGAGATGGATAAGCAAGTTAGCTGATTGTTTATACTAAAATGAGGACCAGTTAAACAGATAATATTGACATTGAGATCAAGTTTCATTAAGTTTCTCCTTTTGTTCATTATTATGGGACAGGGTAATAAAATAGGGACTGATCTGTTATGGTATCCTTCAAAATTTTGAGTACTTCATTAATGTTTCATATCTCTCCCTTTTTAACTATTAAACACCTACAGTTGAGGCAGTAATTTATAACTAAAGATTGTTTTGTCCATAGAGATTTCATTCTTTCTCAACTCTATTAGAACATTTCACATTTAGTGAAGCTTTAGTAAGGCAAACTTCTGTATAATTATAGGAAACCGGGAGCTGAAAGATAAAGACGACCAGTTTGGGAGGACTCCACTCATGTACTGTGTGTTGGCTGACAGGCTAGAGTGTGCTGACGCCCTGCTGAAGGCAGGAGCAGGCGTTAATAAAGCTGATCGTAGTCAGAGAACTGCTCTCCACCTTGCTGCACAAAAGGTAATTAAAAATGCTATAATACCTAATGCTCACTAATGTTGCCACTAGCATGAAGTTTAAGAAACTCTTAAGTAACAATGTAAATGATATACCCTTTATTGTCAAAGGAATCTATCAGTCTCTAGGCCATCATTCTACAAATGTTAGTATTTTGGAAAATGTTTCTAGAGATTTGACTTATGTGACAGTTTATCTCTTTGTCTCTCTGTTTTTTAGTGGTTTAAATATATAGTTTACTTCATTTGCCACTAATCTAGAAGCTCTTTGCTCCACTAACTCGTTCCTTCTAGGGAAAGAAACTATAGAACATATCGGAGAAGCCAGTTCAACAAAGTTCTGACAGTGAGGGGTTGATGTTTGAGTATTGCCATTGACTTGAATGGATGCAGGATCATGCCTTAACTAATTATCAGTGCCAGTGACAAGTCAGAGAATTCCTGAAAAGAGGAAGTATGTGAAGGGAAATTTAGGTATTGTATTGGGAAATTTATTGTCAGTTGTTCCTTCTTCAGTTGTGGCAGTTTTATGTTTCTTCATGGCAGTGATCCCCAAACTTTTGATCTCATGCCTGTGCCTTATTCTTGTCTGTACCCCTCCTACCTTCCCCAGTTGGGCCCCAGGCTCTGGCAACCAGAAGAGCTGGGGGATCACAGTGGCTGGGCGTGGGGTGGGTCCTGGGTGTGACTGAGGCTGCAGACAGCTTCCAGGGCTGGGCTGGGAGCCATAGCTGAAGGCTGTGGCTGGGCATGGAGACCAGAGCTGTGGTCGTGGAGCAGGGCCAGCGTGGAGCTCAGGGTATAGCAGGGCTGGTGTTGGGGCCAGATGGCAGGCCCCCCTTTCCCCTGTGGAAGCTGGCCCAGGGCCTGCCACTCTCTGCTGAACATTTCTTTGTGCCCCTTTGGGGGGTGCATCCAGCAGTTTGGGGACCTCTGATTTATCATATATCAAGCAGAGATGGCAACAATAATTATCATTTAGTCATGAAGGGAGCAATGTGTATGAAGAGTAGGATTGACAGGCATACCCAGAGTAACGGGGAACTTAAACAGGTAGATGAGAGGAAGGTGAGAGTCAGCTGGCTATTCAGCATATAGGTAGTAAGTGCTTCAGTACCACCAACTAAGTATGGAGAGGAGTTGTAGGTTGTACAAGGTAGTGACTGCATAGCAAAGGGTATGAAGAGGCATAGCTAGTGGAGAAGAGCTACAGAGGCAGTCAGGAAAGGAAAGGAGAGCTCTGTCTTAAAGGAGATGAAATGAAGACAGATAATGGCACTTGTATGTTAGAATTAATGTTTTATTTTTTCTTTCAACTTTTTAATGTATGGACTTAGGATTGAGAGTTTAATTATTCAGAAGATAAAGTCAGTTCAGTCATGTTAACTCAGTGGTGTTAACTCGTAGACTCTAAGGTCAGAAGGGACCAAGATGATCATCTAGTCTGACCTCCTGCATAGTGCAGGCCGCAAAACCTCACCGACCCACTCCTACAGTGAACCTCAAACCCATAACTGAGCTATTAAAGTCCTCAAATCATGATTTAAAGACTTTCATACAGAGAATCAACCAGCAAGCGAGCCATGCCCAATACAACAGAGGAAGGCAAAAAACCCCCAGCGTCCAAACCAATCTGCCTTGGGGGAAAATTCCTTCCCGACCCCAAATATGGCGATCAGTTAAACCCTGAGCGTGAGGGCAAGTCCACAACTGCCAGTCAAGAAGAACTTCTCTGTAATAACTCAGAATCCACTTGATCAAATGCCCCTTCCCATGTCCCTATCATACCCATCACCAGTAGTAAAAGACAGACAATGGCCAGGCTACACTGTCCATCATATTATTCCATCCATAAACTTATCAAGCTCGGTTTTGAAGGCACCTAAGGTTTTTGCCTCCACCACTTCCCTTGGTAGACTATTCCAGAACTTTACTCCTCTGATGGTTAGGAATCTGCGTTTATAGTATCTGTAGTGTTTAAAACACTTAATTTGTGCTATTGTACTTAGTTTTCATTTGTTTGGAATTTTCCAAAATATTTACTTTTGTGGATAAATATACAATTTTTGTTTTAGCTGGAGCTATCATAAAATGGGCTGACGTCTGAATCATGGTCAGAATCTTTACTGAGGACTAGGTCTGTGCTTGGTTTGAAATGTTTTGATTTAACAAAGTTATTCACGTGCAGATGGTTACAGTCATATTCCTGCTTCAGGATTTGTTAGAGTGGACCCCAGTGCCCAGTCAGATTGCCAAGGAAGTCAGTAGCATTCTCAGTTGATATAGGGTGTCTGTTAGTGGATTCCACAGCAGTATTAGGACATAAATGTTTATTAGCTGACTCAAATAAATTTCTGACAAGTTTCACTGGGAAATGGTAAAAAGCACACGAACTGTGTAAAATAGTTTACTGTGGTTCTCTTTTGTGAGTTTCATCTAAAAAAGCTGAGAGAGAATAATGAGCACCTTTAGTTGGGCGTTGCAATAGCAAACCCCTACAGACCTAGATGCAGTACCTCCCTAATTGATGCGGTCAGTAAGGGCCCAGTTCTAATATTTGTGCTTAGTTTAAGTGTAGTATCTTTCTCCATCAGTAGTTCTGTTCATTTCAGTGTAGTAAGATGCTTTTTAGTGTGATAAAGGGTGATTGAATTGGTTGCTAAATTTGTAAGTCCATCTGACACACATCTTAATTATTGTATCAAATGTGAAGCCAAAACTTGTAATTTTTATATTTCAACAAAGGGGCATGTGACTGTAATTCTCCAAATGTATCCTATTCAGGGCATGCAATATAGTGATTTCTGTTTTAAAAGGTGCTATGTGTGACTTGGTTATAGTCCTACTGTGCACAGTTATTTGCCTAGCACAAATACACCTTTAAAGCCTTCTTACACGAAGTTCAGGATACCTCCTATATAATTTATGTATTAAAACTTCCATATGTCTCTCGTCTTCCCAAAATGTTTGAATTCAGGCTCATTCAGTGGTCGGCTCAAGTGCCACTTTATATGCTGGGAGTACACAGGTTCAAATTCAATTGCCATTAGTAGACAATAGTATGATTTCATAAGAGTAAGATAAATGCAGGACAACCTTTGAAAAAAGATAAAATCTGTCAGGGAATATGTGGAATCTGGATGGGAATAAAAGATACAAGCACACTGAGAAAGAGTGAAGATTCCCCCAGTTATCTGTCATCCTTATACTGTATTTCAGGTCTGCCAAAGTACCTTGGCAATGTGGGAGGAACCAGATTTCCCGGCTGAATTCTTGTCTTGGGCCAAACAATTTGCAATTAAAATCTCATTCCTATTGCAGTATGCTCCGGAAAAAGAGTTCCAAATGGGTAGCCATGTTAGTCCGGTTCAGCAAAACAAGCAAGGAGTCCTGTGGCACTTAAAGACTAGGAAATTTATTTATCACATGAGCTTTTCTGGGAGAAAATCCCACTTCCACTTTTTTCTGCACTTTTTCTCCCACGAAAGCTCATGCAATAAATAAATTTGGTACTCTTTTAGTGCCACAGGACTCCTTGCTTGTTTTCTGGCAAAAGATAACAGTCCTACTCTCTCATGCTGCCATTAAAGCATAGCAAAAACACACACACACCTGTTTTTGAATTAAGATCCTAATATCACAGCTTTCATGCCCTTAAATTTCCAACAGAGGCAAAGACAACTGGTAGGGGCAGAAAGGGAAAGAAAGATAGGAACCAGTTTTACTGAGTTTTGTTACTCAGTTAGAATTCACCTTAAAATTTTAATGGTGAGAATATTTGTCCTTGGCTTTAAGAGCCAGACATTATACAGCAGCAGTCTTTTCATTTTTAGAGCAAATCTAGCACTTAATTTACTGTTAACATTGAAAGTGAGATTTTTTTTGATATAAAATACTTAATAAAAACAAGGCCATTTTAAAGGTAAAGAAAAAGTGTGTCTTCCCACTGTATTTTGTATAAGCAAGCAAAAAGAGATTCATTTTACTTAAAATGCTCATATGATATATTTACATGTCCTTTATAAGGTATTTGCAAATGTAGTTTAATAGATGAACACATGTCAAATTGATAGCAGTGCTATCAGTTCTCAAAGGCTTCATGTCAAACAATCATGTTTCAAAATTAAGTGTCATAAAATAAAAATTGTTACCATCTAGATCCAGCTAATTTAAGGATAAACTCATTGAAAACATTTTATAAGAATTAAAATGCTCTTTAACAGTCAGAGTTTCCCCCATAACTAACACTTTCTTTTGGTAGCTTTCAGTTTTCTACGTTACTTGTATTAAAAACATGTAAAACATCATAATACTGTATTGAGTTCAGGTAATTCAGTGGGAAATGTCAGATTGATGGGATACAGGAGTATAAAACAAGTATACAATAGTAACTAAAGAGTTTTAGAAAGCTTTTAATCTTTTGAGTGCATTAGAATACAGAAAAGCATGCTTCTGCTATGTCTATTAGTTGTACGATAAAATTGCTTTAAATCAACCCAGTCATTTCCAAAGATATTTGCTAGATGAAGGGGTCAATTCTAGCTATTTTGAAGAGAGATCATACATAGAGACTTGCACGGATACATATATGTGGATCCGTATCTGATCTGCATCCGCAAGAAATGGTCCGCGGATATCCGTGTTGTATCCACGGATGCGGATATCCCCGGATATCCACATATTTGCAGGGCTCTAGCTCTGTGAAGATAAAAATATGTGGACCTGTATCCGATCTGCATCTACAAGAAATGGTCCGCGGGTATCCGTGTTGTACCTGCGGATGCGGATATCCGCAGATATCCACATATTTGCAGGGCTCTAATCATACAACTGGAAGGTGTTATACCAAAAAGGGGCACCCAAGAGAGCACCCACCCAATAAAAAGAAAAGACTAGCAGGCTCTTATTGAAGGGGACAAGGCAATATGCCACATTTATTGTAAATAAGTAAGGATAGCAAAAAGCAGTCTCTCTCTCTCTCTCTCGCACGCACGCACGCACGCACAGTTCTGCAATCTGGTGTGATATAACTACCAGTCCTTTCATGTGTTGCTTGAGCCAGCCTAGTGGGCAACTGGGCTGGGCACAAGGAGGGAGCCAGGCCTTTGTCGGTCGCGATCTGTTGCTCCAAGATGACAGTTGCAGAATGAGACCCCAAAGTTTTCATGTTCTCACCCATCTTTTATACTTGCTGGCCCTCAGGTAAGTCTATGGGATTTGCTGTGTCATGTTACCTCAGGGTTCTTGTGAGATCATTGGTCACCAGTCACATGCAGACTTGATTGTATTTTGTTCTTTTCTTTCTGGGGTAGCTCCTTCTGTTTGCTTTAGTCAGAGATGTCTGCATTGTTCAGCCAGTTAGATGGTACTTTTGCTTCATCAGGACAGGCTGGCAGTTGAGACTGGCCTCTTCACTCACTCACTCACACACACACACACACCCCCTTCATTCACACACCTTGTTCATACATTTAAAAGAACATACACAGCATACGCATAAACCAGATTTCATCAAGTATCCAAAATGGAATTCATTGTTTAAGCAGGAGTTCCAAACTGACAATATGGAGTCTTGTTGGACATTGGTTATAATGTCTATTACACATGGTTACAAAATTATTTTACTTATGACACTGAACGACATATACACAACATTAACTAACATATACTTAAAAGGTAAATGTAATTCATTATCTGTCTGTCCCACTATATTATCTGTCTGTGCCCCACAGAAGAGACCATGAGAGGTCATCAATTCCAGTTCCCTGCAGTCATTGCAGGACCAAGTGCCATCTTAAATCATCCCTGACAGGTGTTTATTTAACCTCTTAAAAATATACGATGGAGATTCCACAACATCTGCAGGCAACTTATTCCAGTGGTTAATCATCTGACTGTGAGTTTTTTCCTGCTTTGTCCAATCTAAACCTCCCATTGTTTCTTGTCCTATCATCAGGAGTTAAGGAGAATAATGTTTCTTCCTCCTCCTTCTAACAACCTTTTAGGTACTTGAAAGCTGTTTTCATGTCCCCGGTCAGTCTCCTTTTTTTCAGACTAAACAAACCCAGTTCTTTTAATCTGCCCTTATAAATCAAGCATTCCAGACCTTAATCATTCTCACTGCACTTCTCTGGACTTTCTTCAGTTTGTCCACATTTTTCCTGAAATGAGGCACACAGAACTGGAGACAGTACTCCAGCTGAGGCTTAATCAGCATGAAATAGAGCTGAAGAATTACTTCTCGCGTCTTACTTACAGTACTACTGTTAATATATCCCAGAATGGTGTTTGCTTTTTTTGCAACAGTGTTACCCTATTGACTCATATTTAGTTTGTGGTCTTCTATGACACCGAGATCCCTTTCCGCAATACCCCTTCCTAGGTGGTCATTGGCCATTTTGTATGTGTGCAACTAATTGTTCTTTCCTAAGGGGAGTACTTTGTGTTCGTCTTAGTTGAATTTCATCCTGTTTACCTCAGATCATTTCACCAGTTTGTCCAAGTCATTTTGAATTATGATCTCATCCTCTAAAGCACTTGCAACTCCTCCCAGCTTGATCTAACTGCTAAATCTATAAGTGTACTTTTTATGCCAGTAGCTAAAAATTGATGAAAATACTGAACAGAACTGGACCCACAACTGATCCCTGTGATACTCCACTTGTTATGCCTTTCCAGCATGACTGAGAACTGAGATAACTACTCATCCAAGCAGTTATGCACCCATCTTGTAGTAGCTCCATCTAGATTGTACTTCCCTGTTTTTTAATAAGATGATGCGAGACTGTATCAAAAGCCTTATTAAAGTCAAGTGTACTACATCTGCCACTTCCCCTCTATCCACAATGATTGTTACCCTGTCATAGAAGGCTGTCAGGTTGGTTTGACATGATTTGTTCTTGACAAATCCATGCCGACTATCACTTAACACCTTATTCTTTTCTTCATATTTGCAAATTGATTCCTTAATTATTTGCTCCATTATCTTTCCTGGTACAGAAGTTAAGTAGACTCAGCAGTAATTCCACATTTTCTATTGTTTTTCCTCTGTTTCTACATACAGCAGATATAGAAACAGAGAGCCCATGGGATTGTGATCTGTCCAAGGGCACACACTGAACCTAGAGCAGAGGTGAGGACAGAACCCAGGCACAGGGTTCCTGACTCTCAGTTCTCTTCTGTATTACAAATGCTCCTTTCTCTGGAGAGGGTATGTTACTGTCCAGAAAAGTGAAAACTGGAACAACAGTGAGCTGGAGCAGAATCAAAGAATGGGAGGAAGGGCAGTTTGGGGGAGTCGGTGCCTGTTGTTAGTCCTGTACAATCCTATAGCTCCTCTGTGCACTCTGAGACCTGATGCTTCCTCAAGCTCTACCTGCTTCTCACATCTGCAACCCCAAAAGTTGTCTGGAGTGATGGGCAAAACATAGCGTGAGCATAGCATGTCATTCGCCTGCCATTGCTCCACATAACACAAGTGTTGGCTCTTTCCACTTGGCAATGTAAACAGTTATGCTATGTTGAAATGTCATTTCTGGAAAACTGCTTCCTAAAATATTGTTCATCGTAACATTTTGCTGAAATGTCATTAGAAATGCTGATTGATTGGGGGTTTTACTTTTGTTTGGGAAACGTGTATAATGGACATGGTTTCATTCTGACAGTAGGTAAGAGGGTAGAAAGGGAAACAAATCTGATTCACCCAAATTTCCCTGTCTTTAAGAATTCTTACATTTCACAGGTGTTCCAGTAACATTTAATAAGCGAGCAGTTTAACTGTCAGGGAGAACTATTTTTTCCCCCTATAATCCTTTTTAGTGGTTAAATATTTCTAAAGGCAGTGAGCTGAAATTTAGTATTCAAGATAAACAAGGACACAGTTTTTCATGTGCGTGCATGCAAATAATGGTTTAAATGTGGAAATCTGTGTTTCAGTTCCAAAGTTTGAAATGGAGAATGGAAACATTTTCTTGGTTACAGATATGTTTTTTGATAAGCCTATAGTAATGATGGGAAATGTTTGGATGACATTATCTCTAAAATGCATCAAACCTGTCTGTCATTTAAAAAGTATCAAAATAATAACAGAATTTAATTGAAAAATGATTACTGAGATCTTCAGTAAATATTATCAAAAAATTCTGTAAAGTGTAGTTATGTAGAACCTTATCCAAAACCCATTCCAATCAGTAAGACTACAGCTAGTCCTCACTTAGTGACCTACTCGTTTAGTGACCCCTCAGAGTTATGACCGGCTCTCTGATGAGTTGGTATTATGGCGATGTACGAGAACTCGCATCAACTCTCTCAGATTACCTATATTTACAGTACACTATGCAAACTAAGTTCAGTATATTAGAGCTTAAAACATTTAAAATATATATGAAAAATGTTATAAATGATGCAAAGGTGACATTAAAACTATCTACCGATGGTTGAAAAACCCACTACCAGTAAAGTACATTATGCCTGAAATACCGGTAAGGGCTGCTCCTCGTTTAGTGACCAATTCGTTTATCAACCGGGTTTCAGGAACGGAACCCGGTCGCTAAGTGAGGACTACCTGTATTTCACTTGACTTCAGTGAGTTTTGAATCAGGCTAGTATTTACAGTAATGTCAAATAAAATCCATAGCAATGAAGTTATGATGCAATAAAACCATCAGTGCAACTTAATGGGCTCATAATGTTATGAGAGCAAAGTGAAATGACTTTGGGGAAGGGGTGGGGGGGTGAAGGAGAGAGAGAAGCTTGTTTTTAAATCACAGATAATTTGCGATTAATGTAGTTCCTTAAACAAGAGGCTACAAACTTACAGAGCTAACAAGTGCCATCTACTTCACCACTGGAATATGGAGTCCTTACCTGGCACATCCCTGAAAAATGTCTCCTTAAAATTCTTTTTAAAAGAAATAGAAATTGATGTTTTTAAATATTCTTTATCTTGAAAATACATGGGGTTGGATATACAAGGGCATTTAGTCACCTGATGATGCAGACAGATGCCTGGTGGGGTTTTCAACAGCATTTGAGTGCCTTAGATGCCCAGCTCCCCTTGAAAACATAAGTAGGGAGAAGCTAACTACTCAAATCTGGACTCTGAGCAGGCTAGTGTAACGCAAGAAGAATCATGGGATCTTTAGCTGACCACAAGTGACCTTATTTTTGTCTAAAACACTTTATTTCTAGGTTTTAATATCATTCTATAAAATCCAGACATAGAAATTTGGAGAATCAAAAATTTTTACACATCTGTCCGTAAGTGTAACAATAAGGCTTTTTCAGTAAAGTCAAACAGGGTATAGAATGGAGAAAACATTTTTCTTAAAATAACTGATTAAGGAATATATTTGAGCACAGGATAGTGCATTTACAAATGATAAGCTAAGATACAGCTCCAAAAATATGATTAAATTTAAACTTGGATGGGGAGGGGTGAAGTTCTTATTGAGTCCTGTGCTCCATACAGTTCTCCATATGTAATTCACTACCTTTCTAAACTGTGGATGTTGTCATCTAAAAAGGCTGCTTTGTATCTCTTCTGAAAGGAGCACAGCTCCCCCTAACACCACCACAGAGCTTTGTTTCAATGCTGACTGAGTCTAGTATCTAAAGTGCACTATGGCTTTTTCTTTAGTCTTCTACCTGGGCTTTCTGACATTACCCAACTAGTAAATGACCTGGCCAAACACTGTTTAGCTCCTTAGATCTGACAGAATCACAACTGTTGGTAAATTTCTAATTGAATCAGGCAGCCTGAGTCTTAGATTTGAAGTTTTAACTAACATCTTTCATCAGTTGTGGATATTCTGTTAGAAACTCGCTTCTAGTCACAAATCACTGTTTGCTTATGGGGAGGGTCTTTGTGACTAGAAGCTTGATCTGGATATGCAGGAACATGTAGTTATGGTTTTTACTTCTCATTAAATAATTCCGTTTGAATCCAAGAAAGCAATCTTCTTCCAGATTCTCTCACAAAAGATGCTTAGTAATCAACAGTTTGTTTGCTCTAGGGAAGTATCTATCTCTGTGAGTTCCTGAGAACAGTCCTCTTCATTAAGAAGGGTGGGAGGGGGGAGATGCAATAGTTTGGAAGCTAATACAATATACGTAAAATAATATATTGGAATTTATAACTGAGAAGGATATTAATTTTAGTTTCAAGAAATTTAATACTACTTTAGCTGGAAGAAGTATTTTGTTAGCTTTATACCACATGGTATGATGATTTTAGTTAATATACTGTTCTTCACAAATAAGATTACATGCAGGTTTCATTCAGTGTTTCTAGTTAAAATGGACAGTACTTTTCATGGTTGAAAGCTATTTGTTCTTCATTTTTTCCTAAAGAAAGAGGATTTGAAAATATAGAAGACACTTAAAGTTTAAGAGCCAAAGTCAGTCAAATAAAAACTTTCCTGGTTTTGTACCATGGAGGCCCACACAGGGCCTTGAAAATAAATGTTGCTGACCCGTGTGCAAGCCTCATCCACAGCAGGTGCCATAGGTGGGGTCAAAAGCAGATGGGGCGAGGCCTCCCGTTCCTGGCCGGCACTGGCACCCACTTGCAGGTGGCCTCTGGTTCCCGGGGCCAGAGTCAGTGCTGGCTCCCAACAGGCCAATCCTCCCTGCTCCCTTTTTGCCCTGCCCAACAGGGGACAGGGCCAGCAGGGGCCGGGAGCCCCACATGCCTCAGCTGCTTTGTCCCTGGTGGCCCCACTCTGCAGCGGCGAAGCATGGCCAGCAGGGGGCCTGGAACCATGGCACATGGCTCTTGTGGCCCCAGGCTGTGCAACACTGGGTGGGGGAGGCAGCAAGGGGAGCCTGAGCGGCACCATATACTACTAAGGTTCAGCCCGTCTGCCATTTTTGGCGTGCGTGCTGGTTGTTGTTGACCACTGGTTTATGGGCTTCCAATGGAAATAAACCAGACAACATGTGCTAAATCTGTATCTAGTTCCAGAGGAGCAGCCCTGTTAGTCTAGTTCAGCAGAACATACGAGGAGCCCTGTAGCACTTTTAATGACTAATGAATTTATTACTGCATGAGCTTTCATGGGCAAAGTTCCACTTCATCAGATGCCAGAGCAGTAATAGTCAGATTCAGTCAGACCCCCAGTTATATATCATTAGGGGATATATTTCAAGGAGTTGGCCTAAATTTAGAGAATTCAGGCTCTTGTCAAATTGAAATAGATAAACATTCAGGCAGGTTCCTGGAGGTAGAGCCCAAAGGATAACTGTAGAAGGCAGTGGCCTGAATTTATATTGTTTTAAGCCAGGGTTCAGTCATATAACAACATATATATTGGGGGTTGATTTTGCTCTCACATTGGTTTTAAATCAGTGTGATTCCACAGAATAGGGGTTAAATCTTGATTTAGACCAGGGGTGGCCAAACTTATGGAACTCAAGAGCCACACAAGTTGATTATTAAACCTTTGAGAGCCACGCTTAGGCATATAACTGTATTTTACCTATGCTAAAATTAATAAATTTAAAATTAATTGCACACTTTAATTTTATCAAAAAAGAATATTGAGCCTACTACTGTCAGATTCTAATAATTACTTAAGGTTACCATGAAAGCTAGGCCTACCTCTATGCAGTAAAAACTTAGCTTCTCTTTGCCCTTTCCAATCATGCCGCCACTTCTCCCTGCCCTCTCAGAGCCCCTCTGTAACCCCCAGGGCCCTGACACTGGCTCCCCTAAGCTGACAGCTCCCTGGGCCCCCTTACCTGGCCACTCCGGTGGCTAGGCACAGGCTGGGGCTCCCCCTGAGCATGCTTAGGGTGGGAGATTTAAAACTCCTAGGCTGGGGCTGCTTTCCTCAGGCTTTCTTCTCCGAGCTGCACTTTTTCATTCAAGAGCAACAGTTCGACCACACCTGATTTAGACCCTAATCCTGCATAGATTTACACAAATGCTTAGGTTTAAATACTGTGACTAGTTCCACTGACTTCAGGTGCATGATTCAGTACAAGATCAGGGCCTTACAGGGTATGTTTACACTGCAATAAAACACCCACTGCTGGCGCTAGCTTGTGGGACTCAGGCTGTAAAATAACAGCATAGTCATTTGGTCTCAGGCTGGAGCCTGGGGTCTGAAGCCTTATGATGGGGGAGGGTCCCAGAGCCTTGGCTCAGGCCCAACCCTGAACTTCTGCGTTACAGTTTTATATTTCCACAGCCTAAGTTGCGTGAGTCTAAATGTCCTGACCTGAGTCAGGTTCTTTTTTTGTAGTACAGATGTACCCGAAGTGCCCTAGATCTGTAACAGGCATTCACATATCATGCTAGTTATTGTGGGAGAAATACATAGATGGATCATGACATGCCTAGAACAGAAGAATCTTAGTGTAGTTTATTGTCATGTGAGGATGCACTACAGTCTAGTGTGAAATCATGTAAAAAGAGGATATTCTTTAGCTGCTTATGCTGTTGAACAAAACGAAAGACCCTTGGGGAATGTGGAGCTCTCTGATCTTTCTCAGTTTGGGCAGCCTACTCTATTAAAATTGTAGGTAATCACTCACTAGAAGATTAAGGGACTCTGGAAACCTGGAATAATGTATCTATTCCATGTACGCTGTTATTTATATGTGAATGTGGCAGTATCTAAAATGAGTGAGACAAAGTAACATACAAGAACATGGTTCTAGTTCTCAGATTTTACAATCTAAGGGTTTAGTACTGCAACAGCTTACAAACATGTGTAACTTTACTCACAAGTTGTTCTTGTACAGAGTCCACTTAAGGTTGATGGGGATTCACACATGAAGAGGTCCATGCCAGCAGGAATAGTCTCAGAATACCTAGGCAGAAGGGTAGTTGTGGGTGATCTTTGTAAATATATACATAAACTTAATTCAAAATAGAGCTAATAAAATATATGCTTATCATAACCTTGGGTACTTTGTTAGTATATTCTATTCCTCTTCCACACTTCATCTATCTTGGTCTCTTGCAAGTTTTCTAATCTGGAAAATATTTAGGTTCCCCTATAAATTTACTTCCATGACAGTCCTTTTGATTTTATTGGGACTCATTAATATCTTTTTTAATTTTATTTAAATCTTTTTCTATTTTCAGTCTTGCTAATTATTTTTTGAACCTATGTCTGTTTCCTAACTCTTGTTTTCTGGGACTTGGTGATGAGGGGTTGCTTAATAATAAGCAGAGAAGGGGGAATGCATTTGTTTGGATGGGAACAAAAGCAAAGTCTGCTGCACATCTCTTTCTACTGTACAGCAGTCCTCTCCTGGGTTGCTGTTAGTGGACCCCCAAATGTATAAGACAGTTTGTGCCTCTCGGGTCAGAGGAAGTTCCAGGGGTGATAGTTCCTTGCTGGCCCTTCCCCTGGCACCTACTAAGGGCTTGGGGGACAGGGCTGGCACAGAGGTCAGCAAACTTTGCCAATCCCTGCAGTAGTGTAACACTGTTATAAAATTCCAAAGGGGTAGCCATGTTTGTCCAGGTCAGCAAAACAAGCAAAGAGCGTCCTGTGGCACTTTTAAAGACTAACAAATTTATTTTTCACATGAGCATTCATGGATGAAGTCACACTTCGTTAGATGCTAGAAAATGGAAAACTTACAGAATGAGAGGAAATCACGGGATTTGGGACCATCACATTTTGTACGGAGCTTCATGATCTTACTACTGTTACCTTCATCCACTCTCCCTGCCTCCTTTTCTGTGTGTGTTCTCTTGTCAAGCAGAATGAAGCCTTGGTCCTGAGTGAAGCTATCAGGTGCTATTGTAAAACAAATACCAAGTGCTATTATTATTTATTTGTTCTTTGTATTAGTTAATGGCTAGACTATTGATGCCTTATTTTGCCAAGTGCTGAGCAATCCCTTTTGAAAACACAATTCCTGCCTTGAATAGCTAAATAATAAAAATCCAAGAAACAAAATCCTTCCTGAAGTAACTCTCTCAAACTGAAAGTAAGACTTCTTCCCTGTTACATAGCCTTATTTTTAAAGATTTTGTTATCTCTGTTTTATGTGGAACTTTTTAATGTTATAAATCCTATTTTTGACCCAACATTTCCCATCTTGATGTGTGGCTTTTGGGGGTTAATTTTTGCAGAGTTTCTGTTGAGTATGAGAAGAATTCTTTATGAAGTGAATCAGTGCAGCCTAGTGGAGAGCAGAGACATAGGCATTTGCATCTCTAGAATGTTTGTATTGACAAACGGTAGTCTGCTATTGACATTTGTGTCCCCTGATGATACTTTCTATCCTGCCTTATCTTTGCTGGTCAAATGCCTTAATTGTTCTGGCCTTTAATGCAGTCAAAGTTGGAGCAGGAGAGGAGGAGAGAAGAGAAGGAGCAGGTCTAACAGAGCATCAAGCTTGAGCTGTGAAGCTGCTGGCAACGATCAACCTGTCATAATGTTATGATTTGTTCATTTTTATACCATTTATTAGCCTTTACTTGTTGTGCCATTTGGCCTCCAGGGCAGATAAAGTGCTGTCTAATTTGGTAGGTTTGCTTCTGTCAGAGTGGCCTCCGCAGAGAAGGTGTTAGCTGTAGTGACAAATAATCAATAGCTGTCGTTGTCATGAGGAACGTGAGTAGTTGGGCCTTTCATCTGGAGGATTAGAGGTCTAATTGGATTGAGAATAGGGAGGGTGGGCTGTTGGGTAACCCTGTCAGCTATGTGAAGCTGTCAAATGTCAGCCTTACTGAAAGGAAGGAGGGATGGTTAGCTTTCAGATACTCAAAGGAAAGCTTTTAAAAAGTAATAGAAAAGTAGAATAGGCTAATGTATGCTTTAACCTCTTCTTGTTTAATTATATGTCCCTGCAGTTAATAAACCTGTGTAACTTCAAGTGTTATTTTTTGAGAGACAGTGTTGGCAGCATAATGCCAATTCAGGCTGTTTCTTTATGTCTTGAATAAAAGTAACTTTATTACTCAGATGGGGAATATGTCTGAAAGATTTTGATGTAGTGAAGGCAAATAGCCAGCAAAGAGGAAAATCTCTAGCAGGAATTACCAAAAAAAAGTTTATTAATTTAATATTTCAGTGGTGTTGAAATTTGGCAAAGTACACATTCCTTCTAAGAGTCAGTTAATGCAGTGGTTTTCAAACTTAGGGTTGGGACCCAGTACCTTTAAGGACTGGGTTGTGGCACCCCCTCCTGCCACCAAAAGACTGGAGTGCATTGCTCAAAGATGTAATTGTTGGGTCATGGGTATAAATGATTTTTTTTCAACTGTGTTCCTGAGGAAAAAAGTTTGAAAACCAATGATTTTATGCTGTGTTAAGTGTCAACCATACTATATGTTAATTAATACCTAGTATGTCCAGTTTTGGCAGTGGAATTATTGAGGGTTTTGTTCCTTTGCTGCTTGGCTATTCCTTGAAGAAAGTTGTTCTTTTTTGTTTTGTTTTGTTTGTTTGTTTGTTTGTTTTGTTCCAAAGGAAATGAACTTAATTAATGAGGCATTATTATACCAGTAAATGAATAATTTATTCAACAGATTGCCTCAGAAGGCTCACCGAGATAATACTTTCCTCAGTAAAGTAGCAAAGATGCAATTTAAATGAGCACCTGTTGAACAAAGTTATTAAAACAGTGCTTTTCTCCTGTGAGTCTCTTAATTCATTTATTTCTTAATATTCAGCTGTTTTCAAGTAACTTGACATGTTAGTGTGATTAAACTTCTTTGTATGTAAAAAGTTACTCTTGAGAATTATGAAACTGGACCTAATTAATGCTGCATATAACCGATCACTTGTTGCAAAATGTTGAGTAGCCTCGATTCCTATTGGCTTTGGAATAAGAGCCTTTTTAAAGCAAAAATGTACTGTTTTTAAAGCATGTACATCAGCTTACGTCTTCACAATTGCTTTTGAAGCTCAGAATGTAAATTCCCTCCTTGCCCTTAATCTTCTGTTTTCCAGTGTTTTTCAGTCTCTTTGGTGAACACTGATTGTATTTACACTGCAAAGGTACGAGGCATAGAAACACATTTCAGCAATACCGATCCAGTAGATATGAAGAATAAACAGTCCAAGATTTCAGAAGTGAGGCAAAATGATGCTTTTGTGTATTTTAAAATTTTTGTAGTGTTTTATTGTATTTTTCTGTTAAACATTTTTAACGTAAGGTAGAGAGGTCAATTCTTTTCTTTTCATTGTGGCTTCATGGTTTATGGCGATGCTCTCTGGAGCAGAATTTTCATGCCATTCTGAAATTCAAAACTGTGGTGGTTGTTAATACCAAGGAAACAACTCCCTATGCTACACCACTTAATGTAATAGCCCTTAAACAAATGAAATGGGGCTTACTAATGTTTTGCTGAAAGTAGATCCCCAATTTCAGTTACGAAATTGTTGGCCAGCTTGGGGTATGACTAGTGTAGTAGAGCATTCTCAAAGAGTGTACCTGGCATCACTCTTCGGTGACTGCAGTGACAGATGGCCTGTTTTCTTCCCACTGAAGTCCACTCCTGTGATTTCAGCTACCACATTCATTCAGAGAACCTCTCTCAAACCTGCTCAATGTTCCTCTGTTCAGTCTTGATTTTCCAATTTACTGCTTAGGCATTTTCTTTGGCACACTTCATTGCCATTTCAAATCCAGTCTTTACAAAACTGAAATTAATTTTTCTCATCTTCCAGTTATTTCCTCATTTCTCTATAATTGTAGATGGCTCTCCTGTTTTACTCAGTGCCTTATCTTGCAACCTCAGTTCTAGTTTTTATTCTGTCAAATCTGACCTAATTGTGTCTAAGTTTCTGGATTCATCTGTGCACATTAGAAGCCAAATAAAAAGTTAAAACTCTCTAAAAAGACACTCAGCTTTCTGTTTACTTCACACCTAAATTCAGGCCATTTCTTACCGATCATCCTAATACAATGTGGTCAGGAATACCTATGTGAAGTTACCGTAAAGTCTCATCACCTTCTTGCTTCACCTTCCTGCTTTGGTTTATTTTCTTGGTTTTTTTTTTGTTTGTTTTTTTTTTTTTTGTTTTTGTTGTGTTATGTTCATTTTTTTTTTTTTTTTTTAACAATTCTCTAGCTGTATTTGGCTTTTGGAAATAATGGGGTTTGCCCTGAAAGTGTGGTGCTCTTTGAACATGGTACCATACTTGGATAACATAATTGCTCATATCTGAATAGATTTTTACTGCCCTCTTATGCATGTTTATCACTGTAGAGGGTGTACAAGAGATTTGCCCATTTCTGCCCCAGATTTAGCACATCTGCAGCCTAGTTCTTTTTTTTTTATGGCAATACAGACAAAAATATCTTCATTTGCTTGTCCTTTTGGAAATTATAATTCTTACATTTATCATTACTCCAGAGCTGTACTTGCTGTTAACTTTTGGTGGTACAAGAAAAGGTACTGCTTTGGGTACATAGAAGCCCTTTCTGTATATGAATGGGTTTCCACACTGACAATGACCAAAGCAAGATGACTGCTGTAGCTTTAATTACCCAGTTTCATATGCTTTTTGATGAAGGTTACTGGTAGTTTAGTTTTCGGTTAATAAGACAGAACGGGTATTTGTTTGTTTTTACCACATATCATTAGCTGTTGGCATTATAACTGCAGTTTGAAATAAATTAGCTTGTTACACAATGTTTCCATAAGCGCTTCAATAAACACTATAAGAGCAATAAATCATTTTGAAACGGGACACCTTTCTGCTGTATTGTCAAAGAATCTTCTGTCAGATCTCTGACACTTTCTTAATCTGATGCTCAGGTTTGTCATTTGAATCAATAGTAAACCAGATAGGATGTCTTCGGCTTCCAAGGCTATGACTATAAAGGGTATTTGAAAAATAAATTCAGATTTTATAGCTGTGTCTCAAATTTTGGAAGCACTAATTTGTCATTTGTCTCTCTATCTGTCTGTAAACAGTTGTTTAAATTGGTGATTGAAGAGAGTTAAGTGATTATACTTTAAGGCAAAGTTGATTTTATAAATAAATTGTGTAAGTAAATTTTATTGATTCCAAGAAACTGGTAGTTTGGGTTAGCATGTCTATGGCTTAGATTCACCTATCTTTTCAGAACAATGAACAGCTAGTCCTTTTCTGCCTAATTGTAATCTTTTTCAGTTTAAGTCGATTTTAAAATTGTTAATGCAATACAATTTTTTAACTTTTTTGAAGAAATCATTTTTTTCACATGTGATTTAAAAAGAAGTGACTGAAAATAACCAATGGACCTGCCATCAAGGTACTGTAATGCAAATCTGAAAACATCCACTGCTAATTTGGAGGCCACTAATGAGTGACCTTATAAATGAAATGCGTCCTAAGATAATCCATTTTTCTCTATCTTGATAATGTAGAACATATTTTGGAAGACTTAAAAGGTATCAGATTTTCAACTTGTTTTCCATAATTTGAGGAAAGAATTCCAGTGATCTTTAGAGATTTTAGGGCTTTAAATAATTTACTTGGGCTTCATTTCATTCTCCCTAATATTTAAGGGTGTTCTGACCCAATTTCAGTCTAAAAGCCCTCCATTATATATCTACAGGTTTGTCAATAATTGTTGCAAAAGGTAAATCACCAAATGGACTGCCTATGTATTCCTGTCAAACCCTCCCCATTCCACCAGTGAATCATCAGGAGAAACAAGTGGGGGGGGGAACCTGCTTAGAAACAACTCTGTTTATGAAGTGTCTGCATTTTACGAGCAGTGGCAGATCCATGGCCCCTTTTCAACATTACGTTAAATCCCAAGACCCTTCACAGAGAAATTTTGGAGTAGACAGCCCCCTCCCCTTACTTGCATTGAGTAGAACCCGACTTTGTTGGTAGCCTCAGCATAATTAAAAACAAAAGGCAAAGTAAAATATAGTGGGGCATGCTCTTGCCATCCTCACTTATATTGAGTAATGATGATCTCAGTGGGGCCACTTGCAGAGTGAAGTTTGGAAATAAGAACTTAGAAGAGTAGAAGATGCTTCAAATGGGCTGGCTACAATAATTCAGACTTTTGTTTGAGGGGAGAATTCAAACATAGCTCCGAGTGCATTAAAATGTTTTTAAATAAATGTTGTGTGTACATGCGCAAAGAGCAAAATGAAACTGATGTATAAAAAGGAGAACAATTCTGTTGACTAGAAGTAGTGCCAAAGGGGTAGCCATGTTAATCTGGTCGGGGGTGGGGGGGAGTCTGGTGGCACATTTAAAGACAAACAGAATTATTTATCGTGTGAGCTTTTGACAGAGAAAATCCCACTTCATCAGACACTTTGAAGATGAGGTAAGTTACCCTATTTTCAAAGTGTCTTACAAAATTGGATTTTCTCTCATGAAAGCTCATGTGATAAATAAATCTGTTAGTCTTTAAAAGTGCCACCAGGTTCCTTGTTTGTTTTACTAGAGATGGGAATGTCATCATGTTTCCACTCCTTTTTAAAAATATAAGTACATAGTTTGAAAATATTTCTGTATATAATCATATGTTGAAGGGCTCCATAATCTGGTGATTACTTCTTAACAACCCTTCCAACTAATTTTGTGTTTCCCTAAGATCTCTGAAATTAAACTGGACTAGGTGATGTCGATATTGGTATGTGTAAATTAGTCTTTAAAACTGCCACAGGAGTACCCGTGTGTTCCAAGAAGTGAGGTTGATGATTCAATAGATTTTTTCTTCCCATCCCACAGTGCTCTGCTGTGGTGTTAGAGTCACTGTGTTGATACAGATGCTGTCTGACAGATTGGAGGGTCTTTGTATTTCTGTGTAAAAAATCCCAATGTCTCTTGTTCTGGCTGATCTTTGAATATCAGTTTGGTTTTTTTTTACTTTTAGGGCCTGATTTTAGATAAGTTTGTAGATGTGTATATATGCACATTTGGCTGGGTGGTATGCATGCCAGTCTAGCTACATGGATGTTCAGAATTAATCATTACATTGCAAAACAGGTTACATTTGTAATTGTACTGCAGTGGTAGGCCTGTAGAGTTATTGAGAATCAGGCCCTTTACTGGACATGGGACTTCAGTTTTTAAACTCATATTTAAGCCACTTTTGTTCGAGACCACCACCCTTTTGGGAGCCATGAGATGTTGAAGATTTTACTTCCATATTAACATTAGGTTATATGAAGATGAGTCTCCTTTGCCTTATTTTCTAAAAATGAGTCTTCAGAGCTGGTGGAGAAATGAAAAATGAATTCCCAGATAATTTACTGGCAGAAAAATGTGTAAATTCATCAGATAATTTTCATGTTTCCCTCTTCTTCCTCCTCTCCTAGTTCAGATGGGGATATTACAGTTGGATTTAGTAGAAATATAAGGGGACTTAATTCTATTTCACATTCTCACCCAATCTTGAAGCTTTGAAGCAGTCCTCCAGCTTTCTCATACTGTAATGAAAGCAACAACACATAACTCAACTTTTACTCAGTACATTTCAGGTATCATTGCCAAAAATTAATATGTAAAAATTACACATGTATAAACATCCACTAAAAACAAGTGGCTAGTAGGAGTGAAAAAATAAACTGTGAATCCCTGGAAATACTTATACTGTACTTTTTTGTAAGGACTGTTCTAGTTCAGGGATATAGTTCTATAATTTTCACCATTGAAGCATTTAAGATGAAGAAAATAATTCAAGAAAAGTTTACTTCATGATTTTTTTTCCACTGATTCAGTACTATATGATAAATCTCTGAAATCCCTAAAATGTTAGATGAAATAACTTAATCTCCATTCTGCACAAATCAGTGGATAGAGATCCTGTAAATATGAATGGGTTGTATTTCAGCTTCTGTCTCTAATTCTTGAGAGATTAGATATTTTGGGAACGTCTGCCTGAATGGCTTTTAAAGAACAGTGTAGGGAAACAAATCAATAATAGTAAAAGAGATCAGCTGGAAACTAGAATGCTAATTGCATTCTCATTCCTTGTAGTGTAGTGGTTTTTAATATGAAAACAGTTAATTTTTTGTTGATCTATTTAGACAACAGAACTTTGACCTGCTTGTATCAGTATGTAGAAAAAGCATACACAAATTGTGGTAGTAGATAAATGGGCTTCCAGTGTTGAAGACACAGGGATTTCTTTCCTTTTTGTAAAAAAAACACCTTGGGAAACAGTTTTTCTTTTTCATTTTACAATGTTGGACAGTTTTCCTCTCTGTTGTACCCTTTGAACATATGCCACTTGATAGCTCTCTATTCCTATGGAAACCAAGACACTGAAGCCAAGGTTGCAAGAGGCATTGGAGAGAAATATTATAGGAGTTCAACCACAGAGCAGCTAAAGATGCTGCTTTGCTTTCAGTCAAACAGTGTTTGATAGCCAGAATAGGTCTGAAGTCATAGAACTGTTCTTGGATGATGCATTGCCTAAGACGCCTTGCCAGATGGATGAACATCTTAAACTTGGAGACTGGAAAATAAAACTGCTATTCAGCTATTTGAGCCTCTTTGGGCTGAGGGTTTTAGCTTAGAAACTAAGATGCTTCTAGTGAAGTTGTTAAACAGGTACTTTGTAAGATTTAGATACAGTGTCAAGATTAGTGATGCTGCTGCTGTGGTTGAGTTGAGAGGATTAGCAATACATCAAATATTTAAATTTGCCAAACTTTAAATGAAGAATATCTCATTACCTTTATCATTTTGGAAGAGAAAAATAGGACCCAGAAAATTATTGCTGAGCTGAACCTCAGTGGACTAATGTTATAGTGCAACATCAAATGTAGAAAATATACTTTTGAAGATTTTCTTTAATACACCCAAGAGTTAACTTAATTGTATTTAGTAGCGTAAAGACAACACTATTGTTATTCAGTCAAACAGTTCATTGTTTTATTTTCAATATCCTTAAATACTATGTGATAATTTTACTTGGGATACAGATACAAATCAAATTCAGCTCTTATAAACTCCTCGATACTTGGGGAGACAGAAGAAAAATGGTGGTTTTTTTCAGTAACTTAAAATTTTAGAATTCCATACTTTTTAGTACCCAGTTAGCATGGAACATGAATTAACTGTGCATGCAGCACTAGGAGCTGAGATAAGGCTTTTATTTTTCTTCAGTTTCTGATTCCTCTCTGGTGTATCAGTTGTATCTTATAAAAATTCCATGGAACATCCCAGAAAAAACTGGTGTGACTGTTAACAATTTTGCTGTGTATAATGGAGATATTTGAATTTTCTTTTTGCTTTAGTGCTTTCTTTGTAACCTGGGAGATGAATATTCATTTCTAGTGTTAAATATATGGACATAACTTGTTTGGTGTTCCGTTTTGGTATTTTTTTTCCAGATTATTAATAAATATTTGCAAAAGAGTTCACTTTAACTATTATAAAAGTACTTCAAATATTACAACTTTTTGTTAATGCCGATTACAAGATTTACTAATCAAGACCAAATGGATAGTGCTGTATATAGTATGCATCAGCCAATTCACACTTCAGGTATTTTTGAGATGGAAATTCTAATTTCAGTTCAATTTTTTTAAACATTAAAACCTTTTTCTAGGATTTGCAATAAGCTGACTTTGTATGGGTAAGAAAACCATTCTGTGTGTGAAAGGTATTTGTTGCATGGTATTGTAGAAAAACACCAACAATACTATAGATAAGTTTGGGAAACAGTTCCTGTTTAAAAGATGATTTTTGAAGGGAGGTCTACATGACAGCAGTTGAAGGGAGATATGCAAAGTACTTAATACCTTTCATATCTCCCTCTGACTGCCTACTGCTTACTTACCACAATGTCTTTAGTGTGCTGAGTCTAAGGGAGATGCCCTCCCTTAAACTCAGTTCTAGTCTACTTATTTGGGCTGCTCTTTAAAAATTGACTTCTAATCGGCTGAACAAGTCTTCACTGACCCAGTCAGTTAATGGCAAAGTTGATCTGATGGGAGTGAATTTGCCCCTGTAAGTGCTCTAAAATTCACTGGCTGTCCCACATGCCATTGAAATTTGCTGCCTCATTGAGGTGTGGAGTTAAGTTAGTGATCCAAATTTGGGATCATTTACACAAGACTTTCCTGAGATTGTCCTGCTTGCCACAGAAAAAACATTTCTTAGAAATGATGGATTCTTCCAATATTTTCTTTGCACACTTGGGGATCACATCACAGCTCTGATTAGTTCAACATTTACTTCAGCCTGTGCAGGGGACCCACTTCCCCTTTGAGGAAGCAAAATTGAAAACATTACTCAATAAAGAGTTACACTGCACGGATGGGCTCAAATCTAATTCTTATGAGCCAAACAGATTGTAGTCTGCATATGTAGACAAAATAGCCAAGAGGGCTGCTAGCCAGCCACTAATCACAGAATGTTAGTGGCTCAAAGGCATATGCACAGCCCATTTAAACCTGAGCTACAGTAGGTATAGATTCAAACTCAACCCTTGGCAGAAATTTGAAAATGAAATGTGCACATGTTGCTACAATCTGCCTTTTTCTGCAAGGTTTTTTTTTTTTATTTTGGGGAAGTATAATCTGGGTATAGTACAGGTCTGGAAGAACAGTAGATGCTACTCTGCAAAACTTATTTTGCATTAATGAAGTTTCTTGCCAATAAATAGTTTTACCACAGAGAGAGAATGTATTGTGATTTCTTATTCATTTTGAATATTACCTTACTTCTAGAGTAGTTCCACTGTGTTTTGTGAGCATACTACTACTCACCATGTGTCAGCTTGGTTTAATTTACCCTGTATTTAAAAAAAAAAAAAAAAAAAAAATCTTAAGTGTACTCTTTGCAACATCTGAAAAGGGTTTTAATGCATTAGAAATCAAACCAGCATTACAATCTTATTTACCAATAACTGATTTGTCAAAAAGGAAGCAGTCTTAACTAATATGCCACTCTACAGCATTTCTTGAGGTTTTCTTAGTTAATATTTTCATGTTGTTGCTTTATTTTGAAGAACCATTCTTAGATTTCTAGCAATTAGCTATTAATATAAACAGAATGCTAGTTCTGATGCTTATATCTTATGTGCTGTTGTAGCTATTACGTTTCAAATATTTTTGAACAATGCTGTATCAAAAATGTATAGAAGAGTGAGAAATAAAGGATAGCAGAAATTACTTTTTTTTTTTAAATCAGCGGTTTAGCTTGCTTCTTAAAAAGCAGCTGAAACAGAGGTACAAGTGAAGTAAAATTTTCCATCTGCTCCATGTCATTCTTAGTCATGATTGATGAATTGGGAGCAAGCTTCTTCTACAAGGGGATAGAATCATAGAAAACGTAGGAGAAGAGTCTCAATTAAAAGAGTACAATCAATTTCTTTCAAAAGAAATTTAAAACACTGGGGTGCAAGTGGCCATGCAGTTTTGTGGGTCAAGACATAGCCCTCTTCTTATATTTTGGGTACAAACATCTAAAAATTTTCTATAGTAGAATTCAAGAGTTAAAAGCAGACTCGACTATATTAATCTCAGCGTATGAAGATGAGCATTAGGATTACGCTGTAGTACAGAAAGGCAAAGCTTTATGAGCGTATGCCTGTCAGAGCCTTAATAAGAATCAAATAATTTGTATTCTCCTAGAAATAGTCTGATAGCAAATAACTGTTTTAGAACAACTCTTTTGGCACAGAGCCTATGTTAATCTCTTTGGAAAGGATACTATTGTAATGTGAAGTAATTGATATCTTTTTTGCTTTGTTTCTTAATCTAAGATCAAGGTGCCAGTCATGTAGTTCATATAATATTACCCCTTATCTGAGTCTCTGTGTACACTGACAGAATTTGTTAATATTTATTAATCTACAGGTTTATCTGAGTTTTAGAGATCTAAGGAATCACTACTAATGAATAGGTACAATTTAGTTTATCAGATATAAGTGACTTAGATTTCATCTTAACTCAATATGAATTTATTATTTTTGAAGTGGCATGGTTCAAAAGTTAATGTCTAATCTCTAAATTTAAAAAATGTTCCAGTGATTTACTTTGCTTGGCACTTTTTTCCAGACTATGAAAAAACAGTGTGTACAGCAAGTGATTTGGAGGAGAGTGCCCCCTTGAGGAAATCTTACAAGCATGTGGATTTTTTCCCAACAGACCAGAGCTAAATGAAGAATCATTTAGATACGTACAAAAAAGGACAGCAAACTGTGCTACACTTTTTACTATCATACCACAAATTCCAAAATACTTCACAAAATATTTTATTTTATAAAATTAAAAAAGGAAAAGAAATAAATAGTTTAAATTTACATTTGACTGAAACAGTGAAAATTATATCCATGCTAAGATTATTCCTTTAAAAAAACAACCACTGTTTTTAACTTCTTTGTTGGTTTGTGGCAAACTGAAATGCTACCATATTTCAGAATGTTCTCTGATGAAAGATGAAAATAAATTAATTTCATCATGTTTGTTTAAAGCAAAAGGAGTTGTTGAACTCTTAAGAATCTTTCCCTGTAGTGAAAATTTTGTGTTGAGGCAACTTAGTAACAAATAATGTCTCATTATTTTTAATGATGGGTCCATTTTTAAAATCACAAAAACAATTATTAACTATATAGTCATCTGGAGTTCTCTGGTTTCCTAGATGATTCCTTTCACAATTATAGGGCTAGATGTGCCTTGACCTCTGGGTGCACCCTCTCAAACCTTAGGCCTGTTGCTTTCCTGTGAAAATCCTGTGTTTCTGCTGCTCTTAGAGCAGGTCTCAGGCTGCAGTGCCCCCATGTACCACCTATAATTGCTAAACAGGTAGGACTGGATTTGGCACGTGCAAGTCGTCCCTTTGAGACATGGGCCCAGTGGTTAATATAGGAACAGAGAGCTTTTTCAAAATGAAGTATCATTTAAGCTTAACAGTAGATTCACAGCTACACATAAAATAAACAGTAAAACAGGTTGTATTTGCCTGTTTTTGTGAGGCTTACTATCCACTGAAGCTTAGAAAAGCCAAACTGGTTTGAATGCTGATTCTGCCTGGTCTGTATCTATGTCTGCCTGTTCCCTGGAAACAGCTCCGCACAAATACTCCCCCCCCAACCCTCACATACACTCTCCAGAGCATTTCTTACCAAACTATGAGCCATGTCTCATTGGGGAGCCATGAGTACTTGGGGGGAAAATATAATATTTTAATAGGTAGACCTGTTTTTCCTAATTGAGTCTGTTAAACTAGGTTTAAAAATCATCTGCATCTTATTTAGAGGTCTGTTCCTTATGCTACATCAGCTGCTGCTGGGGCTGGAAGCTTCTCTGTGTCTCCTACTCCTGCAGGGGGCTTTCAAGCAGACAGGCGTCCTGCTGGGGGAAGTATTCCGTAGGAAGTCTCTTGGCTGAAAGCACCCTATTAGAGCAAAGAGAAGCTCCCAGTTCTAGTTACAGAGCTACCTGTGCCGCCCCACCACCAGCACTAGCAAAAATGGGAAAAGGGGTTGAGGGAGAGACAGGTGTGTCTTGTCTTTACAGTGAAATAATTATCAACTGCTGAGCCTACATGTAGCAAACATTTGGCTGAAGAAAGTGCTTTTAATAAAGTTAAGCAGAAAAGTAAGAGATATTTAGAAACCAAGCACTCAGAATTCATAAACAAGCATCACATCTAAAGGAACAGCTGTTCTTCAAAAAGTGTTAGAAGCACCTTATGCTGTAGCCTTGCAAAATGCAAACAAGCACACACCATTAGAAAGACCCTTTCTACTTCCAGCAGCAGCACATGTATAGAATTAGGACTGAGGAGCAAACACCCACAGCACTGAAAATCATTCCTGTGTCAAATATCATCTATCAGTGTATTGATGACCTTGCAGAAAACATCCAGGACCAATTGACTAAACAAGTTAAGAAGAGTCGATGTCTTTCTCTGCAGTTTGAAGAATCTACAGACATAGTCAAACTGACTCATCTTCTGAGATTTGTCAAAGCAGATGCAGTAGTTGAATAACTTTTATTTTGCAAAATGATCCAAACTGGATATATGGTAATGAAATACTAAAGATCCTTGATAAATTCATGGTGGATGAAGGCCTTAACTAGGACGTATGTGTAAGGCTGTGCACTGATGGTATAGCAGCTATGACAGGAAAGAACACTGAGGTTACAGCACAAGTGGGGGGGGGGGAGTGGCTCCAGCAGCAATTTGGGTATATTGCATATTTCATTGATAAGCTGTGACCTCAAAGAAATTGCAACCGTAAGTACATGAGGCTCTCAGCATAGTAATAAAACTGTCAATTTTATAAAATTCCAGGTAGTGAACACAAGTTGTTCTAGAGTGCTATGCGAAGAGATGGGAATTCAGGTGGTTGTGATATGGATGATGTTTGAATTTTGTGACAAAATCAGAATTTTCCTCTTTGGGGAAAGAGACCTTGTACATTACATATGTAATATGGACTTCCTGACTTGATTAGCATATCTGGAAAATATATTTGGCAAATTGAAAGCACTGAACCTAACATTCGAAGTTAGGAATATAGGTTCATATTAGATATGAAGGAGAAAAATGGGGATTCATGAAGAAACTTCATCTGTGGAGATACCATGCTGCAAAGGGAATTATCAGACTCCTTGAAAAATATAAAAGAGTAAATTGATCAAAACACTTCTAAAGACAATAAGTATTACCTCATTTGTTTGGATTTTATTCACATTTTGATGAATATTTTCCTGGAGTTGAATGCGGTTCTTCAGATACTTTTTGCATTTGAAGCCCATTCTTGGTAACAGCGGACCAATTCCACTCTTAAGTATCTCAGCTCAAACAAATCTCTTCACCTGTTCAAATGATCACACGCTGAAGACCAAGTTTTCAGATCTAACAAACCAGGAGTTCATATATTCCTCTAACAAATTTGGAAGAGCTGAAAGATGAAGCTATGAAAGTGGTGCTTCCATTCACTTCCAGTAATCTCTGAGAGTCTGAGGTTTCAGCAGCAACATCTGGTGAAAAATAAACATAGAAATTGTATAAACTTTGGAAACCAAGTTACATCTAATACTATCAGAGAATCAGCAAATATTGAGCAAATATGCAATTTGAAAGAGGCTTATTCTTCATTTTAAACTGGGTCTTAACTCACCAAAAATCTATATTCTCAAAATATGGTTTTAGAAACACAGATTATATCAGATTGTATCACTGAAAAAAGTGCACATGGGTGAATAAAACTGAAAGATCATCCAAACTCTAGTTCCTATCCTGTCCCTAACTGTGTCAGTTTAAAAAAGAAAAGATGTTTGATTGAAAGAAGCCCCATCACGTCTTAAACTATCTGTAAGAGAGCCACTGTATCAAAAAGTTTGGGAACCCTGGTTCCAAAGAGTTACTTTTTAACTGCTTCAAGCCCTTTGGATTTGTCCATTCCCAGTCTTTGCAAAGTGTGGGAATGACATCGGGCTGGAGATGAAGATTTAACATCTTCACAGCGAACTAGTTCACCCTTGTTTCTTAATTATCTCTGTCATGTTTACTTACCTAGAGACATTGTTTTGCCCTTCTGCTAGTTTCCTAGCAATGTTGCCGTTGAAATCAGTCAACATATGCATACATTAAGCATTCCAGTCTAGCTATACAGTACTTATCTGAATAACTAGGACAGATGCAGCATTCATAAATTATTACGCCTCAGACTCATTCCAAAGGGGCAGCCACGTTAGTCCAGTTCAGTAAAACAAACAAGAAGTCCTTTGGCAGTTAGACTAATGAATTTATTTCTTGCATGAGCTTTCGTGGGATCAGGTCCTTGTAGAATCATAGGACTTAAAAGGATTGCAAGAGTCATCTAAACTAACCCACCATCAAGATACAGATCATTCACACGTTCCAGTCATGCTTTTAGACTTCAGTATAGTATTAGAATCATAGCATTGGAAGGGACTTCATGAGGTCATCTAGTCGAACTCCCTGTTAAAAGCAGGACCACTTTCACTAAATCATCCCAGCCAGGGTTTTGTCTAACTGGGCCGTAAATGCTTCCAAAGATGGAGATTCCACCACCTCCCTAGGGTAACCCCTTCCAATACTTTACCATCCTCCTAGTGAGAGAGTTTTTCCTAATATCCAATCTTGAGCACCCTAGGTTCATTGAAACCGTTGCTCCTTGTTCTGTCCTCTGTTACTACTGAGAACAGCCAAACTATACTTTCTTAACTTGCTGACAAGAATGCTGTGGGGAACCGTACCAAAAGCTTTGCTAAAGTTGAGATATATCACATTGGTGGCTATTCCCACATCCACATGTCCCATCATCTCATCGTAGAAGGCAATCAGGTGGGTAAGGCATGACTTGCCCTTGGAGCATCCATGCTGACTGTTCCTGATCACTCTATTTTCCTCCAGGTGTTTCAGAATGGATTCTTTGAGGATCTGCTCCATGATTTTTCCAGGCATTGAGGTGAGGCTGGTGGGTCTGTAGTTCCATTGGTCCTCCTTTTTCCCTTTCTTGAAGATAGGCAGTATATTTGCCTTTTTCCAATCACCTGGGACCTCCCCTGTTCACCAAGAGTTTTCAAAGATAATGGCTAGCAGCTCTGCAGTTGCATTGGCCAACTTCTTCAGCACCCTCAGATGCAGTTCATCTGGCCGCATAGACTTGTGAACATCCATTTTTCTAAGTAATCCCAATTTTGACCTTCCATCACTGAGGGCTGCTCTTCGTCCCTACATTCTATGTTACGCAGTGTAGTAGACCAGCAGCTGACCTTGCCTGTGGAGACTGAGGTAAAAAAAGCATTGAGTGCTTCAGCCTTCTCCACATTGTTGGCTATGAGGATATCTGACCCATTCAGTAAGGGACCTACACAATCCCTGATCCTCTTCTCGTTACTGATATACTTGTAGAACCTCTTCCTGTTATCCTGCACATCACCTGCTAGCTGCGATTATTAGGATTGGGGTAATCATGTTTGTTGAAAATCTCCTCATGGTAATGAATAAGGCTGTAGGTGCCCATGCTAATTTTTCCAGATCTATTGACAACCTTAGATTCTACCAATTGCAAGATGCTGTTGACTTTTCTGTGAACATTAGTTGATGGTCTGGGAGTCAGGTAACTTGGAGTTCTAACTCGGCCTCTGCCACTGACTCACAATTTGACCTCATTGAGTTGGTTTAATATTTATGTGCCTCCCTATCTGTAAATGGAGATAATAATAGTTACCTTTTTTTTCCTAAAGTGTTTGAATTGTAAGGGTGAAAAGCACTGTATTGGAGCTATGTGTTATTCTTATTAATTGCTGTGCACCCAAGAGATCCCTTGTTCAGGGTTCACAAAGTTCTATTTTGGCGTCCCATCTTTGGCTGATGGTGGAGATTGCAAGACACCTTGAACGGAAACGACATTAACATTTGAATTAACTTCATCTGATTGTCATTCTTTTCAGATTCAGATGGGGCAATATCTTTTCATTCCCAGGGCTGGGACGGGGACAGAGTTGGATTGACAGCAAGCTGACATAGATTTGTCAGTGAAAATGCAAGTGATGTTGGTAACGAGGCAGAGTTGGTTCCCATCCCAGCTAAGGAGTGATTTATCTCCTTACTGTACATCACTATGCAGTAGGAGATGCTTGTGGACCCTGTGAAGGTGTATATCATGTTTTTAAGGGATAAGCCAGAGCCTATAGCTGGAGCAACCTGAGATATAATGCCTTTGGCCACACTACGTTGGCGATGAAATTCAGCAGCTGTCAATGGGAGTTAGGCAAGCTATGCTGAGTAGGTTGCATAACTCCCTTCGATTTCATAACTTCCTATCTGTGCACTGTCTCCACTGTGCTGTCAGCAGGAAATGTGTTCCTGTTGATGTAGCACTACACCATCTGAGGGGTGGTTTTGTTAGATTGACTTCCAGATCAACTGAGCGTGTCTTTACTGACCACTCAATCAGTCTAGATAAATTGATCTGACAGCAGCAAATTTGCCACCGTCAGTTTAGACATAGTCTTAGAGATGGACTACAGTCACTGCATAAACATAATGCCTTAGAGATGGACTATATAAACATGAAGGAGTGAGTGAGAGAAGGGGAACTAGAAGTTATACAGGCTGCATTGATGGCACAGTTTCTGTCTGGATCCAGGGGACCTGATCACATTCAAAGATTTGGTGTTACGAACTTTAGATTTGAGAGCTCCAAACCAGGGTCCTGAAGAGAGAAACATATGAACTGCTTGTTTTTAATTGCTCCTTCCTGAACCTTTATTAAAAGGGGACATGCAATTTGTTTGTGTGTTGGCTTCGCCTTGCCTGGGCTGTTAAAGCAAACCTGTTGTTGCTCTACATCTCTGCAGACCCTGAACTGCTTCCTGGATATCCAGATGGCATCTGTGAGCAAATATGTCTTGTATCCTTTCCATTTCTTGTAAGGAGGCTGCAGCTCCTTACTTTCAGATCTATGTTCTTATGTTGTAGCAGCAGCTGCAATTATTGTCTTTCCTGCTAGAATAGGTTTTAGATACCACTGCTCTAATGAGGCTACTTTGAAGGACACTTGGAAATTACAGCTGTTGTAGAGCATGACTGCTCATCTGCTTGAAAATGTTAAGTAATATGCTTTCTGCAGTTAAGTTTTCCAGCAACTGCACTGGATTTCTGTTCATTTCCTGGTGCAGTGTAAGTCATTGGTTTTTTTTTTTTTTTTTTACTTACAAAGCCTGATGCCTGGGGTCCTGGCTATCTCATGGACTTCTCTCTGTGCCTACTTCTGTAGTAGCTGAAATCAGCTGGAGTATTTAAACTAATGGTCTCTAATGTTAAATGCCTGGTGACCAAAGGCAGCATATTCAGTGTACATTTGTCTTGGAATTTTCTTCCCTGTCTGATATCAGGAAATCCAAGTCTGTTAATATTTAATGCCTGGCTCAAGCCATTTCTCATGTTTTACCTGTGAGTATATGGGAGTTGATGTTTAGTTATGGCAAAAATCTTTGCTCCCATTATATTGGGTGCATGTAATAAAGGTGAAGATTAAAAAAAAAAGTGGGTGACAACATTTATGAGGCAGTATCTTTTATTGAACCAACTTTTCTTTGGTGGAAGGAGCCAGCTTTTGAGATACACAGAGTTCTTCCTTGGGTCTAGAGAAGGAAACTAGAGAGCCCAAGCTAAATGAAATGTGGGACAGATTCTTAAACAGAAAGGAGTTTACCTGCAGAAGAGACAACAGGTTTAGTGCTTACACTTATCCAAGATGAGATGTCTTCATGCTATAAAGAGTTAAAGGAAGAGATGGGATGAAAGTTTGGAGTCCGTGTTGTGACTGATAAAATCCAGGAAGCATGACTTTGCTGGTTCAGACACATACATAGCATGAATGAAGACGACTTAATAAAGATGGCATAGAAGTAGGGAGAGATAGGAAGGCACCCTGAGGAAAGCCAAGCAAGTGGTGGATGCATTTGCATCAAAGAAGATGGAAATCAAGTGGACCTCCATATTCCCTTTGTCAGACAATGGTGGTGGATATTTGCATGACCCACCTCAGATGGTGAGATACAGGGAAGATGAAGATTAAGATTGTGGAGCAAATGTCTTAGATGAGCCCCCAGTGCGATGTGGCTGTGAAAGAAGCTAATGTGGTCCTAGGATGCATCAGAAGAGCTATTTCCATAGAGATACGGAGGTGTTAGTACCATTATACTGGATGCTGGTGAGAGCTTGTGGACTATTGTATGCAGTTCTGATCTCCCATGTGTAAGAAAGATGAATTCAAACTAGAACAAGTGCAGGGAAGGATGATCTGTGGAATGAAGAATCTGCTTTGTGACAGGACACTTAAAGAGCTTGGCTTGTTTTGCCTAATCAGAAGGTTGAGGAGAGAGATGATTTCTCTACAAATACATCAGAGGAATATACACCAAGGAGGGAGAGGAATTATTTGAGTACAGGACCTGTACGGACACAAGAACAAATGGATACAAACTGTCCATCAGGAGATGTAGTGTTAAAATTAGACACAGAGGATTAAAGTTCTGGAATAGCCTTCCGAGAGGAGCTGTGGGGGCCAAAAGCTTAGCTGACTTCAGAACTGAGCTTTATAAATTTATACGGGGATGATGTGATAGGATGGCCTAGTTTGGCACTTGACTGATTTTTGACTGCTGGTGGTGGATATGCCAGTGACCTAAGAGGGGATGTTAGATGGAGTGGGTTCTGTGTTATTACAGAAAATTCTTCCTTGAGTGTTTGGCTAGTGAGTCTTGCCCACATGCTCAGGGTTTAACTGATCACCGTTTTTGGGGTTGGGAAGGAATTTTCCCCCAGGGCAGATTGAAAAGGGCTCTGAGGATTTTTCTCTTTCCTCTGTAGCGTGAGGTATGGCTCACTTGCTAGTGGATTCTTTGTACTTTAAAGTCTTCAGATCATGATTTGAGGACTTTAATAACTCAGTCATAGGTTAGAAGTTTGTTACAGGATTGCGTGGTGAGGTTCTGTGGCCTGCATTGTGCGGGAGGTCAGACTAGATGATCATATTGGTCCCTTCTGACCATCATTTCTGTGAGGCTATTACATATTGAACTCAGATTTCTAAAAGTAAAAGTGCAAAAATAAATACTGTTATTGTTATATGTTTAGATAAAGGAATAGACAGTGTATTACTAGCTTACATTTGTATTCTCATTTGTATCAGGATTATTGATCAGATCTCTATGGACAATTTATAGGCTAGATTTTGTCCAGCCAGTGTTGAAGACAGGGAGAGGAAATGATATTGCCCAAGAATGGACCAGCTGCAACTGTAGGCCTTTTGCTTTCCTGCGTGCAACAAATTGTTCTCGACTACCAGTGCTACACAGTCAGGACAGGGTTATGTTCGGCTCAGTTAAAGAGCATGCATGATATCTGGCTGCCAAGGGGAATGTGCTCTGCACCCTCTTAAGGGGTGGCATAGCAGCCTGTCTTTCTGAAAACAGAGAAGCTTCAGGAAGCACAATCCTTCCCAGAGCTTTCGTGGGAAACTGTTAGTGACAGGTATGTTGTTCAATGTCTGTTGTTCTAGTCACAAAGTCTCACAATCTGTCTTCCCATTTAGATTTATTAAAAAACACAATTCAAAGTGTTAAAGGAAAATAAAATTCTGATAATTCACAAATCATACCCTTCTCTTTCATTGAAGGCTTTCACACTTAAGTGATTCTTCATGGAGAGCATGAACGAATGCACCATGGGATTTGTAAAATCATAGAATATCTTTTTTTAAAGTTTCTGGTTTTAGTGTGCTTTCAAAACTGGTTCCCTGAATTTTACCTGATCAATTTCAAACACACTTTGAACTTTCATAGGCCACTTTTTCCTCTCTCTTCCTCCTCCATCTCTTTTTTTAAAAACAAAAAAAAATCTACATTATCACCTCTAGTAATTGCCCATGAAATTTATAACAAACCTCCTCAACAAAAGTTCACCAACTGAATTATCAGGTTAGTTCCTTCACTTAGATCCAAATGGGCATACAGATCTTCCAGTGCAAAATAGGTTCTAGATTTGGGGCCATATTTAAGAATCATGGTATCCTGGATAACTGGAGAATTAATATGCAGTTTTGTTTTCTGCATTTCAGTTGACCTGAATATGGATCCTGTCACTAGCAATAATCTCTCACAATCAGACAGGTTTTTGTTTAATTTTTGATCTGTTTGGATATCTGAACTTTTGTGGATTCACTGATTACTGAGTAAGAGATTCTTCCTCCCCCCCCTCCGCCCCAATCCCACATCTTTTCCTGTGATGGAGTGATCTGGAAGGGAAGACCTTGGGACTAATGAGAAGCAAATCTTGACAACAGCCACCCGTCTTGAAAGTCATTACTTGGTCAAGTCTGCTCTGACAGTGGCAAATTCACCACGTCAGTTTGACTTTCCAGATTGATTGAGCGTGTCAGTGAAGACTCATTCAACTGATTGGAAAGTCAACCTGGACCTAAGTCCACCTCCTAAAAAAGAGTAGCACTGAGTTGAAGAGAGGGTATTTCCTTTTGACTCAGTGCAGTGGAGTCACTGTAGTAAGTAGGTGTTGGGCAGTCAAAGGGAGATATGCAAGTTATTTTACATAGCTTGTGTATTTCCCTTTGATTGCTGCCAAAAACCTCGGTGACTGTAGACCAGGCCCTTGACTGCAGAGTAGTGAGTGCTTTTTGAACTGTCTGTTGACCAAAGCCCTATGACGCTGAAGAGGGGGTAGTATGTTTAGCTGAAGTTTTTGAACAGCTGAGAATTTTCTTCTCATCAGATAGTCCCATGCTGATTGAAACTGATGGTCAGCCGTTCTCTGAAACTGTGCCATGCTTTGCACGTGGAGTTTAGTTCATCAGTGCATGCTTAAAATTAATGTGTAGCCATTATAGAACATTAAAACGCCAGAGATGATGAAAAATTGTTGAACTTAAAGAATCTGAGTAAAATAACCAAGTTTTCTATACCACAAATTGTCTCTGCTCACAATATTTTTACATATTCTAGGAGCAGTTTGAAGAAGTTCAAATAGCACAGTTTGCAGACTATAGACCAGGTTGAAGCTTGCAATTCATAAAACACAAAATTCTGTCCAAGAAATCTCTAGCCTTTCATAACATACATTTATGGGTAAGAACAAGCAGAGTATCATTCTAACATGCTGTTATACATGTAAGGAGTGCCTGCCCAAATTTGTATCCAAAAGCAAGGAATTATGCTGGTAGTTGTCTTTCAGATTAAATGTACTAATTTCCCACCAAAGGAGACATAAATTTAACCCAACTGTATTAAATTGTCTCTTAATAGTATTAGGCAGGTATTTGAATTAAAGCTAGAAACGTGATTTTTTTTTTGTCACTTTCTAAAAACTATGGAATACAGCAGCACAAATGGCATTAGTAAAACAAAACAACAGAAATTAGAGTAACACATCTAGCTTCTTTATGAGACAGTCAGAAATCACTTGGCGGGTCTTGCCCCAGCATTTATTATTGTATTGAGAAGAAACAAAATCTTAAATACTGTGGAAGAATCAGAATCTTAGCAGTAGCAGTGATTGTCATACTTTGAAAAGAGGGCTTTTATTACAAGTTTTGTTTCCTGAGGAGAGGGATTTGTTAGTAGCTCAGCATGCCATAGAATAACATAAACAGTAGGTCTCTGAGTGGTGAGGAAAATGTCTGGCAGCAAGTACAACACTGCAAACTAGGAGTGTTTCATTAGATGACTGTAGAAAAATGAGTGAGGATAATGATAATACATTGGCTTTATTTTTCTGTGTAATAGTTTCTAGCTTTCACCCTCTCTTTGGTTAAATCCTTCCAAAGAAACACCACATCTCTTATGTGAAGCCTTCCATAACTGTCCGACAAGGAGAGAAATTCATATTGTGTGCACACAGAAATAATGCATAGCTAGCAAGATATGTGAAACAAAACAACTTATGTGACCTTCTCTAAGGGGAAAATACTATTGTCCCTCAAGAACAGTGTTCTCTTCACATCACTTAGTTAGGGCTTTTCTTCACGTACAGCTGCACTGTAGGGCTCTAGGGAAGACACTACTTCACCAGTGGGAGAGCTCCCATGAGTGTAATTAATCCAGCTCCCCAAGAAGCAGTAGCTATGTCAAGGAGAGAACTCTTCTGTTAAGGTAGCACTTTCTCCATGGCGGGTTAGGTCACTAGCCATGATGCTCAAGGGTGTGTATTTTTCACCCCCTAAGCAACCTCCTCATGCCCATATATGTGTGGCTCTCTACAGTAGACCTGGGATTGCTGTTATTGCCCCTCAGTTCAATTCCCAGGCCCTGCATGGGCTGTTATAATGTTTGTTTTTTCCCTTTTTATTTTAGTGTGCAAGTTCTTTGTCCATTTATTGACCGGTATAGTACCATGGCATTAGTCATGAGAGTTTCCCTACCACCATCCTCTTCCCAAATTCATCATGAATAAAGTCAGTTGAATGTGTTAGTGCAGATTGTAGTTGCACAAAGATTGTACTGTTACATGGGTCTATTTCAAGATGTGCCCTGATGCATATCTGTGTATTGAAGAAGCAGAATCTAAGCTCATGCTTCACATGACACACACTAGAAGAACAGGAACTAATGACTCACCATTCACTGAGCTTGCTGTATATTGTTAAAGGGTTCAGTAGTTTTTTTGGCTTTTACAGTGGGAGCAGTTTGCACTTTCTGGCAGCTTTGTGGTGAGATTTTTGGCAGACTTTTTTGTAAGCTTTCACTCAGGAGCAAGGGTTGATAACAGTGAACTCCCAGAGTTGGAAGGAGTGATTTGTCTGACCTCATCCTTAGTTTATCTTCTCTGATATTTTGTCAGTTTATTTTCCCTGCTATAACACTTTACTTTAAAATAATCTAATAGTTTTATTTGTGCCTTAGTGAATCCACTTTGTTCACATTAAGTCCAAGTGTTCAGGACATATATAGATGAAGTTCAGAGAAGCTGAGGATGTGAATTCTGCCCTCTGCTACCTTTATGACCTATGGGAGTAGCCTCTCTCTGGCACTGGGTACTGGAATGTGAATCTACATTTTCTTCCTCCAGCCCACCTCTAACCCACTCCTTTTGTGTCTTACTGTGCCAATGGAGGGATCCTTTCCATGAGCTCCTGGAAGTACACAGGTACCCAACATGATCTTTCTGTCAGCAGTCCTTCAGTGCTGTGGCAAAGTGCTGGTTTTCTGGCACTGCATCGTGCGCTTTTCTTAGGAACAGTGGGTCAGAGCAGCCCCAATCCCTTGAATCCTGCACCAATGGGCCGCTTGTATTGGCGGAGCTCCAGGAAGGGGTTGAGGAGGTTTGGGACCCAGGCCCACCATCTACTCGGGGTCGCAGCCCAGGGGCCCTATGAAGTGCAACTATATGCTACTGGCAGTGTCCCTGACTACAGTTCTTTCTTCTGAGCTGTCTTCCCCCTCTACCCTTACAGTTCCTTGTGTCTGGTCTCTCCTTGGGTCAGGTTTTCTATTTCTCCATTCTCAGACTCTACCTTCCTTTCTGTTCTCAAGTTCAGTTACCTTCCACACACTCCTCTGCCTCAAACTCCTCTGCTCCTTTGCCACAGCACCACCTTCCTCTTCATCCTCCAGCTTGTGCACCTTCTGTTTGGAGCAGAGGGGCTTTTGTCAGGCACCTAGCTAATTCTTAATTGATCTCAGGTGCCTCTAATCAACCTGCAGTAATTTTGGTTCTTCGACGAGCAGTGTTCCTGACTGCTCCACTGAAGGTCTTTCCGCGGCACCGCACCCCGGATCGGAGATTTTTTCTATAGCAGTGGCTCCATCAGCGGGGAGAGATGCGATGACGTGCAGCTTGTGTGCTTCCCGCCCTGCTGACGTCAGCATTCTGATCTCCCCGCTCCTCCAGTTCCCTTCTACCGCCTCTGACTCCGGACGGAGTCAGCGGTGGCTCCCTGATCCTAGTGACAAGGATCGTTCTCCTCAACCTAAACAAAAAAACAAAACAAAAAAAAAACAAAAACAAAAAAAAAAAAAAAACCAACAAAAAAACAAGAAGAAGAAGAAAAGAAGAAAGAGGATTAGAGATCTTTCTGAACATGACAGAGCAAACGCTTATCCAAGCGAAGCTCTCGACCGCGGCTGGCTTCAAACGCTGCGCCTCATGCAGGGAAGCCATGCCAAACTCAGACGGCCACCAAGCTTGTATTAAGTGCTTGGGTGAGGCTCACTTGGCACAGAAGTGCCAACACTGTAAAAATCTAACTTCAAGAACCAGGAAGGAGCGGGAGCGCAAGCTGAAGCTCCTGTTGTTAGAAGGAGCGCTGCGCCCGGCTTCGGAGCCGACTGCCTCTCCTCAGCTCTCTGAGGGAGCGCAGCGGCTCCGCTCCGTCCTCTCATCCCCGGGGCTGACTAAGCGCCCCAAAACAACTAATTCAGGGGTCAACCACAGGCAGAGGGGTGCCTCTTCGGGCTCAGCACCCCCTGCCAAAGTAAAGAAAACATCAACAACAAAAACAAACCGCGCCGGCTGTCAAACCGCGCTTCAGCCAACGGCGCCGGTAACAGCTGCGGCAGCGGAGCAGCCTCAGGCACCGCCTGCCCCAACGAACCCTGCGCCGGTCCACGGCACCCTACCATTCACGGTGCCGCCTATGGTACCCCAGACCATGCCGCCGTTTCTCTCCCCGGCGCCGATGGGGTTCTCCGCCGCTGTACCGCCCCCCCCTCCACAAGCGGAACAAGCGCTAGTAGCTGGGAGCGCAGGGCAGCATCAGCCTAGCCTGCAGCCCCATAGCAAACACACAAATAAATCAAAACATTTGGATCCGACAGAGGACATTACTGTTCAGTCCACTCCGGGGTCCCCGCTATTTCAAACGGAGTCCTCTCTATCTAGTCTGCCTTCATCTCCAGATTCCTCCGCACATTCGCCCACAGCGGCGTCAGACTTTAAGGCTTCAGCACAGCCAACAATCCCTCAACTTCAACAAGCATCAGGTCAGAATCCACCAGTTCCCTGCCCATGGCCATACCCACCATGGTGTTTCTACCCACCTGTAGCAGGGGTCAATTATCCTAACTGGCCGGGAATTACTCCGTTAGCTCCGACCCCTCTACCCAGTCTGTTTCCTACATATACCTACCAGCAACAACAGACAAAACAACCGGACACTGTCACAGTCTCAGCATCATCAAATTCTGAACACGATGAAATAGAAATTCAAACACAAGACCCCAAACCAGACGACATAAAACAATTCCAGGAACTTTTTAAAAGAGCTGCGGATACCTTGGACATTTCATTGGACTCCCAATCCAGTAACCAACACAAACTATACAAAATACTACAAACACCAGAGTCCAGCAAGTTAGCTCTCCCGATGGACATCGGGATTATGGAACCCGCAGCACTTTTATGGCAGACACCAGCATCAAATCTGCCGGCTAATAAGAGAGTAGATAAAAGATATTTTATAGCCCCTTCGGGCAATGAATTCCTTTTTTCACACCCTCAACCGAATTCATTAGTAGTAGAGGCGGCTAGTCAGAGAACAAGACAGTCATACTCCAGATATAACCTATCAAATAAGGACGACAAAAAACTTGACCTACTGGGCAAGAAAGCCTACACATCTGCAGCACTACAGCTTCGTATAGCTAATTATGCTGCATTACTGTCTAATTATGACCACCATATATATACAAAAATAATGGAATTCTCGGAGGAGATTCCACAGGATAAACGAGATCAATTCAACTCTCTAGTCATGGAGGGATACTTGATAGCAAGAACGGCACTTCAAGCTTCCCTAGACGCAGCGGATGTTGCGGCCAGAGCCCTTGGGACAGCGATCGTAATGAGACGAGCTTCCTGGCTCCACTCGGCTGATTTACCCAAGCAAATGCAGCAAAAAATTGAGGATTTACCCTTTGATAAGGGTAACCTGTTCGCGCAGCAGACCGATGAGGTAATGCACAGTTTAAAGGACTCGCGGGCTACCCTACGCACTTTGGGCATTTATACTCCTGCGTCAACAAAGCGTCGATTTCCGAGGACCCAGCCCTATAATCCTCGATTACCTCATGCTCAAACTAACAGAAGATCAGAGGCCTATAGAACTAAATCTCGCCAGCCTCACAGACGACAGTCCAATCAATCTGTGCAGATCTCACAACCAGGTACTTCCAGACAACAATTTTGACATTCTTGTAGAGAGAGTCGCCAACCACACAATACCGCATCAACAATTACTATTACCACCCCTAGTCTTCAAGAACAGACTAAGCTCCTTTTTCCATCAATGGCAAAAGATAACATCAGACAAATGGGTACTAGAAATCATTCACAGGGGCTATACAATTCCATTTTTATCACGCCCCAAATCCCAACACCCCTACCCGTCCCTCCTCAGGGACCCCAATCACGTACAGATCATACAGCAGGAGATCCAACACCTCCTTCACATCGGGGCAATAGAAGAGGTACCAGAGCACCTCAGAGGAAGAGGATGCTATTCACCTTACTTCCTCACACAAAAGAAAACAGGGGGTTGGAGACCTATTCTAGACCTCAGGCGTCTAAATCGGTATATTCAAGTGAAGAAATTCAAAATGGTGACGCTACACACCATCCTTCCAGCATTACATCAAGGGGACTGGTTGGCCTCTCTCGATTTAAAGGACGCTTATTTTCACGTCCCCATACTCCCTGCTCACAGGAGATTCCTTCGCTTCCTATTCCTCTCCAAACACTATCAATACGCGGTACTCCCTTTTGGCTTGTGCACAGCTCCCAGAGTCTTCTCGAAGCTAATGGCTCCGGTAGCGGCATTTCTCCGAAAACAGCACATCGTTATTTTTCCCTATCTCGACGACTTCCTCATCACGGCTCCCACTTACGCACAAGCACAACAGGCAGTACAAGTCACACAAACCCTGTTCCTCTCTTTGGGTTTAAACATAAATTACGAAAAGTCATCGTTACGACCCAACCAACAGATCCAATTTATAGGGGCCCGGATCTACTCACCGGTCGCAAGGGCATTCCTTCCAGCAGACAGGTTTCACACTATAATCCAACTCGTCCTGAAAATACAAAGGTCCACAGTCATCCCAGCTCGTCTTTGTATGCAAATGCTTGGACATATGGCGGCAGCCACATACCTAGTCAGCTATGCCCGGCTTCGCATGCGTCCTTTTCAGTTGTGGTTCCTCTCCCGATGCCGTGTGCTTGGTCGATCCCTCAATCAGACTCTACACATTCCAACAGCGGTCCAACGCTCCCTGTCCTGGTGGACAGACCCCAACAACTTACTACACGGGGTTCCTTTTCTCCTACCACAACCGCTTCTCACAATCACTACCGATGCCTCCCTTACAGGCTGGGGAGCATTCCTCCACCAGCAAACCGCACAGGGCAAATGGTCCCACACAGAAACTTCTCTGCACATAAATCTACTCGAACTCAGGGCAGTCTTAAGGGCTTGTCAGCACTTTCTCCCTGTTATCACAGGCAAACACATCAAAATTTGCACGGACAACATCACATGTATGTTCTATATCAACCGCCAAGGCGGAACCAGATCGACAGCACTTTGTCTAGAAGCGATGACCCTGTGGGACTGGTGCATAAGTCACGCTATTCACCTTACAGCAGAATACTTACCAGGCAGAGACAACATCCTAGCCGATTCTCTGAGCCGTTTCTTCCCGGTTCAACACGAATGGGAAATCCGCAACGATATCCTGATCGACATCTTTGCCCGTTGGGGTTTTCCCACCATGGATCTGTTTGCTACCAGCCAAAACAAGAAGTGCAAACTTTATTGCTCTCGAGGGGGGAACGGTCACAAGTCCAGGGGCGATGCCTTCCTGCTTCACTGGGGGCAGCATCTAATGTACGCCTTTCCCCCAACCCCCCTGATTCCCAGCGTCCTCCGGAAGATCCAGGAGGACAAAGCGAGGGTGGTACTAATAGCACCAGCATGGCCCCGGCAGACTTGGTACACTCTACTCAAAACCATGTCCAGGACCCCACCAGTCACCTTACCTCTTGTCCCGGACCTCCTTTCACAGGAGCAAGGTACTCAACTACATACTTACCTGCACCGTCTTCACTTAACAGCCTGGAACCTCGATGGTTCTCTCCTCTAGAACTCCAGTGTTCACAGTCAGTTCAACATATCCTACTAAATAGCAGAAAGCCCACTACCAGAACAACTTACCTGCAGAAATGGCATCGTTTCCTACACTGGTGTTCTAATCATAACATCAATGCGTCAACTGCCTCTGTCCCTCGAATCCTTGAATATCTTCTGCAGTTAAAACATACAAAGATAGCGACAACGTCTGTTAGGGTCCATCTTGCAGCCATCTCCACTTTTCATGATCCAGTGGACAATCGCTCTGTCTTTACTCACCATACCGTCAAAAGGTTCATGCAGGGCTTACAGAACTTATATCCACAGGTGCGCCCCCCGACTATGCCGTGGGACCTCACAACAGTGCTCAGAGCCCTTATAAAACCACCATTTGAACCTTTGGCTACGGTCTCCCTGTTATACTTATCTATGAAAGTAGCCTTTTTAGTGGCTATCACTTCCGCTCGTCGCATAGGCGAAATCGCTGCCCTTATGGCTGACCCACCTTTCACGATATTCTATAAAGATAAGGTCTCCCTGAGACTGCACCCTAAATTTATACCTAAGGTGTCATCTAGCTTTCACCTTAATCAAACCATTCATCTTCCTGTATTTTGCCCAAAACCACACATTACGCCTCAAGACAAAGCACTACATACACTCGACGTACGACGGGCGCTTGCCTTCTATCTTGAGCGCACGAAAGCTTTTCGAAAGACACCTAGATTTTTCGTGTCAACCACAGAGCGTTCCAAAGGCCAGCCAATTTCCAAACGACGTATATCCCGATGGATATCCACCTGTATCCAAACTGCGTACATAACATCTCAAACGGTCCCACCGCAAACTATACGCTCGCATTCCACGCGAGCCATGGCCTCTTCGGTCGCGTTCCTAAACAGAGTGCCTTTGCATGAGATATGCCAAGCGGCAACATGGGCCTCATCCGACACTTTTGCCAGACACTATGCCCTAGATCGTTTTTCGGCTATGGACACGGCAGTAGGACAGGCAGTACTCAGTTCAGTCCGCCACACATAAACCGAAGTGCCCACCTCCAGACGTAACAACTGCTATGAAGTCACCTTCAGTGGAGCAGTCAGGAACACTGCTCGTCGAAGAAATGGAGGTTACTCACCTTTGGTGCAGTAACTGGGGTTCTTCGAGATGCGTGTTCCTGACATGCTCCACTACCCGCCCTCCTCCCCTCTACTTCGGAGGTTCAGTCTTTTCCGTAACTTCTATAATCAGGAACTCCGCAGTAGAAGGGAACTGGAGGAGCGGGGAGATCAGAATGCTGACGTCAGCAGGGCGGGAAGCACACAAGCTGCACGTCATCGCATCTCTCCCCGCTGATGGAGCCACTGCTATAGAAAAAATCTCCGATCCGGGGTGCGGTGCCGCGGAAAGACCTTCAGTGGAGCATGTCAGGAACACGCATCTCGAAGAACCCCAGTTACTGCACCAAAGGTGAGTAACCTCCATTTATCCATTGGGGAATACAGCTTTCAGCATTCCGAGGCTCATGTATCTCCCTTCTTCTGCTCTCAGATGGCCTGCTGGCTTTGATCTCTCACAGTGCATACTTTCTGTGGAGTTAATGCAATGCTGAAGGCCTGTTGGTGGCCTTTCACATCACATTTCATCAGTGATGTATGAAAGTGCTGATGGAAAAAACTACAGGAAGTGTTAGTCTGAAATACTACAAAGTAAAGTTGCTATATTAGCATATTACTGCCCAACGATCACTTATTGATATGAAAACCATTTTTAAAGAGTAAAAAAAAATAAAGGAGTCATGTGGCACTTTAAGACTAACAGATTTATTTTTCGCATGAGCTTTCATGGGAGAAAATCCCACTTCGTTGGATGCTTCAAAGATAGGTGAACTTACAGAATAGAATGAAAATAAATGCAAGGGGGTGTAAAACATAGGATCAGGTCATACAGTAACAGCAAATCAGAGCAGTTGTTAGGTTCAAACCATAGGAAGCCTGAAGTCAAATTACCTTTTGTAATGGGAAAAGAACCCATAGTCTCGATTAAGTCCTGCTTTCACAGAATTTAGCTTGCATATTAATTCGAGTTCAGCTCTTTCTCTTTGAAGTCTTGATGTTCCAGCCACATCTCTGACACGGCTATCCCTTGGGAAATTTTAAAGAGTAAGTCAGCCTCTAATTTATATAGGAAATTAAAGAAGGACAAGGTTTATTTAATTCATCTAGTTCATTCATTTATATTGCAATATTTTCTCCAGTGTTTGACCAAGTCCAGACTTAAATGTCCAGAGTAAGATATGGAACTTTTGAGAGGGTCTGTGATTTGATTTTCTGCCCTTTTTCTTCCAGACTAAAACATTTTAATTACAAGTTAGTAGGTGGAGGGAGGAACATCCAGTCTTCCACCAGCATGCTTGGTGACTTGAGAAACAGAGCTCATCTGCTTTTTCTAGGATTAATCCAGGTTCCAGAGTTTGAAAATCCAGATCCAAATCCAACCATGCTCTAGGACCCCATTTTCATTCTGGAATGGTTAGTTTTGGGTTACATTCACTGACTTTTTCTTCACCTCTTTTTAAACTGCTGAATCCAGAGTAGCCAGCAGTAATCAGTGTGTTAAATTGCTAGTTATCCCATCTACTCCTCACAAATTTACAGAGACATAGGATGTTTGTTAAAGAAATACGAAAAAAAGATCACAAATGATATCAAATTCACTCACACACATTGTCTGGTTTTCCTTCTTCCATTTATTTATTTCTTCAGTTTGACACATTTCCTCCAGCTCTGTGTCATTTCTTACTGTTTCTCTCTCTCTTTGAAAATCATTTCCTTTCTGTGTTTGATCCCATTCCAAGATTTGTTGTCCATACTATCACTTTTGTCCAAAGGGATTTAAAGAGACTAGAACTATGGAGCTAATGCTTGATAGTCTTAAGCCAGTTAGTTTTATTCCTTGGTTATGAGGCAATTTCCACTGATTCCTAGAATTTCCAGGAGACCACCTGTTTCTGAAACAGGCCTCCAAGTGTGCTGTAGCATACACTAAGGGGTTGCCAGTTCTACACTCTGTAGTAGATGAAACATGTATGTCCCCCCAGTGTTTTCCTCTGTTTGCAACATGGCCTCTTTAGGATGTTAAGAGCTTTTAGTGCCATTAACACATCTGCTCATGTCCATTGTCTTACGGAGTGAAAAGCACAAGAAACTGCTCCCTCAGCAGAAAAAAAAGATAAGGGTTTCAGCATCTTCATACCCTCACTGTATGAGAGCAGTCAGAATTTGGCCCCTAAACTGACAGCTAATCATCAAGTATCAGTAGGTCTAGGTGAGGGTATAATAAAGGCTAAATTAAAAAAGAACAGAACCAACATTCCTATGACACCACTTTCAATATCCAAAAGTTATGTGAAAGAAATGACGCCTAACGGTTCTCCCATTAAGAGGCTAATAACAAATCGTACCTTAGCTAAATCAGTGGGTTAAGTAAGCCTTGGGGTGGAGCAGTTGACATTGAGTAAGAACACTTCTGAATTTTTGGCAGTCTCTGTTGAAGCATTCAAGGAGGAGGTAGATTGGGCAAAAGTGCAGTATGTTTCTGGAGTGCAGTATTTTTGCCTCAGAGCCTGTCAGTCTGCTTACGCAGGGTATGGTCCTCAGAAGCATACTGCACCAGGTGAGCCTACAGCGCAGTGTTTTCTTCATGTACCTGCATAGCTTGAACCTACCAGGTCAGCTTCCCACTGAGAGTTGCAACACTTCTGTTCTCGATGTGAGGAGTTCCTCTGTGGATGGTCAACGCACTGAGACATATCATGCATGAGATGACCCTCTGCCTGTATATTCCCACAGGAATGGCCTTCAGCATAAGATAGGGCTGGTCCAAGTGAACTTTCAGGGCTCTGGGTCAGATGTCGAGTTTGAGCTGCTTGATGTCAGATTTCTGGACTGAGATCAGAACCACAGGTCATAATTTGTGTCAGGGTTCTAGGTCCAGAGTTACAGCCAGAGTCCAAGTCAGAACCAAAGTGCATTTTGGGATTTTGAGAGCAGAGTCAGTCATTGCAGCTCACTGGGAATCTGCGTTGTTGCCTGGATGCTTCCTGGAACACCGGTTAAGAGATGAATCAGGAGCCTCCAAGACAGTTATCAGTTTGAGGATTTTGGAGAGGACTTCATATAGTTGATACCTGCTGTGGATCACAGGGTGTGGCTACGTTGCAGCTGCCACTGAATGGTAGAATGAAGGTGTCTGTTTCCAAGGAGCTCTGCCCATCCAGGCTCAAATTCTGTGGGTCATTGTGGCAGATTGCTATTGCTTTGTCCCCATAATACAATGATACCTTTAAATATGGTCATCTTTTGGTTTTAACAAGTTGGTAGTACTGGTTTCTTACTGCTATATTTGTTTCTTATCCAGGGAAATTATCGCTTCATGAAACTCTTACTTGCTCGCAGAGCAAACTGGATGCAAAAGGATTTAGAAGAAATGACTCCTTTACATTTAACTACCCGCCACAAGAGTCCCAAATGCTTAGCTTTGTTGCTAAAATACATGGCACCAGGAGAAGTGGATACACAAGACAGAAACAAGGTAAGATGCTGCTTTAGAGAGAATTCTTGTGGTGGTTCTAATGCAATTCCAACTAATAAAATGATAAAAATATGAAAAAAACACATCTGTTATCTCTGTTACATAGACAGATATGTTTTCTATATCTGAGACCTTCCTTTTGCTTCCACAAAACAAGCTTGGTACAATCATGGTTTAGTATTAAAATATATTTGTTGTTCTCGGGTAGTAGTAATGTAAAATAGATTTAAGGTTCAGAATATGTATCAGTTATGTGAAATAAGATATGTTACTGAGATGCTGCAATTATTCCCAAGCCAAGAATTATAAACCCAGGAAGTTCACAGTCAGGTTTAATTTAAAAACAATCCAAACCTATTAAGGTACGAAAGTGTACAGTTAATGTATCCAGACAACCTTAACTATATCAGAAACTCTTCAAACTTTCCACATAGATAATACTCACTGAAATCTTGTACAAAAGCTAAATTTGAATATTTTGGGGGGGATTAATGGTCATTTCCCCCCACTTGCATTATTCTTCAAAACTGAAAGATACTCCATTAGCAGAAACCTTAATTCTGCTCTGTAGTGACACCATGAAGGGGGGGGGGGGAATGCCTTTAACGATCAATTTACTTTAATCAGGGTTCACAAATATCAAAAACTGTAATTTTTTTTGGATGGTGTTTATCCTAGTAGTACCCCTGAATAAGCATCTTTCATTATGCCATTGCATAATCTGAAACTGAGCGGTGTTGGTCTGAGCCTATAAATGTACCTTAATTGTGAGTTTAACTAAACAGTGCATGACATTTCATCACATGCCACAATAACCTGAAATAACATGTGTTGATGGGAAAGATGATATGAAAATGATAGAGAAAGATGTAATTAATCCAAACTAAAAGGTCTACCAACAAATATAACCCAAGGGCTCTTTAAAGATCATCCTTTGGAGAAAAATAAAATATGGAATAGAAATCAGTAAACCAAAATTGGTGCGTTGGAAGCTACGGCCAAAATCATGAGGGGGGTGGGCTATTCCACCCCCCACCCACCCCCATTCCAGGTTTAGGTTCCTAAAGAAAGATTTTCGGGAGAAGAATTGGCTATTTGTTCAGGCTTCACCATCATGGCTGTCACACTATCTAGGCCCTGAGACTCAAGACGGCCTTCACCCTGGTCCTGAGAGTTGGCCTGACTACCCTGCCCTAGAGAGAGATACATGGGTGTCCTTGCCACCTCTACCAGCTCAAACTAAATTGCAAATGCCACCTGGGATGCAGTGGAATTGGAATTTAAAAATGACTCCAGCCCAGCTCAACTAGTTTCTCTTTTCCCCCAAAACACAGTTATTACCATGTTTTATAAAGGACTGTAAGAAAAAGTTAGTTTTTGGAAGGAAAATAACTCCGTGCAAGAGGCAACCCTGTGCACTAGCCAGTCCTGCCTCTGGAGTATGGTGCACTTGCGCTGGCCCACCCCACCCCCCAGGAACAGACCAACTGGCACAGGGACAGGGAGGGAGCACCGCAGCCAGCTATGGATTCTGGCCCCAGGCCCCAGCCCCACTGGGCCAGGTCAGAAAGGGCTTTATGGACTGCAGCCCAGGGCCCCTCCCTTCAGCCTAAGGCCTGGGGCTGCAGCCTCTGTAGCCCTTGCATTAATCTATCTGAGCACCTGTTGATAGTTTTTATGATTCATTAGTTAAGGAGGTATTTCCAGTTAGTGTGAAGGTAGCTGCCCACCCTGGGCCTGGGGTCAGAGCATGCCTGGTTTTAAAATCCTGCAAGTCCTGCAGGAAACCTATGCCAAGGGACTACCAGCACTCTCATTCTATCTAACATGTTTGAGTGACTCCCACTTACACAAGAATTGCAAGAGTTCCTAGAGCTTTCACCTGAGAACACAGAAGGAGAAGGGACAAAGACTCAAGTTTGTTGTGGTGGAGGAGGTCCTTCACCCTGCAGAAGCCAGGGATCTTGGATCTAGAAGGGCACTATCAGTACAGAGTGCTCTGCATCAAAGAGAGAGATGCCACAAATTAAGGACTCTGCAAAAGAGCCATAGCACCAGTACTCACCCCCCGGACCCCCCCCCCCCAGCACTGATGACAGCATTGTGAGAATCTCACTGGCACAGGTCCCACTCCCTGGTGCCCCAGAAGAAAAAGAAAGTGGGGAGAGGGTGCTGTCTGACCACAAAGTTGACAAAATAGGGGTTAGAGTAAGGCCAGTGTTGGGTCACTCAAGCTCTGCACTGTAAGTTATGGTGCCATAGATTTGGGCCCCAGAAAGGGTTCCAACGAGTCCAGTGTTGGTGTCCTCACCAACAAGAGACATTCTGGTGGAGAATCTCCAACTTCCCTCCACCCCAGAGATGTTTGAGGCAGTAAAAGAGCTGGATCAAAGAGCTAGTTCCGTCTGCCCAAGAGTGCACATTGGCTCTAGCACCTGAAGAGGATAGATTTTATTGGGGCAGTACTGAACTTGGGGGAAAGGAAGTGAGAGCTTCCTGCCGCATGCTTAGTTTCTGGTCATCAGAGGTATGATCTAGGGGGTAAAGAGGTATCCTCAGAGCACAGCCTAAAGTTGCCTGAAGTTGATGGAGCATATGGCAGCTTGTAAGCAGATTGTTCAGCATGCAAGACTCAGGTTGAGGACCGTGCAAGTGTGGCTGGCCATTGTGTAGTACCTGATGTGTGACACATTAAATGGGGTGGCAGGTCTCCTTCCCCATGTGCTGAAACCTTTACAGTGTTGGTGCAAGATGCAGAATGTATGCGCCTGTCTTCCTTTTCAAGCACCTGCTTGGTCACAGACATATGGGACATGAGGTGGGAAGTGCACCTAGGCAGTCTCAGAACTCAGGGTCTGTGGCCCTGAACAGATATGTCCCAACTCATCAATGTAAAGAAGCTCAAGGCAGTGCTTCTGGCTTGTCGAGTGTTTCAGGATCATCAAAGGGGCCAGCTGGTGTCCATTCAGACAGACAACGCAACTGCAGTGTTTAATATAAACAAACAGGCTGGAGCTTGCTTTGTGCCAAGAAGTCTCCAGCCTTAAGGACTTCTGTATTGCCCGGTTGATTCATTCTGAGGTTCGGAATTCTCTGTAGATGACCTCAGCAAAAGGTTCCTCACCCATGAACAGTTGATCCATTCAGATGTGATGACAGGTGTCTTCCAAAAGTGGGGCTTTCCCCAAATAGACCTGTGTGCCTGGAAAGTCAACAAGAAATGCAAGATCTTGTGCTCCTTCCAAACCTGCAGTTTGGGGTCTCTAGCAGATGCTTTCTTAATCTAGTGGACAAACCAGTTATTCTATGCATTTCCTCCAGTCCCAGTGGTTCACAAGGTGCTCATGAAGATCAGGCTGGACAAGGCTTCATTTGTAATGGTAGTCCCAGCATGGCTGCAACAGCACTGGTCCATGACAGTGCTCAAACTTTCAACTCAAGCACCGATCACGCTCACTGTCCTCCTGAATCTTCTCACTCAGGACCAAGGCATGTTGTGGCACCCCAGCCTCAGCACTGCACCTCAAAGTGTGGAACCTCCATGCCTAAACCAAGAGGACCTGGTGTGTTCAGAAAAAATTAAGAAAGTTCTCAGCAGAAAGCCCTCCATAGGAACTACTTACGAGGCAATGTGGAGGAGATTTTTCAAATAGGTGGCAGAAAAAAGGGCCCCTAACCTGGTCAGTACCCATGCTACTGATGCTAGATTACTTTTTACACCTGAAGTAGCGGGGCTTGTTGGTATCCTTAGTCAAGGTTCATCTGGCACCATTTTGGCCTTCCATGTGAAGTATGCATGATGTTCCGTGTTCTCTAATCAAATGGTTAAACAGTTCCTGAAGGGTTTGGATAGGATTTTCCAGCCACACACTCACCAGTGGCCCACTGGGACCTGAACTTGGTCCTTTCAAGACTGACAGGCCCTCACTTTGAGCTGCTAGCATCTTCTTCCCTCTTTTATATTTATTCTGTCAGGTAGTTTTTCTAGTGCCTATTATGTCAGCAAGAAGGGTAGCCACCATATACTGTTCTTTTCAAGAATAAGATTCAACTCTGACATTCCTGACCAAAGTCATTTTGCAGTTCCACACAAGTCAGGATATGTTCCTCCCAGTGTTTTTTCTGAAGCCACACACAAGTGACAGAGAAAGCAGGCTGCCCACATTAGATGTCTGAAGGGTGCTAGCCTTTTGTATTGAAAGGATGAAGCCTTTCAGGGGGATGCCACCATTATTTTGGCAGTGGCCAATAGGATGAAAGGGGAGCCAGTGTCCTTGCAACACCTTTCCTCCTGGATCATGTCATATATCAGTGCTACAAGCTGGCAAAGCTCCCCCATCCTGCACTGACAACCTATTTCACAAGGGCTCAAGCATCCTCTGCAGCTTTCCTGGCACAGGTACCAACTGTAGATGTCTGCAGTCTGCAACATGTGGCACACTATGGGATCATCCAGCAGGTAAGGGAAGATGCTGCATTTGGAAGGGAAATTCTACAGTCTGAGAGGGTGTAAATTCCTACTCTCCTCCTAAGGTAAGGCTTGGGAGTCACCTGATTTGGAATAAACATGAGTAAGTACTTGAAGAAGAAAAGACAGCTACTTACTTGGAACTGGCGTTCTTTGAAATGTGTTGCTCATGTTCATTCCAAAACCCACCCTCCTTAACCCCTGTCACAATTGTCCAGCAAGAGGGAATTGGGGAGGGGATGGTCTGATGAGCCCTATATAGGGCACCATATAAGTGTGAGTCCAGGCAGCTCCACAGCTGAACCTGTGGGTACTCTAAAACTTTCTGGCAATCTGTGAATGAGACTTGCGTGCATACACCTGATTTAGAATGGACATGAGCAACACCTCTCAAAGAACACCAGTTACAGGTTAGTAACTGTCTTTTTTAGCTATAGATGGTTCATACTTACTCCCATGGAAAATTATATCTGTGTGAATAGAATTGGGGTCATACATTACAGCTATCTATCTATCTATCCTGAAACCTATTACAGATTTGTGATACATTAAAGTTCAAATTGCAAAAGCAATGTAAATAGTGTAAATCCCTTCACTCCTAAAAATATAACCTGATTAGCACTCATTAAGAGAGGTTACTTGGAACTTATAGAAAGATACAGATTCCGTGGATTCCAAGAATGTATGAAGATAGCTTTTTATAAGTTCTAAGTATTTTTTCACAAAACTAAATTTGAAACTGTCAATTTAATTTAATTTTTAAAATAGATGTGTTTGTAAAATTTGTGACTATTATCTTCTAGCAAACTGCTCTGCACTGGAGTGCATACTACAATAACCCAGAGCATGTGAAACTTCTTATAAAACATGATTCTAATATTGGAATCCCTGATATTGAAGGCAAAATCCCACTGCATTGGGCAGCTAACCACAAGGATCTCAGTGCAATTCACACGGTCAAATGTATTCTGGTAAGAAAAACTATTACAATCAATCCTTTCATATGTTTTCCTGTACTCTTGATATATTTCCAGTTTAATGAAAGTATAAAATTTGATGGATCACTCCTCCAGTCCTTGTAATGCTAAATCCTTTGGGCCCAATAACTTGTTTCATAAGAAACAGAACACCTCACAATGCATCAAGCCAGCTGTGTTATGTTGAAGATTGAAGGAAATTCCTTCTGAACTGCAAAGGACAGTAAATTTATGACCTAAAAGCATGATATGATTATTTACATGGCTATAAGTGTTTTGGGCGCTGTAAAATCTACCTTCCTAAATAGTCAGGCATATTATTTGTCTCAATGACCTCTTGCACAGTGAATTTCATTAAGATACTGCCTTGTATGTTGCTTCTTTTCAGTGGTTCCAGATTGACTGTCATTTAATTTAATTGCGTCAATCTAGTTTTTTATGTTATGGGTGAAAGTACAAGGACATGCCTCATCAATTTTCAAAGTGCCCTTGATACTGTAAGTTTATTCAAAATTATAGAGTCCCCTCCAGCTATCCACCTTTCTGAATTAAGTAGCCCTTCACTGACATGCGTGTTTTCTTTCTCTAGTCCTTTTTAGTTAGTGTCTGCCTCTCTCTCTCTCTCTCTCAGCAGCCTCACAAAGTCATACAAAATTTGTATGGACTATTTTTGCTCTAACTTTCACTCTGTGGACCCTCAGTAACTTCACTGATATAAAAGGCAGGATTGCATTTTCCCCCTAACTATCACAGCAGTCTTTATTTCCTACCCCTTTAAGATGTTTGTGAACTAGGCAGACATCCATTGAGCTATGTATAGTGTCTCTTAATCTTTATCCTCAGTCCATCTTGCAAGATGAAAACTCATCTGTGCATATACAAATAGAGCTGAGTTTGCTAAGCATATTCATAACCTTAGTGAGCCATTCTGCATTTTAGACTATTAAAATAGTATTTTTCCAATATTTAAAATCATAACAACGTTTACAAAATTGTATTCATTATGGTTTTGTTCCAGATAATGTTTTTGGGTTTTGAAGATATTTGTACTATATTCCATAATCTGGGGTTTATTTAAATTACAAGATAACTTTAAAATAGGCCTTTTTAAAAACATCCCAAGTCTGGTACTGTAGAGAGAGCCACTAGACCAGGGGTCTCAAACTCAAATCACCATGAGGGCCACATGAGGACCAGTGCAGGGCCGCATGAAGACTGGTACATTAGCCTGAGGGCAATGTTCCCTCTAATTTTTTGTAGGCTGTGTGTGCAAAAAATTTCTTTTGTGCAAATTTGTGTGGACTTCAGTGAGTGTGGTCCAACTTATGAGCGCAACTAAGCAAGTGTGTTGGATGCAACTAATATATTTATTTTGGCGTGGTGATGGAAATGATGATATAAATTACAAAACCTTATTTGAAACAGCTTTCTTAAAGTAGCATAAAAATATTCACACTGTTGAATTTTTTGTGTGTGCGCACTTTATTTTGTTGTGTGCGCAGGTTTCACAACCTGTGTGCATGCGCGCACACACACAGCTTAGAGGAAACATAGCCCGAGGGCCACACCACTGAAACCTTTCCATACAATGATATTGCAAATATCAGTAATGATAATGTCATTGCAGGCTGCAAGAAAGCTTTAGGAGCTGCATGTGGCCCACACACCATATGTTTGAGACCCCTGCGTTAGACAATAAGCAAGGGTTAAAACAATCTAATTTAGAGTTTTATGTTTTAAAATGTTGGAGCTGTTTAAAATAGAAATTTTTGAACTTTTTCATAGTATGAACCATCTCCCAGGGAGCCTGATCCCATCACTGAGGTTAATGGCAAATATTCCATTGACTTCAGTGGTGTGAGATCAGAGTCGTGATTGCATGTTGCTGTGAAAATGATACACTTCTTCCTCAACCAGTGTGTTCCTTGTTTGCAATCAGAGTTAAGTTTTCCTAGTTTAGAAACGCTAAAAATAAGTTTTAACTATTGTTTACTCATGTTAGAGCCAACTAAGCACATGAGCTAGATTCTGTACTACTTTGTGCATCATCAGCCAGCTGCTTCATAAGTTCCAGCTGACTGCCTGTAGCAAGGTGCAACCCACGCCCAAGCTCTTGCAGTCCCCCTGCTGGCCAGGGAAGGGCACAGACCCAGTGTGGGCCGCGAACCAAAGGGGCTGGGCTGGAGGAAGGGAGGACTATTTAAGGGGCCGGACCAAACAGCCACAGGGGAGAAGGAGAAGGAGGCGCACCAGATGGAAGGTAGATCTCCCTGACCAGGAGGAGCGAGAGTGTGACCAGAGCCTTGACGACCCCGCCCAGGGTGAGGACCTGGAGGAGTTACCTTCAGCGAAAGAGCTGCCAAGGGGAGGAGACGAGCAGGGCCCGCAGGACCTGGATGAGCTGCCCTCTGCAGAGGACGTGGCTGACCCGGGGCCGCCCAGTATCTGCAACCTAGAGGAACTGCCACTGGCTGAAGATACAGTGGGAGGTCTATACCCACCCACGGCAAAGGCTGAAGGCCTGACTGGCATACTGCTGGGGAGGTACCCGGGGGTTTGGTAGGGAAGACGGAGGAAGTAGCCCAGTGGAGGGGCGTGGACTAGCCCCGCAGGGCTAGTGTGTTTCGGCAGGCACACCACTAGCTGTCGGGTGGCCTGTGACCACGCATTAGGACCATGGGCTGAGACACAGTGGAGTGGGTGGGCCTGCGTCTCCCTCCCCTCGACCCTTACTGCTACAAACCCCAACACTGAACCTTGCCCCGTTGAAGCCCTGATTGCCTTGGCTGCCTCGCCCGGCTGAGGGCTAGAAGGCAAGAACTCTTTGTGACTTGTTGTGACTGTGCTTGCCCTGCAAGAGGGCAGAAGCCCTGATTGCCTTGGCTGCCTCACCCTGCAGTGGGCTAGAAGGCAGGGACTCTTTGTGACTGTGCTTGCCCTGTGCGGGGGCTGAAGCCTAGCCTACCTTGGCTGCCTCGCCCTGCAGTCGGCTAGAAGGCAGGGTCCGGGTGTGCTGCGGGTGCCCTGCGGCTGTGACCACGGACAGCCACCCTCAGACGGCCAAAGCAGCCCACCCGGTAGGCGACCTGATTTACACTGCCCTTGAATAAGCATTGGGTAAGCAAAGGGAATGGGATAGCACTGGTTTAAATAAGGACCTATTTAAACCTACACCTGATGATGTATGAAAAGGAAAGAGCTCAACTTGACTCAGATTTTGAAGGACTGGCATTAGGAACAACTGTTCATATTTGATACATCAACAGTACTTTGTTCAGCCTTCACTCTTTAGCCAAAAACCTTTTTCCAGGATCATACCCCTTGCTTTCAAGTGCTTCTTCTGCCTGGTTCTCTGTTTCCCTGGTTCTCTGTGTTGTGCCTTTTCAGGTTCTCTTTCTATCTCCTTTTTCTCTCTCACCCAAAACAATATACAACAAAGCCCCTCTGCCCCACACAGTCCAGAAATCTCAAGCTGATTCATATAACCCTTTTCTCTAAGGTGTAGACTGGTGATTAATTTATCCCTGCATATTATTTGAATAGTGTGTTCTCACCCATCAATCTCAGTGAGAGATTAACTTGACTCATAACAAGGTTTTTGCCAGCTCATTACTTCATTGTGGTTGAGGTTTTTAAAAAATGTACTCTCTCTTGATAGGGCAAGTGGAATTTTAAGGCCTGTGCGTTTTTTGAGTGTGTGACATGAAATACATTGACAGCTCTGGGATGGCGAGTGACACTGACACTGAATGATTAACAAAAAATGTTTAATTGCACCTACCTTGGGGGTTTTTCAGAAATATATAGCTGGAGGCCATACATCTGTAATACTTCATTCACTAGTTTAATAAATTGTACATTTTTTAAAGAAAATTTGAGAAGTCAGGATTTTACAAACTAAGCTTTTACAGTTATTCATACCTAATTCAGTGTGCAGTATTGCTTCTTATACCAAATGGAACCTGTGTCAGCTGGCAGACTTGCTGACCGTGGTACACTTTAAAAAGTTTTTTAAATCACCAAACTTCAGCCATGTATTTATAGAATTACAGTGGTTAAAAACAAAAAATACATGACGGTTCTTAGATTTCCTTTGGAACACCATGTTGAATAGTATCTTTAAAGAGTCTTGTGGCACTTAGTCTAACAGATTTATTTATCGCATTAGCTTTGATGGGAGAATATCCCACTTTGTCAAACGCTTTGAAGAGGGAGAACTGTTCTTCCTCTTCAAAGCGTTTGACGAAGTGGGATATTCTCCCACAAAAGCTCATGCGATAAATAAATCTTAGTCTTTAAGTGCCACAAGACTCCTTGCTTTTTTTTTTTTTTTTTTTTTTTTTTTGTTTGCTTTACTAGACTAATATGGCTGGCCCTTTGGAACTTATCTTTAAAGAATGGACTTTCATGTTTTAGAAAGTATCCAGGGGACAAGAAGACTAATTTGTGGTAAAGGGAGTTTCAGGAGGGAGGGGGAATCTACATAGTTTGTTAAGCCTAGAAAAAGAGACAATGAGGAGACCTAATTATAGTTTCCACAAACACTTGTGTCAGTTCTTTAGGGATCTGTGTATGGATCTGTTCACAGTACATGACAAGGACAAAACCTACTGGTCTTAGTTGAAGAAGAAATACAAAAGTGGGTTAGATATCAAAAATATTTGAAGGTACTTTCAGATCAAGTACCCATACTAAGTTAAAACCATCCTGTTCTTGCTGTATTGATTATTAACCTCCATCTTTTGCTGCTTGTGAGTCATTTTCCACCATCCATTAAGGATGTGTTTCTCTTTCAAACTGCTGTAGCATATTTTCATGGTTCTGATGACTTTGTTAAATAGGATGCTGCTCCCACAGAATCTCTTCTGAACTGGCAGGACTATGAAGGACGAACTCCCCTTCATTTTGCAGTTGCTGATGGGAATGTGGCAGTGGTTGATGTCCTGACCTCTTATGAAGGCTGCAATGTGACATCTTATGATAACCTCTTTCGAACACCTCTTCACTGGGCAGCTTTACTTGGTAAATTGAATAACACAGATTGTAAAACTTATTTATGGGCAGTTGTCTGTTTATTGTCCTGTTTGTTATTACTCTTAAATTCTTGATAGGTGCTATACTAACTAATCTGTAGAATAATTAATATACTCAGGCTGACTGATTGGGAAATGAACTCCAGAGTCTGAGGTTGTCCACCAAAAATGCCCTATACCAGCAGACGTTAAAAGCACTTACTGAGAGCATTCTCAATTTAAGTGGAATGTGAACAGGCAGTTTCTCAGGACTCAAACCAACCAGGTCTTTAAGTATCAAAATCAATAAACTGAATTATATCCCAGTGCTTAGAGGGAGCCATTGCAGTGTTTGGATCACATGTATTTTATGCGTCCTATAGCTAATGCACCTGAGCAAGTGACCACTTCATTCTACACCAATTGAACCTTCAGAATCATCTTCAAAGGTAAACCCATACTGAGTCAATTAGAATAATTCTCCTGGAGTTTCTAAGAGATGCAGTCCAGAGAAACATAGACTAGCAGCTGTGGCAAGTGCAGCAGCACCATGGGAGTCAGTAGGAGAAAGACAAGGCCCATATGTGGTTACCTTTCTCACTCATCACAGATCCAAAACTTTGGAGGCATCTGGAGCCTTGTAACTTGGGGCAGTAACCTAGGATGATCCATTCAATCAGCAGAACAAAGACAAGTAGCTGGAAGAGAGACATTCACACACTGATGATATCATCAGTAATTACTGTTTACAGTTTTTTTCTGGACATTTTCTTCTGCTGATTGGCTGCTTGCCCAATTCCTTCCCACTCTCTCCCTCAGTCTCTTTACTTCAGCTTCCCTCCACCTTTTCCAGCTTCTTTTCTTTCCTTCTGTTTTCTTAGTCCCCTTCTGCATCCCTCCTCCCTCTTTCTGTTTAGTTAATCCCATCCCAGCAAAACCCTACTCCTCTTCCACCCCACCCCCCACAAATAAGTGAAACTAACATGACATTTGCAAATGATCACATTTTTCACTCTGCTTGCATGTTACATTCCTTCCTTTTGACCTCTTTTTCTGTCTTGTGTGTTTAGACTGTAAACATGACAGATAACTGTGACAAAATGACAGCAGAGAAAGTTGTTTGTAACCATGACGTGAAACAATGAGCATGACCTTTCTGGCAACCAAAGCAAGGAGCTATTAGGGATTCGGAATATCCCCTAAATTGTGAACTTCATTGACCAAGGGTATGTACAACCCTGCGTCTATTACCATTTCCGAGATGCTGGTACCCTACCCTTCTGTACGGAAGCATTAAGGATCTCAAGTAACAGTAGAACAGATAGTCCGGATCCTTAGCAGCTGTATATCACCATTGCCATATTGAAGCTAATGGAGTTATGCCAGTTTATAGTAGTTGAGGGTATAATCATGCATGTCACTGACTATGTGTGTTTTAGAATTGTTTCTTCTTTCCTCACAAAGGTTTCTAAGTACTTAGGAAGGTAAGCTGATCTCATACGGCTAATGAGAACTTTAATAAGTTAAATTTTGTATTTCAGAATTGCAAAATGTTACATTTGTGATAAGTATTGTGATGAAAACTTTAGCATGAAAAGGAACTGATTTGTTAGGATTCTGGAATCTGTGAGTAGTAGCATTGCTAGGTGGATGAGTACCAAGTTCTGTGACAGTGTAGGAGCACTTAATAGCTTTATTTGTGAATGAGTGCAAAAAGCAGAAGAAATGCTGGGTGGTATTGGTATTCCCTGCTATACCAGTCATTTAAAGTGAAGAGAGTATTATTTCTTGTCATGCAACCTTGCAAAATTCTGCTAATCATAGGACCTAATCAGACACTATGAGGACAGTTGGGCATCCCTTGTCTCTATGCAAGTGATCAGTATTCATCTCTTATGCTACATGCTTTACCCTCCCCAAATCCCCAGTTCAATCAGAAAGAAGATAGTTGGATTTTTTACCTTTTTTGCATTGCTATTGCTGACAATTTAAGGGTTTTTTTTGTCAACATCTCCAACCTGAGACTCACAAGCTCTCTGTAAAGGCCAAATCCATATTACAAAATTCTGACAGTGTAACTGTTTTGGTCAGGAGGGTGAAAAAACACAGTCACTAGCTAACATTGTTATGCTACCAAAGCCCCAGTGTACGTACAAATATGCCAAGAGAAGAGTGGTTCTGTTAGCACAGCCAGGATTATTCAGGGTGGCAGTTTTATCATGGCAGTAGAAACACTCCTCCTGTCAATTTATGCTGTATCTATGCAGTGGGGCTCTTTGATACATTTGCAATGTACACAAGGGCTTTAAGTTAAAAAAAAAAAAAAAAAAGTTGCATATAAAAATGCTGTACGGTTTTATTCTCTTATAAGATGCAAAAAAAGAACTAGATTCTTGAAGTAACAACTAAAAATACAGTTACAAGTATAACTGAATGCAGTCTGTATAAATGAAAACATGGTGTATTTTAACACAAACACAACATTAGAAAAAAAAAGACCTGATTGTTTCTGTATGGGAAGGAATTAGTAGTATGTCCCAAACTATAAGTAATAGACTTCATAGACTGCTATCTGCTTTAAATAGATCTAATACCCATGACTCCATGGTGCCAAAAGAGGAGACTATGACTGTTAAGCAAAGAGCAAGAAGTACTGCAACTCCAGTTATATTGTAGGGCTACTGTAGCCATATAATAAGCAATTTGGTGGAAAGAGTTTTTTCCATTCAGATAAGACCATGAATTTCTAAAGGAAAATTAGTAGACATTTTAGTCTACAAATTTTAGGTGTCCTTGGATCGGCACCTCAGAAAGTCTACATCGCTCGCTTGTTCCTGTGTAGTATGTTCTAAGCAAAAATAATCTGGTTTGCAACTGACCATCTCCAACAGAGAAATACTATTTACATAGGAGGAATGTTCTCATTTGCAAGGTAGAGAAAGAAAAAAGTGTACAGACTTCTGGAACACTGCATGATCTTGATGAGCAGCTCTAGAAGAAGGTATTTTGGCACCCTGGCTGCACCCAGAGCAAGGGCCCTCAAATCATGCTCAAACGGAGCCACTCAGTACATGCCCAGGGCAAAGTCCTGGTCACCCTACTCTAGTTACGGCCCTATTGATGAGATACATAATGGAGTAGGTGACTTCTGATACATAATTGTTAATAACTGTATCCATTTTCAGAAATAAGGAAAAACAAAAGGTACAAATATTAAGACAGACTATTATATGCTGAAAATAGATTTTGATGTAAGATTCTAACATGTTAGTAACTAAATTAAGATCAAGGTTTTCAAAGCAATCCAGGGATTTAGCCACAGATCTTCCATTTAACGTCATGAAATATGCAAGGCTAAATCCTCTGCATTGTCGTAGTTGTTGATAATTCTTTAACATTTGTATTGTGAAAGTGCCTAGATACCTTAACTTGGTTAAGGCCCCATTGTGCTAGGCATTGTACAAACATGGAATGAAACCAGAAGTCCTTGCCTCAAAGAATTTAAAATTGATCTTGGAAAATTTCATCCTAAGTATTTTTCTGGCTGTATTTTACTATTTTCAATGTTTGTATAAAAAGATTGTCATTAGTAGAAATGAAAGATATAGTGGAATATGGATGATAGAAACAAATGTCTAACAAATTTCAAAAGCAATCAACAACACAAAAGTACTGTGGAACAGAACAGGCAAATGGTTTCACTCCTAAAGTGTTGGAAATAGATGTACTAAAAAGGAAGAATGTATTTTTAAAAGTATAATTTTAAAGTTTTTTGGTCTCCCTTTAAAATCTAACAGTTAAGAGGTTCTATGGATTTAAGTTTTTTTTAAGTACATAAAAATGTAAGGCACTCATTTTCCTTTAACACAATTACTTTACCGCACTTACGCCTTCATTTCCCTGACTGTAAGGTGGATAAAGTGCTAGTTACCCATCTCATAGGAGTTTTGTGAGGCTTAATTAATTTGTGTGGGTGGAAGGAATGTCTGAAGGTATGTTCCACACTCCGAAAACAATTGTTGTTTCTGGAAGTAGTGGCCTACTGGTTTCAGAATTTACCATCTACATGGTAGGATGAAAAGTGCACTAATGGATTAAATAGTCTTTCTAATATAAACCAACAGGAAGCTTTTCCAGATAAGACAGAGGTCAGAAACATCCAAAAAACTGTAGATTCTTCTTTAAGTATTGGTCCCTGTGGGTATCCTTCTAGGTATTCCACTGTGTGTGCCCATGCACCAGAGTTGGAGAATTTGTGCAAGCAGTGTCTGTGGGTCCACATGTATGCCCTTTATCATCAGTGGTCTTATAATCCTCTTTGTGATGAACAGACGGTGTAGAAGTCTCATTTCCATGTGTCTATCATGCTTACAGCACCATCTTAATTTTGTGCCTGGTGAAAAGATATTTTTGATGGGTGTTTGGGAGCTGCAAACCATTAGTAATATCATCGTCTGATCGTCATATATCCTTCAGGGACCATTTACCACTCTTTCCCCACAGTTGGAATGCTGTGACAATTGACAGGTGGATATCAAAACAAACAAGGAGTTCTGTGCCACTTCTAAAGACTAACCAATTTATTTATTGCATGAGATTTCAGTCTGGCTGTGTGATCAAGTTTACTTCACTACCTCTTCCAAAACCCCCATCCCTGTCCTCCTTCACTGACCATTCTTAAGACAGGAAATGGAGACCTTCCTCCAGTGAGTACCAGTTAGCTCCCAAAACCAGGGAAAATGTTTTTACTTATTGTATTTCCTAATACCAAAAAAAAAAAGGGGGGGGGGGGGGAATTCTCAACTGCTGCAGTTTCAACCACTTAATTCTCAAAGTGAAATTTTACATGGTCATATTGGCATCAATTACCAGATTTTGAAAAATGGCATTTGCTTTGCATATCTCAGTATGAAGGACACATACTTCATGTGGATATTCACCCAGTCCATAGGCAATTTCTCTGATTCATGGTGGACCCTGACAACTTCCATACCACTCTGTTTTTACCAAAGACTTCTTGGGAGTCATAGTTCTTTTCAGAAAGGAATGTTTTAACAGTCTTCTCTTATTGCCATGACTGGCTTTCTGTTGCCCAGAAACATCAAGGGGCCTATGTTTCAACTCCTCTGTCCTCTCTGATTATTAACTTGGAAAAGTTTATCTTTACTCTCACACAGATCATAGACTTCATAGAAGCAACCTTGGACTCAGTCATGGCAAGAGCTTATCTGTCAAGGGATAAAATTTCCAGAGGGATAGGAGTGTTAATCTTTGTACAGCAAAAACAACAAGAGTCCTCTAGCACCTTAAAGACTAACAGATTTCTTCAGGCATAAGCTTTTGTGGGCTCCAGCCCTCTTCATGCATCTGACAGACTGTGTTGGAGCCCACAAAAGCTTATGCCTGAAGAAATCTGTTAGTCTTTAAGGTGCCACAGGACTCTTGTTGTTTATATCAAGGGGTAGGTTTCACACTATGAATTATTTGATAGACCAGGTTATGTGCAACCATTGAGCTCTGGTGAGAAAGTCTTTCCTCCATGAGACACATAGGTTCATGCGCTGACAGTATGTGGAGTGGCTCACAGCTGTGTGTGTCTGTCTGTCTCAGAGATAACTGTCAAAAAAGAGACAGACACCACAAAATGGTGATATGTTCTATAATTAAATTTCAGCAACCCAGTAACAAATGTGAACTCTTGGATTACTGTAACAGTCTTACCACAAAGTCATGTGCAGTTCCCTTAGGCTCTCCAGTCTATCTTAACACTCAGCCAAGTTAGACTTAGTGATAAATATTTGCTTGCACCAAAGTCACAAAATACTCAGGTTGCTTCCAGTCTCAAGAAACCATTATGTCCTGATTAAGTACCCTAGATCCCTGGTTTTCAGACCAGTGTTCCCTTTTAAGCTGTGCAGGCGCACAGCCGTGCAGCCCACTGCAGCTCCCCCACGCAGGGAAGGCTGCCGGCCATGGAAGGCCAGCAGCCAGAGTCCCGGCTCAGAGCTCCTCTGGAGTAGGGAGTTATTAAAACTCCCGCCCAGAGAAGCTCTAATGGACCATGCCCAGAATGTCTGAGCATGCTCTGTTAGTGCTTCTCTGGCCCTAGGAGGTGTGACTGGGCCATGCCACTCCAGCGGCAGGGTAGGCTTGCAGGGAGGGGTTGGGCAGGCTGGGGGATTACCAGGGGAGCAGGGCTGCCGGGGGGGAGGGCCTGGCAGGATCGGGCCCGCGGGCACTGTGCAGCAAGCAACACAACTTGCTCAGCTGTCTGAGGCTCTTAGAGGGAACATTGTTTCAGACCATCGGTCAAGAACCAGGACAGGGTCACAAATCTTCAGATACTGGGTCATGGTACCTGCCCCCCTTCTGCAACCACCAAAAGTCTGGCACAGATTGCTCAGAAGGGTAATTGTTGGGTCACAGGCATAAATGTTTTTTTTGTCAACTGGGTCCTGAGGAAAAAAGTTTGAAAACCACTGTCCTAGGTCTTACACAAAAGACTGCAATTTTACTGTCTTCTAATAAACTGTCTCAGGGTTTATTAACTAGGAGGAAGAAATGAGTTATTTACAGGTTATAGCAAGCAAACTTGCATGCGTATAATTTATCATCTATGATTCCTAAATACAACAGAGGTCCATTCAGAATGACTTTCACAATGGGCACAGGTTCACCCTGGGGAATCTCTGCTTTAGTTTAACGTCTCTGGCTCTTAGAGAGTCCAAACAGCAAAGATATGATCACTTTTCCTTGTGAGGCATTTTTATATTTTCTTCCCTCATAAATCAAGCTTATAGCAACAGTTCCCATGCAGGTCTCTTCTTCATGGAAGGATGAGGGGGAGGAAGACATTTAACAAATTTTCTGATCCTTGAACTTGCATAATGACTCCTTTATGTTTACTGAACAGGACTTAACATATTTTTGTTAGAAACCATTACTTTCATTGCACAAGACTTTTTTCTCTAAATCATGAGTTATCTGGTCACCAAGGTTTAAGATCCTAATGCTTACTGTCACTTTATAATGCAGAAGTGACTGACAAAGAGGGATTTTTCTCCCATGAAAGCTCATGCGATAAATAAATTTGTTAGATTTTAAGTGCCACAGGACTCCTTGTTTGTTTAGCTGGATTAACATAACACAGCTGCCCCTTTGGAACTTCATAATGTGGGTTACAGTTGAGTGAGAACAATACATGCTACTTTCTACTAGCACTTTATAAAACACTAACCACGTTCTTATCAACTTAGTGTCTAAAACTTATTTTCATAATGGTAATTCAGGGGCAAGCAAGCAAGACTGGTTTCCAGCTATGTATTTTGAGCTTACATCTGGTCTGCCTGTGGCACAACTGAATTTGCCATGGTCTGCTACACTGAGGTATGGCACCAAACAGTAGATTCACTAGCTAAACACAGAATGAATACTAGTGGGACAGTTCTTCCCAGAGTAGCATCATCTCTAGCATGTTGGAAGGATTCCTAACAGGTGTGAATGGGCATCCTCTTCCTATTCCCCCTCACCAGATCAGATGATCATTACAAAAACTTCCTCCTTGGGCTGGAGGGCCCACATGGACAGCCAGACAACAAAGAGCACGCAGATGCCCATGAAGCCAAGATGCATGTTAGTCTTCTGCAGTGTTCGTCTAATTTTTCATAGGGTGTGTGCACAAAAATGTTCTTTGTGTGTGCTAATATCTGCACCTTTGAATTTTTTTGTGCATGCGCTATTTTGTTGTGCGCACAGGTTTCACAACCTGTATGCATGCGCACACATGTGCAGATTAGAACAGGGGTCTCAAATTCAAATCACCATGAGGGTCACATGAGGTCTAGTACAGGTCTGCATGAGAAACTAGTATGATAGACCAAGGATCGCACCACTGAAACCTTTTCATAAAATGATATTGCAAATATCTAACAATAGTGTCGTTGCGGGCTGCAGGAAATAGCTTCCACGGGCTGCGTGTTTGAGCACCCTAGCTTAGAAGGAACAGTGGTCTTCTGGAACTTTGGGCAGTCCAGAAAAACTTGCAAGGGCTTTTATCAGCTCGTCCAGTTTCACCATGTCCTTATAAAATCAGACAATAATGATAACTTTCTTTTTATATCAATAAACCAGAAGAGCACAATCCATTCTCAGAGCCTCCTGGAACTGTGCCTCCAAAGCCCCCCCCTTATATGGGCTTGCCAACCATTACTCCCTCAGTTCCTTCTTCCTGCCATGACAGCCAGTCGGAGGATAGAGCTGGACTGTCTCTTCAGCACTCTCCCTAGCTAGTTTTCATAGAATTTTAGTTTCGTCTTTCTTTCTCTCTTAGTTGTTAGCATTCTGTTCCCCTTCATCAGTTGTCATTGTGCCTGAGTGCATGCTTTCTCCCGGACCCACCTTGGGTTGAGGCATGCCTCAATCTCCAGGCTTTAAAGCCTGCGGTGTCTGCCACAAGCCTCTGCCCAGGAGTGACCCTCACAACACTTGCCTTGCGTGTCTGGGTGAAGAGCACCTATCTCGGAGGTGCCAGATCTGCAAGTCCTTCCGTCCTCGCACAAGGAAGAACGGATCTAGGAGAATTAAACTCCTTTTAATGGAGGCGGCACTCAAACCATCTCCCAGTGCACCACAGCCGGCTCCAGCTCCTGCTCCTGCTCAGCCACGCTGCTCACCGAGCGATGACAGCTGGGACCCCAAATCAGGGCTGGACTCTGGGCACCGCAGAGCCTCGGTGCCAAAATCTGCAGGGAGGCAGTCCCCAGTGCCCAGGAAGAGGCACTGGACTGAGCGTGGCAGGTCACTGGCACCTAGAAAAGCAGCGGGAACACCACGCGCTGCTTCAAACGGCTCCGCAGCGCTGTGGGCAGTACCGTGGCTTGCAGTAGAGCCGGCACCAGCATGCCTCCAGGAGAGCCCAGCGCAGAGCATGGCAGAAGGTGCAGGGGAGGAGGTCAATCTGATCAGCGCTCCCCCTCCACTCCAGATACCTACGAGGCGGTGAAAGAGCTGATAGAGGTAACAATACCGCTGCTGACAAAGCTGCGAGTACTGACAGCCTCGGCTTCTGCCCAGTCCCAGGACAAGCCCACTCTGTTACCTTCCCCCCCCCCCCCCCAGCACTGGGCTGCAAAGACGGTTCCAGCGGCTCCTCAGCATTCCCCTGAAAGCCACTCTCCCCCTGGCAGTGATACTGACTCTTAAGACTTCACAAGGCTCTAGGTCACAGTCGGGGTCCCAGCAGCGTGAGCACTTTTCACAGCTGTTCCCGATGCTGTGGGTCCCCAACTGGCCCTACATAAACAGGCAAGGGGGGGCAAGCTCCCTTCCCCTTTGCTGGAAGATGATAGCCCTATGGGAGTTCTGCATACCCAGGGGAGTCCACCTGGAAACTTCCTATCTTCCTAAGTCCCAAAATCATCTGGCAGACTCCCTCAGCAGAGCCATCAACACCCACGAGTGGTCTCTCAGACAGGATGTGGCACTTACATTTTCCGAAAGTGGGGTGCTCCCCAGGTGGATCTTTTGCCACAAGCAACAGCACCAAGTGCTGCAGCTTCTGCTTGTTCCAAGGCATCAGCAGAGGCTCCCTGACAGACGCTTTCCACCTATCTTGGAGTCGGGCTCTGGTCTACGCCTTTCCCCCCTTTCCATTGATCTCTGAGGTCCTAGCAAAGGTGAAGAAGGACAAGTCGTCAGTGATCTTGATTGCTCCAGCGTGGCCTCGTCAGCTATGGTTCCCAATCCTTCTGGATCTCCTGACTGCGCCTCCCCTCACTCTCCTCTTCTATGAGGACCTTCTCACTCAGAATCAAGGCCAACTAGGGCACCTGCATCTACAGTCTCTGCACCTAACAGCATGGAAAATCCATGGCTGAACCCAGAAGAACTGAGGTGCTCTGACCAGGTGAGACAGAGCCTGCTGGAAAGTAGAAAACAATCCACAAGATTGACATACCAGGCAAAATGGCGATGCTTCTCTGCGTGGTGTGATCGCTCACAAATCGAACTACTTCTTGCGCAGATTCCTAGCATATTGGACTACTTGCTCTACCTTAAAGAGGAAGGTTTATCTGTTTGTACCATCAAGGTCCACTTAGTGGCCATCTCTGCCTTTCATGAACCCATAGGGAACTCCTCTCTTTTTTTCTCACCTGACAGTATGCAAATTAATGAAAGGACTAGGTAGGAAGTTTCCCCAAGTAATCAGACCAGTCCCACAATGGGACCTGAATTTGGTCTTATGGGCTTTGACATACCCTCCCCTTCGAACTGTTGGCTGCATGTTCAGATCTCTACCTATCGTGTAAGGTGGCCTTTCTAGTGGCACTCACGTCAGCCAGAAGGGTCTCTGAGTTACAAACACTCACAACAGAGCCGCCACCACAGTGTTTTTTAGAGACAGAGTGCGTCTCCACCCACACCCAGCCTTCTTGCCTAAGGAGGTGTCAAAGAAAAACAGCTGAACCCAACCTGAGTGCAGAACCAACCAGCTAATAGCTTTGTTACAGGAAAACAAAAATAAACAAAACAAAAAAAATACACACTGCTGTGGGGGAGAGAGCAGTTAGGTGCTGGTCTCCGCCCCTGTGATGTATTACAGAAGCTTTTATAGCTTAACAGCAATATTATCATACATGCATATACATAGGCAACAGTAATAAGATCTAACATTCTCTCATTGGTGCAAACTGATATTATTTCCTTAAAAGGAACCAAGGTCAAAGGGAAAAGAATTTCACATAACAACTTAACAGTGTCAGAGCTAACACCATCTAAGCAGGTTTGATAAGAGAATGTTTAGTATAAGTCAAAGATGTCAGCAAAACTGTCAAAGAAAAAGTGTCTGGAGCAGGTAGACACAGAGAGACACTAACTAAAGTCCTGCAGGCTGGCAGTTTTTTCACATTATCTCTAATGGCATTTTGGGTGCATTCTTTTACAATTTTTTTCTCAGGCCTACCGAGCCATCTTTGTCTTAACACTGTCAGGCCTCAGCTACAGAATTCTTCCACAGAGGTGTTGGCCTTCCACTGTAGTCAGGACATTTATCTCCCAGTTTTTTTATCCAAAACCGCATACCTCAGACAGAGAATGGGTGCTTCACTCACTCGATGTAAGGAGGGCTTTAGCCTTTTATATTGAGAGAACTAAGTCATTTAGGAAATCCATTCAACTCTTTGTCTTGGTGGCTAACAAGAAGAAAGGCTCCCCTGTTTCCTCAGACTATATCTAAGTGGATCACATCTTGCATTAAGACATGTTACGTGCTGGCAAAGAAACCAGTCCCTCTGATAAAAGCTCATTCAACGAGAGCTCATGCAACATTGATGGCCTTCCTGGCCCACGTCCTTATCCAGGAAATATGTAAAGCAGCAACCTGGTCATCCATACATATCTTCGCAGTTCACTATGCCATCACTACTTACACGAGACAGGATGCCACTGTGGGCGAAGCAGCGTTGAAATCGGTGATACCTCAAAACACTGACTCCCTCCACCGATAGTGGTCTGGGAATCACCTAATTGGAGGGCATGCGAGCAGGCACTCGAAGGAGAAAGATGGTTACTAACCTTTCTGTAACTGTCGTTCTCCGAGATGTGTTGCTCACACCCACTCCAAACCTGCCCACCTACCCCTCAGTCTGTGCGTCATTTAGAAGGAATTGAGGGAGTAACGGTCGGCAAGTCCATAGAAGGGGGACTATGGAGGCACGATTCCAGGGGGCTCTGTTGCCGACCCTGAAGGGGAGGGGGACAGCTAGGGAAAAAACTTCTCCGGCAGCTGTGCACGATGTACGCACACACTAATTGGAGCGGATACGAGCAACACATCTCGGAGAATAACAGTTACGGAAAGGTTATTAACCGTCTTTTTTGGATGGTTGTCAGTCCTAGAACATTCTTTCTCTCGAGCCATACAGATCATCCTTAATAACAGCAGAAAAGATTCCGCTAAGAAATGCTATTCAGCCAAGGGGAGGGATTTTTCCACGGTAGTTGAAGCACATATCTCCTTAGTCAACAGATACCCTTATTTCTCTCAAAATGACTGGGCTTTCCCTCAGTTCTGTATGAGTCTACCTGGTAGCAGTCAGTACATGCCAGTCACCATCAATTAATTATTCAATTTTCACACACCCATTGACTGACAGATTCTTGAAAGGCCTAGTGAGACCCTTCTGGCCAGTAATAAAGCCCATCCCTTTCAGAGATTTCAACCTTGTACTTTCAGCTTTCCTTCAAAACACTAGCATCATGTTTTGTGTATCACCTACTAATGAAAGTTTTGTTCCCTGTGTCTATCACTTCAAGCCAAAAGAGTAGATGAGCTCAGAGCCCTACTAGCAGATCATCCATACTGTATATTCCGTAAGGACAAAGTCTCAATAAGACTCCATCCAAAGTTCACATCAAGGTACTTTCAGAGTTCTCCTTCAACCAGTCTAGTCACTTACCTGTCTATTTCCTGAAGCTACATGCATCTGAGGAGGAAAAGAGACTTTATTCCCTCGACACATGACAGGCCTTGACTTGTTAACTACAAAGGGGAAAAAAAGTGAATCAGAAAATCACCTAGACTTTCTCCCCATAGCAAAGTATCTCTGAGGTCAAGCTATGGGTTCCAGAGGTATCTCTGAGGTCAAGCTATGGGTTCCAGAGGATCTCTAAATGGATCTCAGGCTGTATCCTGTTCTGCTACCAGCTGTCACATCTTTCTCCACTCATGGGTAAAGGCTCATTCTACAAGAGTGAAAGTGACATTGCCTCAGTATGTACCTCTTCTTGACATTTGCAAGACAGACGCATGGAGTTCTAGCCACACATTCATGTGACATAATGCTTTAATACAAGAGTCTTCAGCTGACACATTCTTTGGATCAGCCAATTTTCAAACAACTCTGCCAGATGTATCTTTGCACCTTTCTTGAGTACTATTTCTTCACCCACAGTGGACTATACATAAAGGTCAGCACCCAAAGAAGAGAAAGATAGTTACGGTGACTGCAAGATCTTTGAGATGTGTGTACCTTTATCTCTATGCCACTATGCTCCCATCTTTCTTTCTGCTTTGGATCATCTCTAGATCTGCAGTAGAAAAGGAACTGGAGAGCAGTTGGTTGTTCCACCCTTTATACCAGGGGTCTCAAACTCAAATCATCACAAGGGCCACATAAGGATTAGTACATTAGCTCTAGGGCCACACCACGGAAACCTTTTCATACAACTATATTGCAAATATTGGTAACAACAGTGTCATTGAGGGCCACAGGAAATACCCTTAGGGACCGCGTGTTTGAGACCCCTGCTTCATACTGTTAGCTTGAGGCACAAAGAGAGCAAAAGCATGTACGCAGACCAATAGATACTGCTTTCAGGAATTCTCTTAACTGCGAGCGCAGTGAGTGCATGAGTACCTGCAATGGAATACGTAGTAAAATACAAATCAGAACCACACATCTCAAAGAACCTCCAGTAACCTTCTCATACAGAATTCATTTTATTAGTTGAAACACAGAGCTGAAATAATGATGGTGCTACGAAAACTCTGGAGTCTTGGGGGAAGAATTGGAATGCTTAGAGAAGTTTTTTTCGAATGAGCGCAAGAAATAATATCCAGAGGCCAAATCATGAGGTTTTAAGTTATTTTTTCATGTCTCTTTTGGTCAGATTGCTGCGATCTTCAGTGGAAATTCTGCTTGAATAAGAACTGAATAAGGATCTTGGGGCTTAATTCCTGCAACACACTGTACATTGAAATGAAATGTCTGGTTTAAGCAACATAGGCAACCAAAAGTACATAATCCCAGACCATGACACACTTTGCTGTTTTGAGCTGAAACTGGGTCAAATTCAAGTTTTTGCTTGTAGTTCCCAAAACATTGCAAAGGCATATCCATCTCACTTATTACAATATTGTACACTGTCGTCGGATGGAGTTTTATTGGTGGTATAGTAGCATGCTCTAATAGACTCTTGTCTTTTACTATAAATGCAAAATGGCCTTTTCCTCAGTGTCATCTTCCCAGGCCATCATGATTCTCTGGTGGCCTGCAAGAGATGATGGTGAAGTGACAAGTGGAACTAGAGCCAAAACAGCATGCCAACTTGGACAATTGCAACATAAAGCTCATGTGAATATGATTTTCTTTAAATGTGCCAGAATTTGTAATGTTTGTCTCCTTTGTTTAATAGGAAATAAGGCTTAAGATCAAGGCAACTAGTGAGTTGTGTACATTATTCATTGTTAATTTTTGCTCTTTTCTCAGGCCATGCACAGATAGTCCATCTCCTGTTAGAAAGAAATAAGCTTGGAACCATCCCATCTGATAGCCAAGGGGCAACACCCTTACATTATGCAGCGCAGAGCAACTTTGCTGTAAGTAGGGGATCTCTAAGACATAAAGCAAATTACCTTAAACTATAACATAAATTATAGAAATTATTGAAGTAAATACAGTAGCCCTGAGAACAGGTTTCTAATTATTTGTAGAGTAATCTGAATCGAGAGACATGTTCACAAGCTTTAGTCAGTTTTCCTGCATTTGTGTTATATAGATGATGGATTTCAAAATGTTAATGTTAAAAATAGATTTTTAAAAAACACTGTATTGATTTTGAAACTTTTCCAAACATGAATATGGTAGTCTATATCATAACACCCTGATCACTGCATGTAATAATGAAGAACAACAGAAAAAAGAATGGTATATCCATTATCTAGTGTTTCATAATACATTTCTTTCTGAACCTCTGGCTATATTTTTAAGCTAAGTGCTCACAAGCTGTGCATAGTGCAATCGTGTGTGTGTGTATGTGCTTGTGTAACAGGTGGCCCTTAATACTATAGTTTTGAGTTTAAGAAACTTATTCATATCTTAATATCTGCCATATTAAATACATCTTTTGTGCTATGAAACATGGCTAACAAACAGTTCCTCTTACTTATGGAAAAGCTCCAAATGACATCATAACCTAGGTACAAACACAGGTCAGTGTTCAAACTTGAGCAGTTTCAAACCAAAGGGGTAAGTTTCTCTTGAACTCTTACTGCTATCATTCAACAGAGTATTTTATTCTTTTTTATATAGAAACCAGTGAACATATTACAGCTGAGTGCAAAACAAAATCAGTGTAAATATCAGAAAGGAAAAGATATTAAAGGTCCATTTCACTGGTGATAAAGTATAAAATGTTTTTAGTTCAGCCTCATTATCAGAGCAGAGCTCTGTGGAACTTGCACATTTTTCAGATTTTTTTTTCGATTGAATTGTATCATCCAGAAGAGGTATACGTTCCATTACATGGTGTGCACTGTTTGGCAGGGTAGAGGACTCCATCTCCTCTTGCCTAAAGCATTTCCTTGGGGTAAAAATTTTTTTTCTAGTTTGGTCAGATGCATTTAAGGAGAAAATAGAATATTTTTCTTTTTCTGTAAGCTATAGCAATGATCTTGATACTTTATTCTTTCTCTGTCCCTATAAATAAATGCTTCCAAAATTATTGTTAATTTTAGTTCTCTTCTTTACTGCTGGATTATCTCAGGAACCCTAAAAGCCTTCATTACATATAATTTTCATCTTTTACATTTAGCTGCAATATTTAGTCATTTTCTAGTTTATCTATAATTGGATCATTGTTCTTTATCCTGTTCTTTCTTCTTTCACTCATCCTTCTGCTTGCTGGTTAATTGACCAGCCCTTTAATAGCTCTGAATGTGAAGAAGAATGTAGGATAGACAGAGACTCCACCACTCCCTATAGCACAGTAATTTTTTCAAGAACTTGGTCATAGGTGATAGATCTGCTTGATCCAAATAAATAACCTCCCCTTCCCAGAGTAAGGCAGGAAAGATATTCTGTTCCATTCCAATAAGGTATTAGGATAAGTCCCTTCCTGGGCTAACATAAGGTGTAAACAGTCCTTCGTTCCTTGTGAAGACAGATCCACTACAATGACTCCTCCTCTTTCTTTGTGAAAACAGATCCACTATGAACACGTATAGCTGCCAGTGATTCTGTAGCTCTTTGCCCTATCTGGGTTGACTTTATTATTAAGATAACACAAGACGATTTGGAAATGAAAAAATCCAGTTTCACGTAAAGTCTATTTTTGACTCTATATAAAATCTCCCTTTCTGGGATTTTACTATTTAATATTTTCTCAGGCTTCTTGACAGGGGGCCATCTAATGAGAAGTTTAGCTCTTTTTCCTTTTCTTAATGAACTTTAAAGGTTTGTGATTTTAAACATATAAAATGTAGTAAAGTGCTTTCTTCTTTTCTCCTTTCCTCTGCTAACCAGTAAATTCTAATTCATTCCATTTCTGTCTTCAGTTTTCAGTATAGTCTTTATTTTGAGAAAAGGAGTTATTTTAGCAGCCTTTGCAACCTTTGAGACGGTATGCATTTTTGTTCTACTATTGGCATTTTTTCCTCCTATAGAAGGAATTGGGAAAGGCTTGGTTAAAAGAGAGAGTGAAATGTTTGAACATAATGGAAAAAACAAATTCATTTATGGTGCTGAGGCTTATGAGATAGAAAGCTTAATGGCATAAGGGTCTAGCCTTCTTACTACTCCTCAGTTTGTAGGATTTCGAGCAAGGTGGGTTTAGGGCAGAGTGCTGAGTTCTTGGCCTAATGAGTAGCAGTTTCTACCAGTGGTTGTGTCTTTTTCTAGTTGCTCTTCAAATTTTCTTTTTTTCCTCAGCTGTCCTAATTATACTTTTACATTCAATTTGACAGAGTTTAATGGTCCTTTTTCCTCTGCCTCAAGTACCTAATAACATGAACAAATTAAAAATTGGACTAGTAACCTCAAAGGGCCAATTCAGTGTACTACACTATATCAGGGATATTTGAGATGATAAACTAGAATAACAATTTACAAGTACAGGTGGAGAGGCAACTGCGGCATATTCAAGTAGGCTATATAGATGGCTAGTCTTCGCTGATGGCATGAATTTGATGCCATGAAACCACCCTTCCCGATAGACAGATCAAGTCCATGAAAATCCACTCAGTAGTTCAGGAAATCAGTCACTGAAGACCACCCTGGAAATTGGAGTAACGCTGAGTCAAAGGGAGGGCCTTCCCTTTGAGTCAGTGCAGTGAACGTGCTGGGCATAACAGAGTTGAAGGGAGATATGCAAGTTATTTTAAGTAACTGTAAAAGGGGATAAACAGTGAGACAGCAAAATTAGCAGGTTATATAAAATTACTCAAGATAGTTAAGTCCAGTGTGAAGAGTTACAAAGGGTATCACAAAACTGGGGAACTGGACAACAAAATGGAAGATGGAGTTCACTATTGATAAATGCACCAAAATGCACATGGGAAAACATAATCCCAGCTATTCACATAAAATGATGATATCTGAATTAGCTGTCGCCACTCACAAAAGAGATCTTGGAGTCTCTAGTTCTCTGAAAACTTCTGCTCAATGTGCAATGTCAATTAAAAAAAGCTAACAGATTGTTAGGAACCATTAGGAAAGGGTTAGATAATATAATAGAAAATACTCTGCTGCTGCTAAATAAATTGGCACACCTCGAATGCTTGAATTCTGGCTGTCTTGTCTCAAAAAGATATATTAGAATTAAAGGTACAGAGAATGACGACCAAAAATATTAAGGATATAAAAAAGCTTCCCTGTGAGGAGAGATTAATAAGACTGGGCCTTTTCAGTTTGGAAAAAGATAATTAACAGGGATACCATAGAAGTCTGTAAAACCATGAATTGTATGGAGAAGGTGAATAGGGAATTTATTTACCTCTTCACGTAATACAAGACCAGGGTCACCCAATCAAATTAATAGGCAGCAGGTTTAAAACAAACAAAGGAAGTGCTGCTTCATACAGTGTAGCCACCTGCTGGAGCTTGGTGCCAGTGGATGTTGTGAAAGCCTAAATTATCAGTAGGTTCAAAAAAGAATTAAAGATTAGCCAAGATGATCAAGGATGCAACCCCATGCTCTGGGTATCTTAAGCCTCTAATTTCTAGAAGCTGGAAGCAGAGATCAAGGGATGAACCACTTGATAATTGTCTTATTCTGTTCATTCCTTTTGGAGAATTAGCCACTGTTGGAGACAGGATGCTGGGCTAGATGGACCACTGGTCTGATCCAGTATTGCTATTCTTGTGTTCTTAGAGGAATGGCTCTTGAGCCTCATTCAGAAGCTGCATACATTCAACACCCTATCCACTACCAGGTTGACTCTGTTCTGTGGTGGAACTAAGATGACTTACTCTTAGCCAACACATTTCTCTTTCAGAAGGGAGCTTGGTTGCTGTTGGTGTTACTTTTACAGGTAACCAGGATCAAGCTGCCCATCACATCTTTTACCAAGCTAGAAACTCACTCTGCAGATAACCGCTCCAGTAACTCATGCTCAGTTTCAGAAGCTACTAGAATACCTTAGGTCGAACTCAGAGGTAGCTTGCTTACTGTGTGTAAAGCTTAGGAAATCAAGATGAACCCACCAGAATAGGCTCATCTGTGGTTCTCCTGAACTTGGCACATACTGGTAAATTCACTGAATGCAAACTTTTTCAAGCTATTTCCACAGAGGCACTTTTTAACTTTTTTTTTGCTTAGTCTTCATCTGATCACTCATTTTGCATAGACAAACTAAAAGAATATAAAAATATAAGTATTTTACTCTTTGCTACTTTTAATGTATCTTCCCATTAAAATATATTTAGATACTATCAAGTCACCAACATATGTGTTGGACCTCTAAGGGTTCCTGGGCAGAATGCTTCTGGGTCTATAGTTTCTTCTCTAAAGCTGATGCTTTTGAAAGAAGTCCTACTGTTCCTTCCTTTACAACAGATGTTAATCCAGTATCAGGTAAACAAGTGGGTTTATTTGGAAAGTAGGCCTAGTTAGTTGTTTGCAAGTTAGGTTAATAAATGTGTAAAAGTTAAAGATGAGAAAGCGCCCAACCAGTTGTCTAGTCTGACCCTCTTGTATATCACAGCCAAATGAATTTCACCCAGTTACCCTTCTGGTATGCCAAACAACTTGTGTTTGAGATAGGGCTAGTCAGCCTTGGAAGCACTATCTTGCTGCAGGTATATTGATGCAAGATGCACTACTGTAGCACTTTTGCTGAAGATACTCTTATGCTGATGCGAGAGAGTTCTTCCATCAGCATAGTAAATCCAACTCTGTGAGAGATAAAAGCTCCCCTGCAGACATACGCTGTCCATACCAACGCTTAGGTTAGTGTCACTTATGTCACTCAGGGTTTATTCAAACCCCAGGCACATTATTTATTTACCCAGTTAGTGGTAATAAAGACCTGCCTTTAGGAAAAGTATAACTTTGCTGACTTTTGACTGGTAGAGTACTGAGAGCTCAGAGCACACACATCAGCAAAGGAGCCAGAGGTAAGGTTTCTAGTGACTAGTCTTCGCTGATGGTGCCAAATTCACTGCCGTCATATCGACCTTCCCAATTGAGTGATTTGAGTCTGTGAAGAGCTACTCAGTCAATTGGGAGCTGATCACTGAAGAGCACCCCAGCAACTGGAGTAGCACTGAGTCAAAGGGGAGGACATGACAAAGGGAGATATGTAAGTTATTTTAAGTAACTTGTGTGTCTCCCTTCAACTGCCACTAAAAATGGTGAGCAGTGTAGATCTGCCCTAGCTCAGAATGGTGAAAAGAGTGATTCTTCTGTGTTTCAGACTATTTTGTTTCTTTTCCTTATAGTTTGCTATTTTAGAAACTGTAATAGAATCACTGAATCCAGGAGCAGAATTAGAAAGGGTTTATGTCACTGACAGCCTAAAACTATCTGCTGAGGAAGAGGTGCAGGAGTTTTTTCTTTGATTTAAAGTGTGTTGATTGGAAAGCCTGGGCTCAGCTGTAATGACTTTTCTCATCTTTCTGGTTTACTGTATTTTAGTAGTTCAACAATCTGATGATTTTGTTACCTATTGGAAATTGTGGGGTTTGTCTTCAAAAATGTTACTGATCATACAGTGAAACTGTTAGAGTAGCACTTCATGTTCTTTGAAAAATTAAAGTGTATTCACGTGACATTGTATTGAGAGTGAGCTGTGGGGAGGAAGAGAATCTTTTTTTCTGGTATTGCTCTGATGTATGTCAATGTGGATATTTTTAAGTATGTTTTCCCGTCCTTTCCCTCAGAGTGATTGCTATATCATTTCATTCTAGTAAAGTAAACCTGATGCTTTACAGTAAAGTTCAGATGACAGAAAAGTAAGCAGTGAAATCAGAATAAGAGCTGTGTGTTCATGACTTGTGACGCAGCTGTGGGTGTTGTAAACAAGAATCAGGCATAGTAACAGAATAGCACAGACAATCAGGACTGAGAATCCTTTGACATTGCAGGCTCAAAATATCATCAATGTTGTTATGAAATTTAATATATATCACCATAAAAAGGAAAAATGAAGCCTTGTTTTGCTTCTTAAGCAAAAACAGCTAAGAAAAACAATAGTTTCTTCTGTCATTACAGACTCTTTTTATGTTAATTTCAATAGCATTCTTACTTGGTAAAGTTTTCTTGTAGGAAACAGTTGAAGTATTTTTGAAACATCCCTCTGTGAAAGATGACTCAGACCTTGAGGGAAGAACATCCTTTATGTGGGCAGCTGGGAAAGGCAGTGATGATGTCATCAGGACTATGCTGAATTTAAAAATGGACATTGATATCAACATGGCAGATAAATATGGAGGCACAGGTAAGGCTTGCTCTACAGTAAAGAGCTTTTAGATGTTGCATCTGGGTAAAATAAAACACTAGAAACAATCATTAGTCATTTGCCGTACTCAGGTACAATCCTACAAACATTTGTGCATGGACTTGACTTTGCACATTAGTAGTTCCATCATCTTCAGTACAGAGAGAGAACTATTTTCTGTGTGGATTAGAGCAGTTCTTCCTTTTGACAATTAATTGAGAAAAAGGAGATGTTACATTATGCAAATATTAAATCAGCATTAATATTAGGAGAAGGGAGATACTTTCTGTAGTTTTTAAGGGTAAAATGAGTAAAACTAACTAGAAATGGAAACATTTGAGCTTGAATATAAGCGAACACCTCTCAATAGCTAAAGAAAATTTGTAGGTAATATAATAAACTTGTCAGTCAAGTAGCTAAGTCATCATGAAAACTGTAAGTAGGATAGGTGTAATATTAATAGGATTCATGTACTAAAAATGATGCCAGTGCAAGAAGTTAAATACGAAAACACAATGGGTCTTTTACTTCCTATTTAGTCAATGCAAAAAGCTGGATGGAAGTAGCAAGGTGGTTCAGAATTAAAGGACATAACAAGTAAAGAACTTCAAAGCTATGGTTCTCAGGCACCTAAACTCAAGTCTTTTTTAATAGAAAAAGTAATCAGTTTTCTAATGATAATATGTCAGTATTATATTTATACACAACCTTTCATTGCAAAGAATCCCAAAATGCTTTTCACATTATCCACATGTACTCACAGACGTGCTAGTGGCAGGTAAGAGGTTTGGGGTGGGTGGGGGGGATAGTAACAGCTTATCAGACAATCTGTGTGTAGAACAATGCAGAGAATGAGGAGGGATGAATTTTGTACCTGGATCTTGGGGCAGACCAACCTTCTTACAAAGAGAATTGTGGTATTTTGAGCCATTTCTAATAGTCATGCTACAGACAGAACTTCTTTGTTTAAAGATGGCTTGGAAAGGAAGAAAATTGGTTTACATCTGAAAATGTTTTGATGGGATGGGGGTTTAGCTATGACTTTTGATTGATTGACTTTGGACATTTTTCTGATTATTTTCCACCTTCTTGTCTATTATTGTTGGAGCACTTCTTGGATAATTTAGAGGTGTACATTAGAATGTTCTTTTCATTACAGTATATGGTACTGAATTCCTAAGAGAGCTTTTTTCCTAGTTGTTACATTGAATAAGTATAAACAAAGTGAATAAAAATCTTTCTTTCTTTCTTGGTTAATCACATTCCAGTCAAACCATAGGGTCATAGTAGGAAAATCCTGAATTTCTAAACAGAGAACTTCTTTTTAAATTTCTTTTAGTTCTTGTCTTTACTGCAACATTAATGCAAGTTATAACTCAAGTGTTGCCCCTATCTTGAGTCCTGTCCGCACACACTGACCCTTAACATGAGTTGGCTGGTCAGTCAGCTAAAGCTTGAAATAACCCTCAGCTACTAGCACAATCTCTCTGTGCTGTTAATTTAGTCACTGTGCGATAAGCGAACCACTCTGTGTAGCTCAAGTGTCATTTCACCACGTGGCCATTCTCATTCAAGAGCAGTTAAACTAAGAATAGCGTAGATCACTGTAGAGTTAGCTCAAGTTAAGACATTGCCTCAGGCCCTCATATAGGACATGTCTTCTCTGCAAAGTTAAGTTGGGCTCTTTCTTCGGTGGTTGCCCCTAACTTGGCTCTTGCCTACACACAAAACCCTCTCGTGCAAGTATGATACTTTTATACCCAGGCTGGCTGACCCATCCTGGGGTATAGGCTAAAAGCCCAGGTGTTGCTTACACTGATAGATAATCCAACCACTTTGCATTGAGGACTCATGCTAAACTACTCAAATGCTGATAATCCTCCCATGCTTTCCCACAAGTCCCCCTGTGCAACGAGAGAAATTCTCCCACAATTGACTGAAGAAGAACTATAGCATCCAGCAACACTAAGACCCATGAGATATGCCCTCCCAACCCACAGGCCCTATAGCTTTACACAAATACATACAGCACTAGTGTGGATGCATTCAGGTATGACATTTCATACTCAGGCTAAGTTAACTTGGTTGATCAGCCTCTGGTTAACTCTGGAGCAAGGATATACCCTGGGGGGGGGGGGGAGATAACCTTCATTAACCTAAATTCTGCCCCCCCCCGTTTGTTTGCATGTACATATATATACGCATTATGATATCTTTAATTACAAGATCATATACCATTTCCCAATTAATAAAATAGAATGTAAAACCATGTTTTCCCTACAAATTTAGATAACCCTCTCTCTCACGCGCACACGCAAATGCTTTCAACTACAGTAACTTTCATTATGCTCTGCGGCAGGGGCAACAACAAATAAAGCAATACGGAAACATCAAGCTAATCCAGTGAATGACTTTTTCTTTACAAACTACAATCATTACCACTTTGTTCTTGGGTGTAGTTTATCAGTCTCAGTTATAACTGCTTTTAAGTGACACATCTTTTAAACTGTGACACACAGTATGTTTCACACTTTAAAAGGGTAGAAATCCCAAGCAGTCACCATAGTTATTAAAGCTCCACAACTAACAAGGCTTTCTACAACTTGCAAAACAGACACTGCATAGCATCTCAAATGTTGAGTTTGTGAGATAATTAAGATGTGGGTTTTGTACTTGAGTGAGTCAAATGGTTTGTTTTACAGTCCTTTCTGTTTCACACAGCACATTGCAGGAGTGTGAGATCATTTTCTAACCTTCATTTTTTGGTGGGGAACTTTTTAAAACATTCATGGAAAACAATGAATGCTTCCCTGAAACAACCCATTAATGCAAGGCTATAACTGAGTTGCACACATTAGAAGTCAAGAAGTTTAAAATTATGCCACTGTTCCTTCCTTGTCCCCAAGCAATCTGAACTTGGCCATATTGAACTTAAACGTGCAAACGTAAGAGCTTCCATATTCAGTTCATCTGGCCTCCAGTTAATAGAAAATCACTCAAACACAACACCCCCAGATCACTTCCTTATCCCAGACTTATCTTTTGAGAAGCCTTTGAGTGTTTCCTATGTTTTCTGGGAAAGTAGAGTTGTAATAGAAAGTCATGCACAAGCCCAAGAGGACTGGGGGTACAGTTGCTATGTGGACCACAAGTTTGTATTTCCTGACTTTTGTGCTTGTGCTGGGTAAAGCTCAGCTATAACATTGCATTTATGTAGGTTTTTTGCATTTACTTATAAAGAGCAAAATCTCCATTCAGACCAAGGCTTTGAGAGAACATCAAGACGTTTCTTTCTGTGTAGGAAAATGACACCAAGGAAAAGGAATTTTACTGTTCTCAGAGATCAGCACTGCAGGAGCATTGCTGGGGCAGCTTTATAGCTCTGCCGTCACTGACTGTGTACAATGGTGAGGGATCTGACTGTCGGTGGAACAAAGGTTCTATTGTGACCAGCTGGCTGAAGAATCTCTTCAGTCACCGTGACTCCATCACAGAAAACTTGGCTTACAAGAAAATATTGAGCACAGAGTGGGAAACAAGATGCCTGCGTCAGAATGAATGATGGAGGGGAAGAGCCAGGCCAAGCTGACACAGCGGCTCTTTTTCTATTGTATTGTTACATACACCCCATGTGTCATCTGATTAAGTAGTTTGCTGCCTTCAGTTTCACAAGGAGTGTGATACAGCGAACAGGACCCAGAGTTTACTGTGGGGTCAGAACATGAAATCAAGAGCCATTCAAATTTGTTAAGCAGCAGAGACTTCGTTCTTGTCAAATTTCCATGTATATGCAGCCATCCATTCAAATACTTAGTGCAGCTTTCAGTATTTTGGGCTTCTTTTCACCAGTGTAGGAGAAGTTCCTGTACATAACTAATGAATTTTCCCCCAGCAATTAAACATTAATGTATTTTTAAAGAGATTGATTGTACAGGATACATCTTCTGTGGAAAAATTCAGATTGCTGTTGCTATGCATTTATGATTTCAGTTAAAGCTACGCATTTTAGAATTTTTTATTTTTTTTTTTACTGACTATATATATATATGCTCTTTGAAGCTGACTGCAGCTCTCAGAGCCATTGCTGTGTACATGGCTGTACAAGGCCACAGTATCAGTGTTTATTCACACGGGCACTCAGCCTGTGGCTTTACGGCTCTGTTGAAAATGGATTTCAAGAGAGCCTTAAAAATAAAACTACATTTACTTTACAAATATTTACAGTGTTAACAAACATTAAGAAATCCAGATATTCCATCACTGCCGTATAAAGAAACCACCCTTTATCTCTCACTGAACAGAGGCAGGTACGCTGCCTCAGTACGCTGCAGGAGCACGTACAAGATTGGCGATTCATACATCCTGTAGTGTAGTGCTGCAGTGAGTATCTCCCAACAACAGATGTTATTGGTGTGCCTTGCACTGAACCTCTCTTTCAGTAACATTCAAGGATTGCAAGGTAAAGGATTCTAGCTACTCCTTCCACAGGAACACAAAGGGTGGATAGAAACCTTCTGTGTCCCCCACATTCTACCTCTGACCTACTGGCCCAGGAATGATCACTATTTGGTGCTAAATATATTAAAACTGAGAAAATTAGAGACACTTGGCTATTTTTGTAAAAGCACCTGGTTTTACTCACTGAACAAATGAAATTTTAAAGACATACAGATCAGGCGATGCTCAAAAGATCATTTGTAAAGGGAAGCATTTGATTTAACTGACGTATCTAAGTTACTCAGAATTTGTGACATCAGCAAAGTAATTTGTGGCGGGGAGGAGAGATGTACTAAAAGTATACTTTTAAGACAGACTTTCCTCATGATTTAACTTACTATTTGGGTCATTTAGAATTGCAGAACCATACAGGTCATCTAGCTTAGTTCCATGCCAAGATACGTGATTTGTTGCATCTAAACTAGTGGTTCTTAACCTGTGTTCTGGGGGCCAGAAGTGGCCCTCAGGACTTTTCAAAGTGGTCTATGGCTCCCCTCCTGCTGGCTACAGAAGGGACCTGCTGCCTTAGGACCTTGGTGGAATGAGTTTCTGTGCAGCTAAAAGACCAGTGCAGGTTCCTTGCTACAGCCAAAGAGACAGGAAATCAGCATGTCCTCTCTCCTGTCCGTAGCAGGGAGCATGGCAAAGCACTCCATATAGGTCCATAGGCACTGGGGTCCCTGCTTGAGCCAAATGGAGGGGAGTTCTGGCCTTCTGTGCCCCTGCCTACAGAAGGGAACCACTGTCTAGGAACTCAGGTGGACTACACAGGTCTGTAGGATGCATGTGGTTTGCCTGCTGCAGCAGGGAGATGGGAGATCAGCAAGGAGTCTGGCTACAGTGGGGTTGCCTGCTGGTGGAGGCTGGTGGCCCGTCAGGGTTGTAAAAATATCTGTGGCCTTTGAGCCAAAAACATTGGGGACTACTAGTCTAAACCATCCAAGACAGATGGCTAGCCTGCCTCTTTTTCAGACCCTCAGAACAGGTGCTTTCATGACTTCCCCAGGCAGTTTTGTTCTGTTGTCCAACTGTTCTTACAATTAGGAAGTTTTTTTAGTATGTATTTAATATGTCAAAGCATGCAGGTAAAATCTGCAAAACAATTGCCATTTCAGTAAATCTGTGGAAATCTCATCACGTTTTGTGGCTTGATTTTTTTTATGAAGAATCACCTGGATTAGCTCAACTTGTATTTTGACAAATTCACCTCCAGATGATCACTCCAGGAGAATGAGGTTATGGATGATAGTGACATTATTTGCAAGCCGGCAGGAGGATGTTAAGATGTTGTTATCTCTTGCCCTCCTGAAGTACCTGTTCTCTTATTCTGTGACTGAAACAGTGGGATGGAGGATGCATAGATTCAAGGTTAAGAAAACAGTGGCAATGTGAAAGGATAAGAGTCTGCAGAATCCAACCCATGGGACTTTCATGCATAAGGATTTCCCTGGTCTTTGGAACAAGTGGAACGTTCCATGGAGATGTCCTTCCTGTCTTTCAAATCATTAACTACAGCCTTCTGCAGCCCACCATACCCCATACAAGATGGAAATATGGCCTTTTATTACCTAAGCAGATTCCTAAATGAAAATTTTTCTTAAAGTGTTAGACACTAGTTTACACATAGCTGTGCACAGGGAGCAGGATGTAAAGGAGCTTCACGCCAAGCAGGCAAAAGGCAGTCTGAGCAGTGAACGGAGCACAGGAGCTACTCCCAAAATTACTTTCCCCTAGAGCAGTGGTTTTCAAACTTTTTCCTCTCAGTACCCAGTTGAAAAAAATGATTTATGCCAGCGACTCAAAAATTGCATCTTTGAGCAATGCATTCCAGTCTTTTGGTGATGGTAGCAGGGGTTACCACAACCCCAGTACCTGAGGGTCTGCGACCCAGTACTGGGTCCCGGCCCTAAGTTTGAAATCCACTGTTCTCGAGGGAAGGAGTAGAGTGGCATGAATCTGGTCTGCTACACAGTTGGCAAGAAGTAGGCTGCATCTCTTTAAAAGTAGCAATTTGTTCCTCCTGCCACTTAGGCTAAATGTCTTGTTTGTGTTCCTCTTGCTCTCTCCTAGCATGGGACTATGCCAAAATGATATGATCTAGCCAAAGAGCCAAGTTGGAAAATGCATTTCAACATAGCCCCAAAATTAACTTTATAAATATATTTTACAAATTTATTTTACAAATATCTACAGTGTTAACAAACAATAAACATTAAGAAATTCAGATATTCTTTTGTGGCCATATAAAGAAACCATCTTTAATCACTCACTATCAACCTACTTGATTCATACTATCCAACCAGCTTTACGTTTTCCACCAAACATTTGCAAAACTAGATGCAATGGTCAGAAAAAAGTAATTTCTAGAATGGGAGGGAAGCAGCTGCTTTTAGCTATCTTCTTTCTCTACCACAAGAATTTCTACTACATGTCTAATTCAGTTTTACTGCTGGAGCCACTTGCATCTGGCTTCCGTACTCTCCACTCCCTTTTCCTCAAAAGAGAGATCCAGTGGCAGCATTTCTCTCATATTAGTGTGAAATAAGATCACTTCAAAAGAAAATCTGGTATTTAGCAGGAAAACCTCAAAGAAAGAAAGAAAGGGATTTCTCTTTGTTGCAGTAGCAATACTCGGTGTCATCTGTAGGAGGTGACAAAGGGCTGATCTACCCTGGCAGAGATGGTCGATGAGACATATGCAAATTACAGAAAGTAGCTTGCATATCTTCCGTTGATGTACTTATTCTGACGTGCTATGGTGTCTTCATGGCACTGGTAGATGGGAGACGCTCTCCTATCAGTGCTTCCTTCCACTTTCCAGGGAGGTGGATTAAGCAGATCTGTACAGACCCACTTGATCAATGCTGCTACATTGAACCTGCCACCATGGCACTGTAGACATCCCCTCAGTAGGAGTAGTAAAAGAGGAGGCAGAAGCATCATATAGAGTGTATATTGGGCAGATGCTAGTGTCCTTCCATCAATTCAGTATAAGCGAGTCTTTGAATTTGTGTTTCCATGAGTAAGGAATGTGTAACAAAGCTGCCACCTTTTATATCATGCATGTTGTGGCATTTGCATGTCCAAGGAGTAGTGATTGCCTGTTGCTGGTTATGTTTTGAGCAGTACACAATTTTATGATTGAATGGTAGTTCTCTCCATCAAAATTATTGAATGAATAATTATTTTTGACAGCTCTAATTGTCACTGTCTAATTCCTAATACTGTGATTTTTTTCACCTGCCTCCCCCCCAACTCTTCTTTCAGCATTACATGCTGCTGCCCTTTCTGGCCATGTCAGCACTGTGAAATTGCTGTTAGAACATAATGCACAGGTAGATGCAACTGACGTCATGAAACACACTCCGCTTTTCCGAGCCTGTGAGATGGGACACAAAGAAGTGATACAGACCCTCATTAAAGGTCAGCTGTCACACATGTACAAATTCATTCACAGAGTTCATATGCTGTTATAGGTAGTTTGTAAAATAAACGGCACTGCTGGGCAAAAAGAAGATCCCAAAATTACTTTAGTAGAGAAAGATTTATCTATAATACATTTCATGAATAGGGAATGCAAATGATTTACAACACATTCAGAGAAGCTAGAAAAACTTATATATGCCCCGAACCAGGCTTTGTCTCCGCTCATTAAGAAAGAACTTTAAAAGCCAAAAATAATGTGATGAGTCTAGAGGTAAAATTTTAAAAAGCACTGAAGTCTCATTTTCAGACATGAATTATGCACTTTGGAGCCTATATCTCATTAAAAATCAGAAGGGATCAAGTTCCCCTAACGGCAGGATTTTCAAGGGAACTTGGGCACCTAAAAATTTAGATGGGCACCTAATGGGATTTTCAAAATTACCTCAGCAGGTTAGGTGCCTAACGTCCATTGAAATACTTAAGTGCCTAAGTCGCTTCTGAAATTTGACTCGGATATCTAAGTCATTTAGATGCTTTTGAAAATGTTATCCAGGGTCTTTTGTTCATCAGATGTGTTCCAAGCTGATAAAGGCTTAAATTCCTCCTCTTGTTATGTGCAAAAATGTTTTTGGTTGTTTTATTGCTGATGATCAAATATTATTTTGCTGTTACAGGGGGAGCAAGAGTAGATTTGGTTGATCAAGATGGCCATTCTCCCCTTCATTGGGCAGCTCTGGGTGGAAATGCTGATGTATGTCAAATTTTGATAGAAAATAAGATCAACCCAAATGTGCAGGATTATGCGGGTAGAACTCCCTTGCAGTGCGCTGCTTACGGGGGCTATATTAACTGCATGGTAGTGTTACTAGAAAATAATGCGGATCCAAATATTCAAGATAAAGAGGTATGTTGTTCTTCCCTGTGTCATTTAAGTTAATAACATCATACTAATCCTTAATTTAAAGCGTCTTCCCCTTCCTGCATACTCTTCTCTTTTCTGCAGCACAGTGGCATTAATTCTTGCCTTTTCACACCAGTGGTACAACAACTCTGTGTTCACTTCTGTTGGGTGGAAGGAAAAGCAACCCTGAAACTGAGTTCCTTTCATGTTTCAGTTTTTTAAGGCTTGTTCAAAGATTATTATTATTTTAATATATACCATAAACTGAAGATGCACATTTTCCATATTGTCCTCTGACATTTCTGTATAAAACTGACATCTTAATATTACCCTTTTAAAACTTCTTATTCTTTGTTTGTTTTCTTATTTAAATACTTAGCAAGGGACTCTAATTTTATAGTCCACACCATGTCTTTTCCAGCATGTGACAGGGAAGATAGAGCAAGTGAAGTGAAACTAATTTGATGAAAGAAATACAGCTATAATTTGTGTATGTATAGTCTTTAAGGGCAAAGAAAAACATTGTAGTTTGCTTGTATGTTCTTTTGCTCGCTCCCAAAGGCACTAAGTGAAGCTTGGTGCCAAAACAAATTTTGCATTCTAGAACAAATTCTCTGCTGGCGTTGTGAGATATCAAGTGCAACGGGCAGTCAGAGAGTGACAGAAGGGTACTATGTAAGCCCCAGAATACTCAGGGCTTTGTTCCCTATTGACTGACTAGGGCTGCTGCAGGACAGTTAGGGACAGCTGGGGCCAATTAAGACACAGCCAGGTGCCTGATGATAACCTCCCTGCTCCAGATAGATGGGGCACAAGCTGGAGGAAGACAAGGAATGCAGTGCTGTGCCGAGTGGAAGAGCAAAGGGTTTCTGAGGAAGGTACTGGGCCCAGGAGGGGAAGTACAAGTGGAGACAGAGACCTGAGAAAAGAAACCCTGCCTGGGCAAGGAACCGAAAAGGCAGAGGGGGAAAAGCAGCCTATGGATTTGGACACTGTCAGCAGCACACAGCTGCAACTCACAGGGCCTCCAGCCTGGGACCCGGAGTAGTGGGTTGGCCTGAGTCCCAACCCCCATTTCCCCAGAATCACACTAAAGTAAGCACCCAGTACAATGAGGATGGAGTAACTGGAGATGCCCTGGCCCACCTACAGGAGGCAGACATGCGAGACTCATGAGAGTGAAGCTGATAGTTTGCCCCAGCATATGTGGGCGTGACTCCTGTGAAGTCAGTAGACCTGCATCACTTTAGACCAGCAGCAAGTTTGGTTCAGTAAATTACCTTTCTGTCTCACTGTATGAGGGATTACTTTTATACCTCATGGTTAGCATAATGAAACATTCTACAGAATGTTCATGTCCAGAAATTCTTCTTACGATGGCCTGAAATTAGGGGCTGCAATGTGTTAATAGCTCTTCAAATGTTCTGCTGTACTAGTAGCCAAGGACGTGCTCAGATTATTACCTGAGGGCCAATCCTGGACCCTGGTTTCAGTTCATTTCTGCTGGTTCAAAGCAGCCAGAAAGCTGCTCTGACAGATCAGCTGAAGATTCTCCTGACATGGGATAACCCTTGTGAGGCTTTGAACTAGCATAGAAAGCTCTGTGCCACCTGCCCCAGTGCCCTGCGTACAGGTGGAAGGTTGGGGAGTCTGCCTGAGTGCACAGTGCTTTATCTGATCCCTAGCCCTACAAGACTACATACACTGGCATAATTTATGTTGGCCCATAGGCCAGTCTAAATTATAAAGAGCTGTTTTGGCTCCAGTTGTTCCACAGTTTCCAAGCCAGAAAAGAGACTTGGAACCAGATTTCCTTCTGCTATTCTTTATGAAGTTTAGGGTAAATTCTGCACAGCTGAAAATCTGGCCTTGATCTAGTATTTAAAAATCTTTTCAGTGGTTTTCACTTTTAAACTTTCTTTCTCTCTTTCTTATGCACAAGATCTATTTTGGAGTGAATTGTTTTGTAGTATTGCCACTCGATCCCCGAATGTCAACACCATATGCTATTTTTCTTTCAGTAATACAGACTTAGCAGCTAATAAACCTCTTATTTCATATGTTTTATTGTCTATAGGGAAGAACAGCTTTACATTGGCTGTGTAACAATGGCTACCTTGATGCTATAAAGTTGCTGCTGGGTTTTGATGCTTTCCCTAATCACATGGAGAACAATGAAGAGAGGTAGAGTTTATTAAAGATATTATCTTTTAATTTAGCAAGCCTACTTGCCTCTGGTTTGTATTTCACATGTTCAAACATTATGAAACATGAGTTCAAACACATCTAAAAATACCAACATAATCTTAGAACTGAAGAGTGGTTAAATTATGCTGTAGAAGACACTATTTCTCAAAGAAGGCTGTTCAAACTCTGATCTTAAATTACTATTATACTTTTGAGCCTGGCCCTGCAAAGACTTCTGTGTGTGCTTCATTTTATCTTCTGTGAGTCATCTCATCGAAGCCAGTGAGGCTACTCGTAGTGTGTACAGTTAGCCGTGTTCGTTAAGTCTCTGCAAGATTGGTACTTTGCACAGTAACAGTGAAATAAACAGAAATACAGTGAACTGAGGTAAATCTTGTTTGCCCTATTCATTGTATTAGAGAGAGAAAATGAGTCTTTCACTTCCACCTTGACTTAGGTTCTTGTGTTAGTACAACCTGACTTTAAAAAACAAACTATGCTTTCCATAATTAAATTCTGCTTTCTCTTTTTTTTCTTCTCCTGCTTCTTTAATAGAAATGGAGTTGTTCATTTACTTACACAAAGCTAACAAGCTGTTTATAGTGGGCCCGATCATTCTCTAGTTGAAGTGAAGTGGAGTTTTGCTGTTCATTCCACTCAGGGCATGATCTGGTGAAAGGAGAAAGTGAAATTGTATTTTAAAATAGTTATTGCAAATTGCCTGGTGGTTATCTGTGTTCTGATGGTCCAACTAAAAAGAAATCCTGTTATTATCACAGGGTAGCTATACATTTGCATCTTTCTTTCTTTATCTCTGCCAGACATATAAATAATAGTTTTTATTTAGAACACTTGGGTTGTAATAATTGATCACATGACAGTGCAGGTAATCAACACAGCTACACGTTTCTGTGCCTCTTTTCAAGAAGATAACCTCATCAGAAAATATGTATCAACACGCCATGTAAAGTTGAGTACATCAACATTTTAAAAATCACTAGAATGATTTAAAATCCCATGCATACTAGGGCAAGGTTTTGGTTTCCATCCTGTCTCCCTTATTTTTTTAAATTACTTTGCTTTCCCCTATCATTTATCTTTTATTTCTTACTCTGACCCCAAAATCTCTTCCTCTCCTACAGAGCAATTTGTCATTTTTTGGTTGAAAACCAAACTGGAAAGCATTAAGCATCTCCCAGTTGTGGTGTTCTTATGCTGTCTATGGTAGTTGTCAATAGAAAATGAAAATAAACAGCTGTATTTTAATTATTTTTAATCTATAAAATTAAAAACAGATGTTCTACCAGAGAACTGGAGGGTGGCCAGCATTCTATCTTTAAGAACGTTGCTAACGGTGTTCAAAGAACTTCAAGTTAAGGATCTTTACTATTGCCGTCACCATTTCATTAGTGTCTAGTGAAGACCTACGTTCCTATCCTGGTTCCCCTGTGTTGGTATGTGTGATCCTTAGATCCCAAGTTCAGATATGCCCTTGCTTATAATAGTGTTCTCTAATAAATGTATCAGCACCCTTTCTTTCTTTGTCTTTGTTTCTTTTACTGTTGTAAAAGACAAGAAGAATAAAATTTAAAATATATTAATATAAAATTAGAGTTAAGAACATCAATGCACTAATCTCAAGAAGCTGAAAAGCAAAGGCTGCAACAGCATTACTGTAATTGAGTCACATTGTACATATTGTACACTGTAAGCCATACATTTAGGAATATAAACAGTATGGTAAAGATAAGTGCCATTTTTGTTATAGGCACCTTAACTTATGAATTTCCAGAATTTTGTGTATTTAAATATTTGATCTTAACATTAGACAGAATAGAATAGAATCAGAGGGTTGGAAGGGACCTCGTGAGATCATCTAGACCAACCCCCTGGGGTTTGAACCCAGGATCTTCTGCATGTAAAGCAGATTTTTTTTTTTTGGTAGTGACACTATATTTGCATTTGTTAAATAGTGTGCTATATCACCTACCAGTAAACCCTACTGTAACTAGAGATGAGTGAACCTTAAAAGGTGCAGAGCTCTGGTTTGATTTTGATGTACTAACAGACAAACAAAAAACACTTTCATATGTTAAAGCATTTTGTTTGGTGCATCCATTATGATGGGAAGGCATCTGTTGGCTCTTTTCTACTAACACTCTTCAAAAGATTAGCAGCTACCTTTGCACAAATCATGGAACCAGACCTCTTTGCTTAAAGAGCTTATATTTATAACTTCAGAATAAAATATTTAGAACTTTAATACAAGTCTGACTCTAAGTACCACTTTTCTAAAACTCAGTCCTAAATATTAGATTTCACTGAAGATAAATTAATAAAACTAATAGTTGTTTCTAGACCAGACCATTTTTCAAATACAATGATCCTAAAAATCTCTTAAAGATATCTCTCTAAAATAACACCAGATTGTCACAAAATATTATTTTCTGCCAAAAAAAGAGGCTATTTCAGGAGCAAAGAAAGCATTTGGGAAGGGTAAGAGGGAGAAGAGAGAATAAAGATAAACTCAGTGTAATCGTGGACCCTTTTCCAAGTGCTAGGCTCCATGTATTCCACACCTGGACACAAATGCACACTATGCTCCTGAAATTGGAGGTTTCTAGTGTGTAGTGTCCTTTGGTCCATGGCTGTGCAGTTGCTTTCTTTATGCCCTGAACTGGGGATGTAAGGGACAACGTGGAATGATACCTCTCTGGTTCCGCTCTTACCATGAAGCAGAAGGATTGGAAGCAGAGGAGAATGGGTTGGGCTAGTAGGCTATAGGTAGAGAACAAACATCTCAAAAAATCTCCAGTCGCAGGTAAGTAACATCTGTTGACCTTCATGTTTTAGGACACTAAAAATATGCTTTAATATTGTTTGTATCTGTTAATTAAAAATATTCAGAACAGCAAGTAAACTTTTGACATGTACTTTTCTGTAGTGAGCTCCTTTTAGTAGTATCTGTCCAAGAGTTATGTCAATATTTTGTCTCATTTAATGTTTTAGCAGCAACACACCTTGACATACAAATCTCCATTGTCTGTCTTTGCCTTTTATTCCTATTGACATTTCAGTTCAGACATTCTAATCTTTCCATCAAACCACCACCACGTGGCAAGTCCAATTGTGCTATCTGTCTGTTGTTCTTGTCTTTGTCTGCATTACATCCTTGCTGGTTACCATTAAGAGGAGCCTTAATTTTACTACCTCATGCATTGACACTAGCTGTTTAACTTGATATAGTTCATGGGCATCATTTTTTTTTCCTGTTACTAATAATATTCGGTCAGTAAATGTCTTTTCCTAGCATGAGCACTTAATACAGGTATGGGTTCTATGTACATTTTTCTGCCCTTTACTGCTTGTGTGAATTTGGACTAAAATTTTTAAAAGTGCCTGAACATGTGTTTACGTTGCTATAAAACATCAGCAGCTCACCAGGGTCAATTGACTGAGGCTTTCAGGACTTGGTCTGCTGGGCTGTGAGAGGGAGGATCTCAGAGCACAAGTCCAAACTTCTACACTGCAGTCTTATAGCCCCATAACTCGAGACTTTTGAGCATGAGTCAGCTGATCTGAACCAATCATGAGTATTTTGTTGCAGTGTAAACATGTACATAGGCTAGATCCCATTGAAAACTACTGGCACTTGGGCTCCTAAGTGGATTTGAAATGGCATTTAGTCTCCTGAGTCTTCCTGTTACAATCTTCTTTTACCACTACTGCCCTTGAAAGTGAGAAAATAATACAGTTGGCTGTAGTTGGTTTTAATGTTGTCAATCTTCCTCTATCACAGCTCTGCCAACACACTTAGCCTCATCCTGCAAAAAGACTGTTATTTCAGTTGTTTTTCCATGAGCTTTCATGGGAGAAAATCCCACTTCATCAGATGCTTCAAAGATGGGGGAACTTACAAAGAACAGACTTGCAAAGAACAGACTTGCCACTTAATCTCATATCATGTGCATGTTTAATTTACAAATTTAATTTAGGAAGACAGTGCATCTCTCAGAGAACCCATTTGTAATGGAGCCTTGAGGAACCACAAGTCTTAATGGTTTGCTCAAATCATCTTTTTTTCCCCCCCAACCAAAAAAAAGTTAAATTATCAGAGGGATAGTCTTGTTAGTCTGTGTACAGTAAAAACCATGAGAGTCCTGTGGCACCTTAAAGACTAACAAACTTTTTTATGCCAAGAGTAATTTGTTAGACTTTAAGGTGGCACGGGACTTTTAACGTATGGAATCTGTGAGGTCTTCAGAATGTGGAAAAGTTGTTCTCTGAAAATGGTGTTAGGAACTTACAAAAGAGTTCCTCATTAGTGGAGCTTATTTCTCTTTTTTAAACCAAAAATATTCATTGTGACTAGCAAAGTAAGATGTCATAACATTTGTATGTTTTCTTGCTTTAGATATACTCCACTTGATTATGCTTTGCTTGGGGAACACCATGAAGTGATTCAGTTTATGTTAGAACATGGTGCCCTCTCTATAGCTGCCATACAGGACATTGCTGCCTTCAAAATCCAAGCTGTCTACAAAGGATACAAAGTTAGAAAGGCTTTCCAAGACAGAAAAAATCTTCTAATGAAACATGAACAACTGAGAAAAGATGCTGCTGCCAAGTAAGTTTGACATACAGAAAGTGTAAATGAAGCTATTAAAAATTAAATTGTTGACGACAATAGTTTTACAGATGGATTGCTCATGAGGGATTGGGTTTTTGCTTGTTCTACCAAATGTTATATAGATAGGTATTTTATATAATGCATTTATATTTTGAGGGGATTTTAAATAATCAACCACCTCTAGAAGCTTTATCATTTCTGTGGTGATGGATAACTCAGAGCCTTGTAGTAGAGGATGCTATCTTCCCTTCTTCTGAGAATCATTAGTCCTATGAAGTGTTGCCCCTTCCTCCATCTCTGTTTCTCATGCTGGTTGGTTTCCAAAACCTTGCCTGTGCCAGTCCTGTTCTGTATTAATCTTCTTAGCTGTTTTTTTCGGTTCTTTTCCTTTTAAAATGAAAATGGAGTTACTAGCAGTGTAGTTGTAGCTGTGCCAGTCTCAGGAGGTGAGCGGCACAAAGTGGATGAGGTAATGGTGGATTCACTTGCTTGTAGATTCTCTGTACCTTGAAGTCTTTAAACCATGATTTGAGGACTTCAGTAACACAGTCATAGGGTAGGAGTCTATTAAAGGAGTAGGTGGGCGAGGTTCTATGGTCTCTGTTGTGCAAGAAGTCAGACTAGATGATCATATTGTTTCCTTCTGACCTTAAAGTCTGAGTTTATAATACATTTTGTTGGACCAACCTTTGTTAGAGAGAGACAAATTTTTGAGCCACAAGGAACTCTTCTTCAGACCTCTCTCACCAACAGAAGTCTGTTCAATAAAAGAAATTACCTCACCCACTTTCTCTCTCAAAAAATGTACCTAACAGGAGTATAGTGAGCAAAGGGTAAGAGAGATGGAGGATAGAAACAAATGGAAAGACTGAAAATTGAGAGAGAATGAGTAAGTCTTAGATTTTCACATTAGAAAAGAGTTCATCAATTACAGAACAGCAAATGAAATTTTTAAAATTATTTTTCTGTCGGGCCAGCATAAAATGACTACTACCATTCCCTAATTTTTAAGTGTAGGCCATGTCTATATTTACGAGATCTTTTCTGTCGACATAATAAAACCAATTCAATGAGTTCTGGTAGCTATATTGGTGGGAGAGCGTCTCTCATCAACACAGCATTGTGCACATAAGCATTTATGCTGACAAAACTTGTGTTTTTTCACTGCCCTCCCCCCCTCCAGCAACAAAAATTTTGCTGATGGTGCTAGTGTAGAAATGGTCTTAGGTCTTTAAAGCTACATTAAATGCAACTTCATTGCAGAAGTGCAATGCCAGATGAAGTATTCTAGTAGCTAAGTAATAAGGGAAATTAAAAGAGAACAGAAACTGATTGGTTACTCAGTGCCAATGTTTCCTCCAGACATCTGCAGTATATTTGACAACTCTAGCCTATTTAATCTATATCGGATGTTTCTATTTCACCTATCATTGTAATAACTGTTACATCTGTGCATGACAGTTGTTTCCTAGTGGACTTCATAGGGAATTTTACCCTTCACTGTTCTGAGGCACTGAAGATGGTTCTGCTAGTTTGTTTTATTACAGTTAGGTGTTCTAGGAAAGCCATAAAACATAGGACATTCTCTCTAACTTCCTCCAGTAATTCATTCCACTTTCACAGGTTTTGAATCCGCAACTCAAATGCTAAGTTACAGGTGAATGACTTTTGCAATATGGATACATGATTTTTTTTTTTTTGAATCTCTTACTAGTATTTAATGAAATAACATGGTTTGAGAGTTTGAAAGTAAGCAGTGAAGAGGTATGAAATTAACTTCTGGCCAGCATTAATCTGTGTCTGTTTCATGAAGCTTTGCAACCTACTGTCAAAGAAAAAAAACCAAACTTTTGCAACTCTCTCATAATTTGTGGTCACATACCACAATGAAATTCACCAAATTGCACCAAAAGAAAAGTCAGATTTCTTTGCAAATTGCCTTAAATGTGATTTCACCCCTAACCCAATAATTCTGAATTAAAGTTACAGGCTTTAAGTAAAATCAAGGAACTGGACAAAATTATTGCAGAGTACAAAGCTTTTAATTAAGCATCAGTAGATGTTTAACAGATATTCTTAGTGAAGACAGAAAGGTGTCTAAAACATTTCCACTGGGGCATAAAAGGAATCTATTCTTTAATAAGTCTGGGAGATATTTGGAAGAACACGGCTTGATTACCAATAGCTAACTTTGCCTTAGCTTTGTTTTAGGAAGAGAAGGCTATATTTCACCAGCTAGTTATACTCTTTAAGGATTTAACAGCCAAGAAAGGCAAAAGTGGTAGCTTTCAAAGTATACTGTACAAAGATTTTTCTGTACACTATTTTTTTTAAATTAGAGAACTAGTTTAAAACTGACATCAGATTAAAAGGCATGTAGACTAATTAACTTCAAGTAGTAAACCTAAAAACATATTGAATATGAGTAACTTATTTGACATGATGCCAGCATTGTGGTGAGACTGTATACCGTGAATATAGCTTTTCAATGAACATGTGAATTTAATCAAAATACTTTGCCTTTTTTCTATCAAGCAACTAAAATAGAGTGTATAGCTCTTTGTTGTGTGAAGTTCCACAATATTTGAGAGAGAGAAATGATGTGTTAATGCACTTCTGATTATGTTAACACACAAGATGTCTGCTTTCCATTTTGGCAATTTCCAAAGGGGGCAGCCATGTTAGTCTAGTTCAGGAAAAAAAACAGAGTCATGTGGCTCTTAAAGACTAACAGATTTATTTTTCGCATGAGCTTTTGTGGGAATAAATCCCGCTTCACCAGATGCTTCGAAGATGGGGGAACTTGCAGAATGGAATTCCATTCTGTAAATTCACCCATCTCCGAAGCATGTGATGAAGTGGGATTTTCTCCCATGGAAGCTCATATGAAAAATAAATCTGTTAGTCTTTAAGTGCCACACAACTCCTTGGGCTTTTTTTTTTTTTTGCTTTCCATTTGTCACCACATTAAAATTTTGCTAGTAACACAGCTAAGAGATCAGGAGTCCTGTAGCACTTAGACTAACACATTTATTTATTGCATCAGCTTTTGTGGGAGAAAATAGATTTTCTGCAATGCAAGCTCATGCAATAAATAAATGTGTTAGTCTTTAAGTGCCACAGGACTCCTTGTTTGTATTACTGAACTAGACTAACATGGCTGCCCCTTTGGAACTAAAAGAAACCAGCTTTTGCATCCTATTTGATGGACAATGCTTAATTAAGTTACTCAGCTCTGTTGCTTCAACACACAGAAGAAATCTTTAAAATCTCTTCTATTATAAGCAACCCACAGAAGAATCTTTTCAACTGTAATATCTTCTTGTATACAGAATTATTATTTATTACAGCAGCACCTAAAGTCCCCAATCACGACCAGGGCTCCATTTTGCTAGTCACTGTACAAACATATATGAAGATGTGGTTTGTATTTCAAGACATTTTAACAAATGTTCGAATATTTTCCTGTCTTTCATTTCTCTATGACAAGTAGATTGTGAAAAGCAAATACGTCTCAAACCTTTGATCCGTTCTGCATCCGTACCTCAGTTCTCATACAACCTCAAGCAACCAGCCACAACCAAAACCAAATAATGTAATAGTAGTGCAGCCAATCAGGGCATTTGAGTGCCTTATTTTAATTAATTGTAGTGGGAATTGCACAGCTGAAAACAGCTCTGGAAGTTTTCCTGAAAGCTGTAACCGTAGTGGAATGTTTGTAGTGGGCTTCCTCAGATCTCAGCAAGAACTTGAGAACTATTCTGAGAACTGCGTCTGACATATTGAGTGGGGGCATTGTCTCCTGAAACTTCCTATCCAGCTCTGGAAACAGTTTCACTTCATTCTCTGTTGAATACATCTGCTGTCAAAATTGGAAGACTTCTCCAAAGAAGTCTGGGATAAAAACCCAGCAGTAGAGCCCTGCAAATATCCACTTGGTATCCACAGACCATCTTTGTCGACCACAGATGGATATGGGTCCAAATTTTATATCCAGAACTCTGAAAATCTATGGATATCTGTGGTCTGTTTTTGCAGATGGGATGTGGATACAAATTTTGTATCCACACAGGCCTCTGAACATTAGCTCGTATGTTGCTACATGACGTGCATGTGCTTACTTCTGCAGAAAAATCACCTAATTAACCTGGAGCATTCATTACTGTAATCCTTGTCTTATCTCTCCATATTATAGATGATGAGAACTGAAAGCTGTCATCTGCTTTACTTGTATACATTAAATTTCAGTTAGGTGACTTGGCCTATTTTGGGCAAAATTTGAGAAAATTCAGTGGCAAGTTCCCACTAGCTTCACGGTGACCAGGATTTCACTCGTAGGGTGTGTCAGGATAGGAGAGGACACAACTAAGGCTGAGAGTGTGGAAGACGCAGGGACATGGAGGCTGGAGGAGTCTGTCAAAACTTCTAGGCATCTGGGAATTCTCGCAGCAAGGAACATAGGCAGGTTGGAGTGGCTGCTTATGTTAGGAGCCTATATAAACCTGATTCAGGCTCACATGGTTAGTCTGTGGCTTGGTTGATTGGTATGGTCCTGTCACAGGGTCCACAGGTAATTGCTTAAAAGGACTCACCATTTGAGCCTCAGGGATGACTTGTCACAGAGTATAGTTTTCAGCCTATCTGCATATGGAATGCCTACTGAAGATGCTGAAGGATTCACACATAGAGTAGCTGTCTCTGCTGAAAATACCTTGAAGATCTAATAGCTGCCTTTTTATCGTGCAACCATTGTGCCTCTTTCTTTGTCAGTTAGATCTGATTTAATCAAAAAAAGTTATTTTCCTACTTATGATTAGCTTTGTGTTTTGAAAAAAATATGATAAATTAATCTATAAAATATGTTGATGAGACATCATTCCTTCCTTATAGCCTATGGGTGTTTCTGTTGTTTTCCCATATGTGTGTTTAAGGTAGCTTAGAAAATTGAGTATACTGTTTCTGATTGGTTGAAAATAGTGGAAATAAAGTCTGTATATCAAATGGGGTGAGAACATTTATTTAAGTTGAATTGAACTACAATTGGAGCATATAGGCCTATAAAGTTGCCATATATAACAAATTGTATCTAATTGCAATTTTATGATCTGTCATAAACTGAAGGGGACATGATGTTGTCACCATTCTGTGAATCCATCTGTGCGTTCTACAGTTAAACTTGGCCAGTGTGTTTCTCCTAGCTACGTACAGCCAGCTAATATCCCTTCTGAGCTGATAAAACCTGTTCTCCAGATAAATGTAGACAGCATATGGGTATCCTGAATAGTGCTGAACCATTCCTTAGGGTTTTGTTTTGTTTTGTTTTTTTAAAGACTTCAACTTATGTATTTAAAACTCTTCCCAAATTTTAATTGATTTTTCTTAGTTTATTTATAATCATCCCACAAACTGAGTTAATTTATGAAAAATTGGATACTTCACCTAAAATGATATAACTAGAGAATGATGGTTAAGTTAGTGTTTTACTAAAGGTATAGGGAATTTATAGTAAGTCAGTCATTGTTACAAGAAGCAAAGACCAACATGTAGATGGCATTTTAAGAATGCTGAAAAATCTGTAACTGCTAATAACTTCTGCCCAAATGAGTTGGTGCATGAGCGTTCCTTTTATATGGACCAATTTCATTTTGGTTCAACAAAGACATTTTTATAACATGTACAAAACTGTGCAGATGATTAGTTGGTTCATAGGAGAAGGCCTGATCTTGGCCACTGGATTTTGAAAAATGGAATTGTCACTGTCACAGAGATGGTGACTAATGATTTCTCCCTTCCTCATGCTTTGTTTGTAGAGAGAGTCAAAAATCATGCTGCATCATTTGCTCTGATCACACATATTAATTGCCAGAGTCTTAAGTGGATATACTGTCCAATAAATATCTTGGGGCTTTTGTTTAGTCCTACGACTTTTTTGCTTGTCAGTTGAGATTGACTGTTATTAAGGCAGGGTGTGACAAAACATGGGGACCAAGGTCACCATGGCAACCAAAAACAGAATTGCTGGCATCTAGCTGGGCGCCAGTTTTGTTAAGCCCTGTATTAGGGTCAGTTCAAGAGACGTTTCTGAAGAATTGGGTGATGTCCACAGTAAGATCAAATGGAGCTGGCCTCTGACAACTAGGCAAACCCAGTATTTTTTTCCTGGAATCTGTCATCTTGTGCTCTAGAATCTCAGCTTTCATTTAAAATGAAATAGGTCTTAACTCTTCAGGTTGCACAGAAATTATCAATCAATTCAGTGATGTCTGCTTGCGTCTTCAGATATCCAGATGCAGACAGAAAAAGCTGAAGAAGTCAGAGGTGTTATAAACAGATGAAGATCACAATGAAATCTATGGCTTTGTAACTCCAGAATAAAAAACTTAGTTGTTGAAAAGAAGAATCTGATAAAAGTTCAGAGTTGTAGAATATGAATGAATATCAGTTTCTAACAATGAATCTGTAGATTGTGGTAGTCTTGAACAGTGACAAAGGAGTAAGACTGGATATGGCAGTACGTCTTACTGTTCTGCGGCAAATGACAGTAGGAAGTCTGAAAGTGTATAGTAAGGAAGCTAAGTAGATGAGGCACTCTGCAACATCAATTAAAGAGAAGGAAGTACAGAAATTTTAAATCAGAATTATTTTTCAGGCTGTGTTATGCAGCCAAAAGTGTCAGGAAGCCCAAAGCAGAAAGCAACTGTTGGCAGGTTTTTCTTTTTTTTTCTTTTACACTGATCCAGCAACCATATCCCAAGCCATTTACACAATCTGCTTTACTGTTATTAGCCAAGGGAAGAGAATGTGACTATTTGAGGACACCCAGTGTTAAAACTCCTTTTACAGAGGGAATACCATCTCAAGCATGCGAAGACCCTAAAACAGAACAGGCTGTTCAAGAAGCTCCAACTTACAGTGAGGAGAAGCAGAATAAGATGAAAAGCAATAGTAATTCTGACACTTCAGCTGTTCTGGTTTTTTTCTCAGCAGCTGAGTCTTAGAATGGGGATGATGACAACAGTCAGATCAGTGTGTCCCATGTTCCTCCTCTGCCTTGTACTGCTTCATTACAGTGGGAAATGTTTGAAACATGAAAGAGAAACTGGAGTCATCTGTACTAGCAGCCTCAGCCAGTGCAGCAGTTTCCATGTAGTGCTTAACAGGACCTGCTTTTATTGATGCTAAGAGGAATTTTGCCACTACCCTGAATGACAGCAAGAGTGAACCTTATGGGATAAATAAATTCTTAAAAACTCAAAATTCCAAATCACCCATATGCAAAAATGTATGGATTACATGAACTGTGGAGATATTTGCTCTTATGTTTCCCTTTATCAGTTATCCAGATAACGTTGCACGTTCAAAGGTGCAGCTGAACCATATTAGTTTTTCTTCTTAATATTTCTGTGTCCCGCCAGCACAAAGCTATATGACAACTTTGTGAAGCTTCAGTCACAAAAATGTTTTGTGTTCTTTATCAATACCAACAGGTTAGACTGTTTGCATCATTGCATGTATGTGGCCCTGTGGCCAGTCACGGAATATTGAACTGTAGTCTAGTATGCCAGCTCTCTGTCTTTTTCTGTTCTAAACCAGGTGTTAACAAAAATATTTGGGATTGAAGTAAAGGAGAACTTTAAACAGCATATTGCTTACTACCACTTAACTCTTCCTTGAAAATAAGGGTAGCTAACGATTTGATCCAAGTGCACCGCCTCCATAAATCACCAATGTTTCAGCACACTAGTAGGACTGTAGCTTCAGCCAAGGGACCACCCATGGGACCCCTGACTGGAGGATCACCTGGCTCCGCCAATTGGTCCAACCGCACTATTTAATCCATAGGACAGGAAATTTGTTTGAGAAACAAGGTGATTTCCTGTTGCAGCTGCACTAGATCCTTCTTGTGGCTGGCTCCTGCACCCAAACTTGTTGTTTCTCACCTGGATCTTGTCATCTCAGCCTTCCCTCCCATTCCCACTGTGCTTCTGTTCCGCACTAGATTCTTGCCTCTTCTCCAGTTCCAGTTGCTATACTTCACCTTCACTCATCACTTACCAGTCCTGGCTCCTACCCTAGCCTCTAGCTGCTGATCCTGATACTGGCTTGATCCTTGGTTCTGATGTTTCGTATCTGACTGTGGCTCTGACGCTCTGCCTTGTATCTTGGTTCTGACTGTGATTTGACCACTGTGTCTGATAATTGGCAGTTCACACTGGTGCTGACCCTTGGTTTCATTCCCCAACTGGGTGGCAGTTCTACCCACTAGACCTGACTCCTGCTCTAATAGCTAGGTCAGTCTGCTTACATCTCATTCCATAACAGCACCTTTCCTAGCTAAAGCCTACCTGGCTGCTTGTCATTTCACCAAGGCTATGACTACCCTGAAAAATAAAGTAGCATGTTGTTAACTAGAGTAAAGTAAGCTGTACTAGCTAGTTTAGGTTAAAACAGCACTGAAGAGATGGCAATTCTGCTTTTAACTTGTGTTAGCAGCTCATGTTAACACTTACAGAGTGGCCTGAGGATGAACCTGAGATGCTTACCTAGGTTAAAAGCCAAGTTGCTGGGTCCCTACTTCTATTTTAACCCAGCTTGGCTAGTGTGGGTTAGCTAACATGGGTTAAGAATTAATACACCTCTTTTTGCAGTGTTGATGTACCATAAGGGTATGTCTGCACTGTAATTAGACACCCATGATTGGCCCATGCATGCCAACTGGCTCAGGTTCACAGGGTTTGAGCTGCAGGGCTGCTTAATTGCAAAGCAGATGTTTAGGCTGAGGCTAAAGCCCAAGTGCTGAGACCCTGCAACTTTGCAGGACCCTCGAGCCCAGGTGCCAGCCTAAGCCTGAACGTCCACACTGTAATTAAACAGCCCAAGTCAGCTAGCATGGTTTGTTCTCTTCTGCTAAGGTATTCCACAGTTGCTGTCCTGTCACTGAAAATGTTTTATCCCTGCACCCAAGAATCTAATCCTGGGCTAATATTTTTGTACTGTATTTGTGGAGTATAGATGTTTTGAAGGATTGTAAAGGAGTAAGTATTTTTTGGTGGGATCTTGCACCCAGATTGTTACGGGTCTTGCAAATCAAAATTTAGGTCTTCTATTTTACTTCAGATGCAGAGCCCCAGGAGTACTAGTGTGATGGATTTGTCAGTATGTGTGTTTTTCTGTGTTGTGGCATCAGCTTCCTTGTGTCAGTCATGTTCATCCTCTTGTAGAGTGAGATGCAGTAGCGTAACCTGTGGGTGACTTAACACATGGATCATAATAGTGAATTCCTCTTCTGAGAAGAAATGCTATTGTGTCCTGGCTAGCCAAATATGGTAAGAAAGCATTTCTAGGCACGGATGCAATCAGTATGTCAAAGAGCAATGAGGAATCCAACAAGACGCTGCAGCTTTGTTTCAAATTTTCAGCATTACCTATCGGGCATCTTCATTTGAGGCTGAGCTCTTTCTTGTAAAAGGTTTCTCAGAAATTTCCACCTCTTCTTAGCACTTTCATTCTTGAATTTGTCAAACTCTATCTGAGCCAGCTGCTTTTCATCCAGTCTTTTTTACAGTCATTGAGACATGTAGGTCATGGTAGGGGAGAAAGAGACATAGAGACAAATGTTACTAGCAAATTGTTGACACTAGAGTTCATGGCATTTTGCTCTTATTGAATCATTTTGTTTATGATGAAGAGGATAGGGATAATGGAGACTCAGAGAGGCATTCCTGTGTTAGTGCTGTTTGTGATATACTCATCGCAGCCCTCTGTGAGCTGTCTGGTAAAAATGAATAGAGCCGCTCTTGTCAGTTCCTTTTATACAGCTCTTCATGACCAAGAGTAATGAATGCCCTTGAGATTCAAGGAGTATGAAAACGGAATTGTGATACATGTGCAAGGCTATCATTAGTCTATCATCATATCCAGGAAGACTGCCTTGATGCCATGTTTTCATCTGAAGTCTTATTTAGAGACATCTAGGGTGCTGGAGGAAGTTAGGCACTTGTGTCCGTCACTTAAATTGCTCAATAAAATTATAGAGGCTTGGGGTGGGGCTGGTTCTTGGTTCCTTAACCTGTTGTGATCAGCGTCCTTGACCTACTGAACATTTCAATCCTATCTTGGCATGCCTTATGTTCAGACTGGACAGGTAAAGGAATTTCAGTGGCTCTCAAGGATAATTCCTTCTTCAGATTATCTTTGGAGTGATCAGCTAAATAGCAGCACTGGAGAAAAGGACCTGGGAGTCATGGTGGATGGGAAGCTGGATATGAGTCAGCAGTGTGCTCTTGCTGCCAAAAAGGCCAATGGCATACTGGGCTGCATCAGAAGAAGTGTTACCAGCAGATCGAGGGATGTGATCATTCCCCTCTATTCTGCACTAGTGAGGCCACATCTGGAATACTGTGTCCAGTTTTGGGCTCCCCACTACAAAAAGGACATGGACAAATTAGAGAGAGTCCAGAGGAGGGCAACCAAAATGATCAAAGGGCTGGAGCACAAGCCCTATGAAGAAAGACTGAAGGAACTAGGCTTATTTAGCCTGCAGAAGAGAAGACTGAGGGGGGATTTGATAGCAACCTTCAACTACTTGAAGGGTTGCTCCAAGGAGGAGGGAGCTCGACTGTTCTCGGTAGTAACAGAGGGCAGAACGAGAAGCAATGGCTTCAAGTTACAGCTGGGGCGGTCCAGGCTGGATATTAGGAAAAACTTCCTTACTAGGCGAGTGGTGAAGCATTGGAATAAGTTGCCTAGGGAGGTGGTGGAATCTCCATCTCTGGAGGTGTTCAAGTCCCAGCTGGACAAAACACTGACTGGGATGATCTAATGGGAGTGGTCCTGCTTTTTTTGGCAGGGGGTTGGACTAGATGACCTTGTGGGGTCCCTTCCAACCCTATGATTCTATGATTCTATGGAAATGCAAAGTACATTTTTCCTCATGCTACAGAGAGTCATTTTACTGCTAAATGCATTACCTGCAAACATTAACTCATTTTGAAGAGACAAGTAACAATGAACTAGTGATGAGACACCTCTCTGTTTCTGGCCAGATGTTAACTGTAATCCCTTTTGAGTCTCTTCGTCTGCTTCTTGTATCAAGTCCTGAATTTTAGCAGCAGAGACTGGTATATTTTCACTTCACACAAACACGTGGATTTCTATCGCATAGTCCGTCTAATTGCGAGCTTCAGATAAATGTACCCAAAAAAGTACATCTTCCATTACAAAATGTACCCAAAGTAGCACATCTTACTAAGCACCTGAATTAGGAAAAACTGATATCTCAGAATTCCCTTTGAAGAAAGGAGACTGACCTTCTGTAATTGTTGTTCTTTGAGATGTGTTGTTCCTGTCCATTCCAGTGAAGGTCTGCACTCACTCCAAGCAGCACTGCTGAAAAGATTTTCCATCTGTGGTAACTGTTGGGTCAGCTTTGGTCCCCCCTGGAGTTGCACACTAATAGCACTTGTGTATAGGACCTTGCCACCCACTCAGTTCCATCTTGCCAGATAACTCCAAGAGAGGGAGCATGGGGGAACGAAGGAGGTTGGAATGGATATGAGCAACTCCTAGACTCTAAGGTCAGAAGGGACCAATATGATCATCTAGTCTGACCTCCTGCACACTGCAGACCACAAAACTTAACCCATCCACTCCTACAACGAACCTCAAACCCATAACTGAGCTATGAAAGTCCTCAAACCATGATTTAAAGACTTTAATACAGAGAATCAACCAGCAAGTGAGCCATGCCCAATGCTACAGAAGAAGGCAAAAAACCCCCAGCGCCCAAGCCAATCTGTCATGGGAGAAAATTCCTTCCTGACCCCAAGTATGGTGATCAGTTAAACCCTGAGCATGAGGGCAAGTCCACAACAGCCAGTCAAGAAGAACTTCTCTGTAATAACTCAGAATCCACTCAATCAAATGCCCCTTCCCACATCCCTATCATACCCATCACCAGTAGTAAAAGACAGACAATGGCCAAGCTACACAGTCCATCATACCATTCCCTCCATAAACTTATCAAGCTCGGTTTTGGAGGCGCCTAAGGTTTTTTCCCCCACCACTTCCCTTGGTAGACTATTTCAGAACTTTACTCCTCTGATGGTTAAGAATCTGCATCTAATTTCAAGCCTAAATTTTCTGAGGGACAGCTTGTAGCCATTTGTTCTTGTGGCCACACTGGCACTGTATTCAAATAATTCCTCTCCCTCCCTTGTATTGATCCCTCTAATGTATTTATAAAGAGCAATCATATCTCCTCTCAGCCTTCTTTTGAGAAGACTAAATAAACCATGCTTTTAAAGTTGTCTCTCATGGGGAAGATTTTCCATTCCACGAATCATCCTTGTAGCCCTTCTTTGCCCCTGTTCCAGTGTGACTTCATCTTTCTTAAACATGGGTGACCATCATTGAACACAATATTCCAAGTGAGGTCGCACCAGTGCCTTGTATAACGGTACTAACACCTCCCTATCTCTACTGGAAATACCCCTTCTGATGCACCCTAGGACCGCATTAGCTTTTTTCACTGCCAACATCACATTGGCTACTCATTGTCATTCTGTGATCAACCAGTACGCCCAAGGTCCTTCTCCTCCCCCATCACTTCCAGTTGATGCGTTCCCAACTTTTAAGAAAAATTCCTTTTATTTGTCCCTAAGTGCATGACATTGCACTTCCCATTGTTGAATTTCATCCTATTTCTAATGCTGCACTTTACAAGGTCATCCAAATCATTCGGTATGCTATCCTGATCCTCCTCTGTATTGGCAATACCTCCCAGCTTGGTGTCATCTGCAACCTTGATTAGCACATTCCAATTTTTTGTGCCACGGTCAGTAACGGAAAGGTTGAATAAGAGGGGTCCCAGGAGCAATCCTTGGGGAACTCCACTAGTAACCTCCTTCCAGCTAGACAGTTCATTTTCATTTTGACCCTCTGTAGTCTCCCCTGTAACCAGTTCTTTATCTACCTTTCTATTTTCATATTAATCCCCATCTTCCCCAATTTAACTAATAATTCCCTGTGTGGAACTGTATCAAATGCCTTGCTGAAATCTAAGTAAATTAGGTCCACTGCATTCCCTTTATCCAAAAAATCTGTTATCTTCTCAAAAAAGGAGATCAGGTTGATCAGGCATGATCTACCTTTTGTGAAGCCGTGTTGTATTTTATCACAGTTACCATTTTCCTCAATATGCTTAAGTACTTTCTCCTTCAAAATTTTCTCCAGACCTTGTATACTGCTGAGGTCAAACTAACAGGCCTGTAGTTACCTGGATCCCTTTTACTTCCTTTCTTGAAAATAGGGACTACATTAGCACTTCTCCAGTCAATAAGGTACAACCCCTGTGTTCACCGATACTTTAAAAATCCTTGCTAATGGGCTGGCAATTTCATGTGCAAGTTCCTTCAATGTTCTTGGGTGGAGATTATCCGAACCCCCTGATTTAGTTCAATTAAGTAGCTGAAGCTTGGCTTCCACCTCAGATATGGTAATTTCCACTTCTACATTCTCATTCCCATTAGCTGCCCTACCTCTGTCCCCAATCTCACCATCTCCCTCATTAAAGAAAGAGGCAAAGTACTTATTTAGATATTCAGTCATGCCTAGATTATCCTTGATCTCTACCCCATCCTCAGTGTATAGTGGTCCAACATCCTCCTCCTGTGTTTTCTTTCTACTTATATGGCTGAAGAACCTACTGGTTTACTATTGGTTTTGATTCCCCTTGCAAGGTCTAACTCTGCTTGGCTTTTGGCCTTCCTCACTTGATCCCTACGTGCTCTGACCTCTAAAAGGTAGTCCTCCTTTCCTATCCCTCTCAACATCCACTCCCTGTAGGCCTTGTGTTTCCTCCTAATCATCTGTTTAAGATGTACATTCATCCAGCTTGGTTTAGAACCAGATTTTTTCCTCTTCTTTGGAATGCAGGCTTCAGATAGTTCCTGCAGCTTTGTCTTGAAGCAGTTCCAAGCATCCTCAATATTCATATCCATGAATTCTTTGGTCCAGTCCACTTCCCTAGCTAATTCCCTTAATTTTTTGAAGTTGGCCCTTTTGAAGTCAGACTCTGGTCACAGATTCATTTTTGTTTACCTTTACATTTAGTTTAAATTGGATTAGCTCATGATCACTAGAACCTAGCTTGTCCCCTACAACTAATTCCTCTATGAGGTCCTCACTACTGGCTAATACCGAATCTAAGATTACGTCTTCTCTCATCGGTTTGGAAACCGCTTGATGGAGAAATTCATCTCCTATCGCCTCCAAGAAAATCTGGGCCCTTTTATTCCTGCTAGCACAAATCCTCCACTCTATATCTTGGAAGTTAAAATCTCCCATAGTCACACAGTTCCCAGTAGTGTTTACTTCCTTAAAGGCCTTAAAGAGTTCTCTGTCTATGTCCAAATCAGATCCCAGTGGCCTGTAACACACTCCAAGCACTAATCCAGGAGAAACTCTAGTAGCTTTCTTGTCCAATGTGATTTAGAGTCTATCTGGCTCAGTCCTACTAATTCCGTCACTCTGCATTTCTTTGCATTCTATTGCATCATTGATATACAATGTCACACCTCCACCTTTGCCATTACATCTGTCTTTCCTAAAGAGCACATAGCCTTTAATGCCCATACACCAGTCGTGACTACTATTCCACCATGTTTCTGTTACCCCTATAATATCTGGTTTCAGTTCCTCTACCAGTAGTTCCAGTTCTCCTCCATTGTATTACCCAGGCTTCTCGCATTGGTATATAAACATTTTAGCTTTTGCTGCTCGGCTTTGCTCAAATTCTGTACCCGACATGGCCTTTTTTTACTGCTGCCAACATCGCCCATCAGACCAGTATTTGTGCTTCCCTCCTTCCTAGCATCTATACTGCCTCCCACAACATCTTGAAGAACAACTGTTATGAAAGATTAGTAACTATTTTGAATCTTTGAGCACTTGCTCATGACCATTCCTATATAGGTGACTCTCAAGCAGATGTAGGAGGAGGATTTGGGGTACACTGACAAGCAGACTGTAGCACTGGTCTGCATTGTCTCTTGCTTGCTGAATGATGGCATAATGAGTTGCAAAAGTGTGGACTGAAGAGCACATCACCTCTTGGGAATCTGTGTCGTGAATGTAACTGAAGATGTTCGTGCCTTGTGGAATATGCCACCAGGGCCAGAGCAGCTTTCTTCATGTCGTAGAACAGGCAGACACAAGAAGTTTTCCCTGACGAGCTCTAGTCTAAGGCTGGAATATATTTCATCCTGGCTGCCATTGCTTCAAAGAACTGAGTATTTTTCTGAAACAATTTAGTCTTCTCTATGTAGAAAGGAAGTGCCCATTTGATATGCAGTGAATGAAGTCTCTGTTCCTGCCTGTTAGCATGCAGTTTTTGGTAGAAGACTGGAAGAAATAAGTCTTGTTGTTATGCAGTTGTGACACCAACGTTGGAAAGAAGGATGGGTGAGGGTGCAGTTGGACCTTGTCCTTAAAGAAGACAGTGGATGGATGTTCTGAAGTAAGGGCCCAAATCTCAAAGACCCGTCAGGCCTAGGTCATGGCCACCATGAATGCTGCCTTCTGTGACAAGTAGAACATGTTCCCAGGGGCTTCAGTGGGAGACATGTGAGCCTTGACAATACCAAGTGGAGGCCCCAAGGTGGGATAGGTTGTCTTGCCTGTGGGTACAGTCTCTTTAGCCCCTTGAGAAGAATGACTACAGATAGAGTATACAAAGATGGACCAGCCATGCACCCATGGGTGAAAAGCTGAAGTCACAGCCCAGTGCATTGTAATCAATGATACCAATAGTCCTTGAGTTCCAGGAGTAGTAAGTAGTCTAGAGTAAGTGGTCCTGGTGATTGTGTGGGAAAGACACCTTTCTGCACTGATCAGATTGAAAACCTTTCCCACTGTGCCAGGTACATGGCCCTAGTGGATGACTTTCTGCTTCCAAAAAGAGCTTGACCTGGATCAGAGCATGCTGTGTCCAAGGGGTTCAGCCATGGATCTTCCAGGCCATGAGGTGAAGGGACTTGAGGTTCAGTGATGTAAACCTTTGAGGTCACTCAGACTTATTAGTTGCTAGCATAGTACCGTTGACTCCAGAAGGGGATCTGTCAAGTCTGGTACCATTGGACAGTGCCATTTTCTCTTTCAACAGCACCTGTGTCCTCAGTGCTATGGCTGCTTTCATTTCTGGTTCCATTTCATGCCTGGTAGGGGAGGGTGGTACTGGGAGTGATGGTATTTCCCTTACTGCCTCAGATGCCTCTGGCATTGATGTTCATGCCAGGACTGTACTCCGATGGGTTCTTCCTTTGGGGAGAATCGAGCACTACTGGACTTGACAGATAATTTGCCGGAGTCATCAGTATTATGCTGAAAAAACAGCAAATGTTGAGTCTGAGTGGCCTGGCACAGTTCACACTCTGCCAACTTCCCTGTAGCTGGCGAATGGGTAACCCCAGTAAGCAGGGTTCTATTCTGTTAACTAATAACTAAAACTAAATTGTAAAATTCTAACTATTCTAATTAACTGTATACAGGAAAGGAAGACTAAAGTCCACTGAGAGGAGTGCTTATGTGAATGCAAGATGAGCAGACAGTTCCAGGGACCATCAGGGATGGTAAGAAGGAACTGAGAGGGTGGCAGCACCCTATATACCCGTGTTCTGAGGGCGAGTAGTGCTTACCACCTAAGTGGTACCATTTGCTCCATTGAGACGGCTCATTTATGGAAGAGTTATAAGATCAGGCGGTAAAATGTCATCACTATGTCTATTTGTGGCAAGTTCCAAAGGGGTAGCTGTGTAAGTGTAGTTCAGCAAAAGAAGCAAGGTGTCCTGTAGCACTTTTAAAAACTAACAGATTTATTTATCACATGAGTTTTCGTGGGAGAAAATTCTGCAAAGCATCTGACGAAGTGGGATTTTCTTCCACAAAAGCTCTTGTGATTAATAAGTCTGTTAGTCTTTAAAAGTGCCACAGGACTCCTTGCTTATTTTATTTGTGGCAGAAATTTTGTATAACCATTTCTAGGAAGTGCTCTAAAACACTGGCTTATAACTACAGTAGCTCTTCTTTGAGTACTGTCACTATGGGCAAATTATGGATGCAGCTGAGTGAGTTAAGGAAGCAGCTGAGCAAGTTCCCTGACCCATACCAGGCCCCTTGCCTGCTGCCCGCTGGCTCCCCAGGCACATCCATAACTTGCTCGGCTGCATCGTCATCTTAGAGGGAACATTGGACCTGATCCTATGACTTACGCTTCTCTGCATTTATTTTCCTCCCATCCTATAGGTTTCCCCACCTTCAAAACATCTGACAGTGGGATTTTCTCCCACAAAAGCTCATGCAATAAGTAAATGTTAGTCTATAAAAGTGCCACAAGACTCTTTGTTTTGCTTCACTAGACTAACATTACTACCCCTTTGGAACTTCACAATATTTGATGTACTCATGATCTATCGTTGTCATCCAGGGGAAATCACAAGATTTGAACTTGTAAAAAAATATATACGCGCACGCGTGCGCGCACACGCACGTTTCATGATAAGCCAAAGAAATGACTGCAATATCTTTCCAAGCAAAGAGAACCATTTTATAGATGCAGCTGTACCATCTTTCAAAGTAACTGGTACACATTTATACACAAAATAGTTTATTATATATCTCTCTTCTTGAACCAGGCCTTATCTCAAAGGAAATGGTTTGAGCTTGAGTGCTTCAGGCCCATACCAGACTCTGGTCCAGTGGCCTTACAAATATGTAGACAGAGAAAAAAAGATGTGGTCTGTCATTCATAGCTCTTCTTAAATAGATCTGTTCAGCTCTTCAGCTGTCCACTATTCTGCCAAGACCACGCTTAGGTGTTTCATATCTTTTATGGAGAGGAAAGATCAGGCATGGCCAAACTGCAGCTCAGGAGCCAGCTGAATGTGGTTCTTGAATGAAAAAGTGTGGCTCGTGGAAGAACATCAGCAAATCAATTTAGTAGGTGTGATAAGGTCAGGGCTTAGGGGTACAGAAGGGTGCATCAGGGCAGGTATGTGAGCCCTAGACTG